>CM038052.1:99613853-100138853 GCA_021397845.1 Areca catechu | reverse complement strand
GGCCAGGAGAGATACCTCTCCTTCCAGGTCTGAGGAGCCTCTCCGAGAGAATGATTTCGTTGCTACCGCCCCCACTGCTACAGAGCCTACCATCACTTTGGGGCTACAGCAATTCCAAACTTTGGTGAACCGCATCGAGACACTTACGACTGCGGTTCAGCGGTTCTAGGAAGCAGCCGACAACCGGCAACAACTACCAGCTGCTTCCTACTCTAACACTCAGACGGCTGCTGTGGGAGGCCGACGGCCAGAGATCCCCCAGCATGGTTCCCACGCCGCCGTGGAGCCCCGAAGGTCCTTGGGAGATCGCGCCGATGGCAAAAGGGTGAGGTCTGCTTCGCCTTCTTACGCCGAGTCCATCCCCTCCGACGGTCGACCTATCGCCGAACCTCCGAAGGACTACGGCAGCAAGATTATACGCATGGAGGAGTGCATTGATGAAATTGCCCTCCGATAGAAGGCCGAAGGGAGACAGGTATACGACTCCCGTCCCCCGTTCTTTGAGGAAATTCTGGTGGAGACGATTCCCCGCCACTTCAAGATCCCACAGGTGGACCCCTATGACGGTACCACCGATCCGATGGACCATCTGGGCACGTACAAGGCCCACATGATGGTCCAAGGTGCCTCCGACGCCCTCCACTGCATTGCCTTCCCCGCAACCCTCAAGAAGATCGCCCGGATGTGGTTCTCTGCCATCCGGCCAGGTACGATCCACTCCTTCTCCCAACTCGAATCCCTTTTTCTTTCCCATTTCAAGACTTGTAGTCGGACCCCGAGGACTACCGACTGCCTCTTCCTCGTACTGCAAAGGGAGGGAGAGACCCTCCAGGATTTCATGGCCCGTTTCAACTCAGCGGCCATGGAAGTCCCAGACCTGAACGAAGCTGTAGCGATGTCAGCCTTCAAGCGAGGGCTTCGCTCGTCTAGGCTGACCTTTTCCCTGGACAAGAAGCATCCGGCAAGCTACAGTGATTTGCTGGCCAGAGCGCAGAAGTACGCTCTGGTGGAAGAACAAGCCACCAACCGACGCCAAGCTGAAGGAAGGTCGGCCCCGAAGAAGCGGAGCGACAAAGCTCCCGCAGTCCGACTTCCGAACGACAGTCGGCGGTTGGCCCAATGCCGAAGTCCGAAGCCCAGGGACTTTCTGTAGGGTTAGGTGGCAAGGCGGAATCATAGATTTCAAAAATTTTTATCTTTATGAAATCTTCACCAAACCTTCAACCCAAAATCTCCTTAAAAGAATTAAAACATATAAGATGTTTATATAAGATTTAATCTCAAATTAAGATACTAACCTGTATCGCAAAATCCAAACTCTGAATCTCCACCAGGTGCCCAAATGTTCACCCTCCAATGGTGATCCACACAGAAAAATAATGAAGACAATAATTTCTAGTTCTTGGCTCCTCTTCTTGAATTCTTTTTCAAGAATTCAATTCTTGGACCTTTAGGCTGAAATTTTCTTTCTTGAAAATTTCTTTTCTTCCTTCTTTCCTCTTCTTGAATTTTCTTCAAGAATTCCCTTTCTTGAATCCCTTTTCTTGAATTGAATTGGAAAAAAAATTAAGACAGTCAAAGTCTTAATTCAAGAAGGAAAAGAAGAATAGATCCTTTCCCTTTTCTTTCCTTTACCGTTCAAGACCTTCTTCTTATTCTTGTTTAGGGTCAGAGTTTCGACAGAGGATACCTCTGTAAGGGAAACAATACCCAACAAGAACAAGAGGAAGGAGTATTCTGGAGAGGAAGAAAGGGAATTGGATCTCTGAATTATGTTACATGAAAACCCCCGAGAACCCCAACCCTATTTATAGATCTCAGAGGGGTGTCATCTCGAAACAACGCAACCCTCTGAAACCCCAGGGATCACGATCCCTCATTCCTCACGCGTCCCCTCAACCAAAAATCATGATTCTCCGATTTGATTTTCGTTTTTCCGACGAGGAGGACTCTCGGAAAAACTTCAGGAAGAATCGCGACTTTTGGAGACAGATTTGCGACCGAAAAGCGACGGATCTTTTCCTTAATTTTTTTCTGGCCATCAGATCCAGATCCAATGGGCGCCAGACAAGGATCTGAATTGCCCCTTTTCAGATTTTTCTCTGACGTTTTCTTTCTCACGCGTTTTAAGAGAAGTCCACGCGCGTGGACTCTCTTTCTTGGCGCGCGCGGGTGAGAAAAGGGAGGGGGCGGCTTGGAGAGAGGGTCTCAGTGAACTAAATTCACTTGGGTTCAGCCATGGGTTAGCCCAATGTCCTAAAAAATAAATTGGACCTTAATCTAGTTCAATTAGAACCCAATTAAGCCCAATTCGGAACCAAATTCGAATCTGATTCGAATAGAAATTTGGTCTGCAACACATGCTAGTGTGTTTATCCTGCAAACATGATTTAATTCCAAATTAAATCCTTCATCAATTTTCTTTTGTGTGTGACCCATTGGGTTCCACACCTAGCCAGCAGTAGGTCCGAGTGCTATTTGACTTAATTCTGTTAGATCTCAACTAAGCCGATTTAGGTCAACTCAAACTAGCTCGACTCGGTCAATTAGAATCTAATTCAAATTGACTGATTTGAATTACCATGACTCAATCATATACCTACAAGACAAGATTGACGTCTAGCAACGTATCATGTCTACCCGGAAGATGTGGAATTTTGGTGGAATTACCAAAATACCCTTCAGTGGTGAGTTACCGGGCAATTCAGTCCTTTGATCAACTTGCATCCCGAATATGATTATGAATATGGATACTTGTCAAATCCAATTTTCATATTCATCCCTAGCTCAATCTTTATAATGATGATTCAGTAATGAACCATTAGAAAATAACTCTAATGTTCATACTTTGATCAAAGGTTTCCTGAATCCATCATTTGAAATTTACTGTATGCTATTCCCTCTTACTATGGCTGATCAATTCCTTGTTGACCTACTCACAACCTCCATATACAATCCACCATAACCAGTATCACCTCGTGCATGACTCAGTCTCATGATTGATTGCGAACCAAAGTATGGATTCATATATATAAGGTACTATGGTAGTCTCAGGTCAAAGGACCACATGCACTATTCCCACTATGAGAATTATCTATTGACAAACAGATAAGGTTCCATTAGATATTCTCTATCTGGATCAATTCAGTGAACTCATTCTCTAATGAACACTCACATCCTAGTATTAGTGTCAAACACAAGTGACTGTGAGATCAGTCACCCTTATTACAAAACATATATAGGATGTGCTGGTCTTGCCGGAAACATTGATCCCCAACTCAATGTCCCATCGACCAGGAATATTTTAGATTAGGGTTTTAAGGCTTTAGGTCTCACTGGTATGATCTCATCATAACCCCAGAACCATAGCCCTAATCTATGGGGTTCATCATAAAATCAAAAAGACACAGCAAATGATGAAACTAATGCCTTTATAAAATGTCAATTCATTGATTTTGGGATCAAAATTACAATATTTCAATTGGCTTTCAGGGCACAATCTTTCAATCTCCCACTTGCACTAAAGCCAATCGCCTTTAAATCTTAACCCCATACAATCATGGTGGCGATCAAACTCTCGCTGTGATAGAGCCTTAGTGAACGGGTCTGCTACGTTGTTCTTCGTTTCTACCCTTTTAATGCAGACTTCTTGTCTTTCGATAATCTCTCGAACGAGATGGAAGCGCCTCAGAATGTGCTTTGATTTGTGATGAGCTCTTGGTTCCTTTGCTTGAGCAACAGCCCCCGTATTATCACAGTAAAGTGATACTGGACCTTCAATCTCAGGAACTACGTCCAACTCTGATATGAACTTCTTCATCCAGACAGCTTCCTTGGCAGCTTCACTAACAGTAATGTACTCTGCCTCAGTTGTTGAGTCAGCTACAGTTTGCTGTTTAGAACTTTTCCAGCTTACAACTCCTCCATTAAGGATAAAAACATACCCAGATATAGATTTGCTGTCATCTGGATCTGATTGAAAACTAGAATCTGAATAAGCTTCTAGTTTAAGATCAATCCTCCGTATATTAGAAAAATATCCTTAGTTCTTCTTAAGTACTTAAGAATATTTTTCACAGCCTTCCAATGATCCTCTCCTGGATCAGCCTGAAACCTGCTGGCTATACCTAAGGCATATGCCACATCAGGCCTAGTACATAACATAGCATACATAAAGACCCTACTGCCGAAGCATAAGGTACCGAATTCATTCTATTTCTTTCTTCAGGTGTCTTAGGAGACATCTTCTTAGAAAGATGATGCCATGACCAATAGGTAAGTAACCTCTTTTACTTTCCTCCATGCTAAATCTTTTTAGCACTTGGTCAATGTACCTAGACTGGGATAAACCTAGCATCCTCCTAGATCTATCTCTATAGATCTTGATGCCTAGTATATAAGATGCTTCTCCCAAGTCTTTCATGGAAAACTGTTTAGATAACCATACCTTGACTGATTGTAACATTGGGATATCATTCCCAATGAGGAGTATGTCATCTACATACAGAACCAAGAAAACTATGGCACTCCCACTAGTCTTCTTGTACACACAAGGTTCATCATCATTTTTGATAAAGTCAAATTCTTTGACTGTCTTATCAAATCGGATGTTCCAACTCCTAGATGCTTGCTTTAATCCATAAATAGATTTCTTTAGCCTACATACCTGATTAGGTTTAGTCTCCAAGACAAAACCTTCTGGCTGTGACATATAAACCTCTTCCTCAAGGAAACCATTGAGGAATGCAGTTTTCACATCCATCTGCCAGATTTCATAATCATGATATGATGCTATAGCAAGCATGATCTGAATATATTTGAGCATGGCAACAGGAGAAAATGTTTCATCATAATCTATTCCCTGTTTTTGTCTGAAACCCTTAGCCACTAATCTGGCTTTATAAGTTTCAACTTGGCCATCTGTCCCAATCTTTTTCTTATAGACCCATTTGCATCCAATAGGGTTAACACTCTCTGGTGCATCAACCAAAGTCCAGACTTGGTTGACATACATGGAGTCCATTTCGGATCTCATGGCTTCCAGCCATTTGTCTGAGTCACTACTTATGACAGCATCCGTATATGTTAGAGGCTCATCATTATCAATGATTCGGGCTTCATTATTTTCAATAATGAACCCATATCTTTCAAGTGCATGTCGCACTCTATCAGACTTACGGATAGGAGTGGTGTGTTCAGGTTTTATACTAACTGTGTTATGATTTTGTTGAGATGTATCTACTTGTTGAACTTCTTCAAGTTCAATATTTCTCCCACTGCCCTTTTGTAGGATGAATTCTTTTTCCATAAAAATGGCATGCCTACTGACTAAAACCTTTTGTTCAGTAGGGTGGTAGAATAGATATCCTATACTATCTTTGGGATATCCAACAAATAGACATTTTTCTGCTCTAGCATCAAGCTTTTGTCCAAAATTTCTTTTGACATAAGCTGGACATCCCCATATCTTAAGGTGCTTAAGATTGGGTTTCTTTCCCCTCCATAACTCATATGGAATGCTAGATACAGATTTGGATGGTACTCTATTCAAAATATTAGCCGCTGTTTCCAAGGCATATCCCCAGAAAGAAACAGGTAAGTCTGTGAAGCACATCATGGACCGTACCATATCTAATAAAGTACAATTTCTCCTTTCAGCAACACCATTTAATTGTGGTGTGTAAGGAGGAGTCCATTCAGAGATGATTCCCTTTTGTTTAAGGTGATCAAGAAACTCGGTGGATAAGTATTCACCTCCTCTATCTGATCGAAGGATCTTAACACTTTTCCCTGTTTGTTTCTCTACCATACTTTGATACTCTAAAAATTTTTCAAAAGCTTCGGACTTATGTTTCATTAGATACACAAATCCGTACCTTGAAAAATCATCAGTGAATGTGATGAAATATGAGTATCCACCCTTGGCCTGAGTTGTCATAGGTCCACATACATCAGTGTGTATGAGTCCTAATAACTCTGTTGTCCTTTCATTATGTCCACTAAATGGAGTCTTGGTCATTTTACCCATGAGACATGATTCACAAGTTCCTAATGATTCATAGTCATAAGGATTAAGGAATTTTTCCTTGTATAACTTGTTAATCCTCTGCTCACTAATATGTCCAAGACGACAGTACCAAAGTAAAGTATTGTTTACTTCATCTCTTTTTCGTTTATTACTAACATGTAGTATATTGTCATCAGAAGATAAAGTTAAGAGACCATTGCAAAATATGCTATTAAATATTATTTCATTAGAAAAACTGATTGAGCAGCCACTGCTCATTACATTCATAATATATCCTTGTTTAAGTAACAAGGGTACAGATATGATGTTTATAATGATTTAGGCATAAAATAACAATTCTTTAACTCTAAAATCTTCCCAGAAGGCAGCTTCAACATATAAGTCCCTACAGCTTCTGCTTGGATGGAATCTCCTCCAGCACCGTAGAGCTCGAAGTCGCCTTCCTTCAAAACTCTAATGTTCTGTAGTCCCTGCAATGATTTGCAGATATGATGACCACAAGCAGTATCCAATACCAAGAGTTTGAATTAGAAGTGTCTAATGACAAAATTGCATGTATCTCATACATACCTTTTGGTGCATTACTAGCACCAGGCTTCACACTTGCAAGGTAAACCTTGCAGTTTCTTTTCCAGTGACCCGGCTTGCCACAATGAAAGCAGGTCATTTGTCCGGAGGCCTTCTTTCCTTTCTTTTTCTTGATGCCCCCTTTTGGATTTAACCTCCTCTTGGAACTCTTTTTGCCTATTTTCTTCTTGTTTACACCATCCATAAGAAGAAGTGGAGACTTATTTTTCTTTAAATGGCTCTCTGCTATTTTTAACATATTCAACAGCTCAGGCAAGGAAGTGTTAAGTTTGTTCATATGATAATTAAGAACAAACTGTGAAAATGACTCTGGGAGTGACTGCAGGATTAAATCCTGATTCAACTCCCCATCCATAACAAAACCCAATTGATCCAATCGGGTGATTAGGTCAATAACCTTTAATACATGGTCTTGTACGGATGTACCTTCTGTCATCCTTGCACGGAATAACTGCTTAGATATTTCATATCTTGCAGTTCGACTATGTTCTCCATAAAGTTCTTTTAAATTGAGCAATATGGAGTTTGTGTCCATGCTATCATGTTGCCTCTGTAACTCATTGGTCATAGAGGCAAGCATTATACACTTGACAGTAAGTGAGTCATTTTGCCACATGTTATATGTGGTCTTATCCTCTTGCGAGGCATCTTCCCCTAATGGTTCCAAGGTTGGGGTATCAAGAATATAAGAAATTCTTTCTTGGCTGAGTACTATCTTCAGGTTTCTCAACCAATCAACATAGTTTGGTCCAGTCAATTTATTTGCATCAAGAATGCTACGGAGTGAGAGTGAAGAGGCCATTTAATCTACATTAACAAACAACATTACATAAGCAGACAATCAATGTTGACAAAACATAATTAAATTAGGACTTTAACTTAATTATGTCTCCCACTATTTTATCAAGCATCATAACCCTCAATGTGATGATCGAGAAAACCCTAATTGGTTCTCTTAGTGGGGTTGAGATCCTAATTCCTTATAAAAGACCTTGTGTGTACACAACAAATCTTATATAAGTTCAAAGGTAGGAAAACTCTTTTCAATTGTAATTCATACAATTCTCAACTTATCTTGGCCTCTAAAATATTAATAGCCTTGTGTGTACACAACAAACTATAATATTTTAGTTAAGTTAGACCCTTCATTGCTATATAGTCATGATATTAATCATAATACCCTTGTGTGTACACAACAAAGTATTATATCAAATCATTCCATAAGCATCAAATGTACCAAGCAAAAATTATGTTAGTCACCATAAAGAAAAAAGGCCTTGTGTGTATACAACAAACCTAATATGGATCATAACATAATAATGACTTGGCATGAAGGAAAGCCATATGTAGTGAATATTACACTGAGCATATCAATCAATAATTAAGTTAATCATACCGGCCAGGTAAGTGGGAGAGTGGTGGGAGTCCCCCGTTGCTTTCCTTAGACACCAATAAGAATTGGCCAGGTCAGTCAACGGAACCAATTAAAAACCATGTCCTCTTTACCGATCATGAACCACTTTTCCTAGACACCGAATGATAAACTAATCATATTGATTATTTTTGCTTTTGGTATATGACACTACAACTTAATATGTTGTTAAAGAGGGCTTTATTAAAACAAAGCACATTCTAGCAAATATGTGCCATAGTGTGCCATCATACTAGGACAACCATTTACCACATAATGGATCCACCATTATGCCAGGGCAACCTTATTTCAGTATGATGACTAGAAGGCTAAACATATCTCTATGCAAATTAAGGTTTAAGTGAAAACCTTAATTAGTGGCATACATCAAACATATATGCATAATTAACACAAATATGTATTAGTGTGTTATCATACTAGGACAACCATTTACCACATAATGGATCCACCATTATGCCAGGGCAACCTTATTTCAGTATGATGACTAGATCTCTATGCATATCTCTACAATAATTAGGGTTTGAGTGAAAAAACCCTAATTGGTGACATTATAACAAACATATATTACATCTCATGTTACTTATATAAATATGCATCTAAAATTCAGAATATATATTTTAATCTTAATAAGGAGGCTCTGATACCACTGTAGGGTTCGGTGGCAAGGCGGAATCATAGATTTCAAAAATTTTTATCTTTATGAAATCTTCACCAAACCTTCAACCCAAAATCTCCTTAAAAGAATTAAAACATATAAGATGTTTATATAAGATTTAATCTCAAATTAAGATACTAACCTGTATCGCAAAATCCAAACTCTGAATCTCCACTAGGTGCCCAAATGTTCACCCTCCAATGGTGATCCACACAGAAAAATAATGAAGACAATAATTTCTAGTTCTTGGCTCCTCTTCTTGAATTCTTTTTCAAGAATTCAATTCTTGGACCTTTAGGCTGAAATTTTCTTTCTTGAAAATTTCTTTTCTTCCTTCTTTCCTCTTCTTGAATTTTTTTCAAGAATTCCCTTTCTTGAATCCCTTTTCTTGAATTGAATTGGAAGAAAAATTAAGACAGTCAAAGTCTTAATTCAAGAAGGAAAAGAAGAATAGATCCTTTCCCTTTTCTTTCCTTTACCGTTCAAGACTTCTTCTTATTCTTATTTAGGGTCAGAGTTTCGACAGAGGATACCTCTGTAAGGGAAACAATACCCAACAAGAACAAGAGGAAGGAGTATTCTGGAGAGGAAGAAAGGGAATTGGATCTCTGAATTATGTTACATGAAAACCCCCGAGAACCCCAACCCTATTTATAGATCTCAGAGGGGTGTCATCTCGAAACAACGCAACCCTCTGAAACCCAGGGATCACGATCCCTCATTCCTCACGCGTCCCCTCAACCAAAAATCATGATTCTCCGATTTGATTTTCGTTTTTCCGACGAGGAGGACTCTCGGAAAAACTTCAGGAAGAATCGCGACTTTTGGAGACGGATTTGCGACCGAAAAGCGCGGATCTTTTCCTTAATTTTTTCTGGCCATCAAATCCAGATCCAAGGGTGCCAGACAAGGATCTGAATCGCCCCTTTTCAGATTTTTCTCCGAAGTTTTCTTTCTCACACGTTTTAAGAGAAGTCCACGCGCGTGGACTCTCTTTCTTGGCGCGCGCGGGTGAGAAAAGGGAGGGGGCGGCTTGGAGAGAGGGTCTCAGTGAACTAAATTTACTTGGGTTCAGCCATGGGTTAGCCCAATGTCCTAAAAAATAAATTGGACCTTAATCTGGTTCAATTAGAACCAATTAAGCCTAATTCGGAACCAAATTCGAATCTGATTCGAATAGAAATTTGGTCTGCAACACATGCTAGTGTGTTTATCCTGCAAACATGATTTAATTCCAAATTAAATCCTTCATCAATTTTCTTTTGTGTGTGACCCATTGGGTTCCACACCTAGCCAGCAGTAGGTCCGAGTGCTATTTGACTTAATTCGGTTAGATCTCAACTAAGCCGATTTAGGTCAACTCAAACTAGCTCGACTCGGTCAATTAGAATCTAATTCAAATTGACTGATTTGAATTACCATGACTCAATTATATACCTACAAGACAAGATTGATGTCTAGCAACGTATCATGTCTACCCGGAAGATGTGGAATTTTGGTGAATTATCAAAATACCCTTCAGTGGTGAGTTACCAGGCAATTCAGTCCTTTGATCAACTTGCATCCCGAATATGATTATGAATATGGATACTTGTCAAATCTAATTTTCATATTCATCCCTAGCTCAATCTTTATAATGATGATTCAGTAATGAACCATTAGAAAATAACTCTAATGTTCATACTTTGATCAAAGGTTTCCTGAATCCATCATTTGAAATTTACTGGATGCTATTCCCTCTTACTAGGGCTGATCAATTCCTTGTTGACCTACTCACAACCTCCATATACAATCCACCATAACCAGTATCACCTCGTGCATGACTCAGTGTCATGATTGATTGCGAACCAAAGTATGGATTTATATATATAAGGTACTATGGTAGTCTCAGGTCAAAGGACCACATGCACTACTCCCACTATGAGAATTATCTATTGACAAACAGATAAGGTTCCATTAGATATTCTCTATCTGGATCAATTCAGTGAACTCATTCTCTAATGAACACTCACATCCTAGTATTAGTGTCAAACACAAGTGACTGTGAGATCAGTCACCCTTATTACAAAACATATATAGGATGTGCTGGTCTTGCCGGAAACATTGATCCCCAACTCAATGTCCCATCGACCAGGAATATTTTAGATTAGGGTTTTAAGGCTTTAGGTCTCACTGGTATGATCTCATCATAACCCCAGAACCATAGCCCTAATCTATGGGGTTCATCATAAAATCAAAAAGACACAGCAAATGATGAAACTAATGTCTTTATAAAATGTCAATTCATTGATTTTGGGATCAAAATTACAATATTTCAATTGGCTTTCAGGGCACAATCTTTCACTTTCCCCGAAGGTTCGAGACTTACACGCCCCTGTCCCTGCCAAGAGAGAAGATCCTGATGGAGATCGAGAACGAGACCTTTCTGCAAAGGCCTCGGCCAATGAGGGGCCCTCCTGCCTTAAGGAACAAGGACAAGTTCTGCCGCTTCCACAGGGATGGTGGGCATAGTACCGAAGAGTGCCTGCAGCTGAAGGATGCCATCGAAGACCTCATCCGGAGGGGGTACCTGTGCAAGTACGTCCAACCCCATCGGGATCGGGCAGAAGCATCAAATGCTAGAAACCCTCCGGAGGAGGTGGAGCTCCCCAATCAAAGACCGACTGGTGGAGACGTCGGCATGCTGCACCGACGGTCCGGAGGAGGCCAGGAAGGTGGGATGGATGTTGCTAAGAGGTCCCGGGGCTCCAATGCCATTATCTTTTCTGATGAAGATCTCCTAGAAAATCATGTCTGTGAGAATGATCCTATAGTCGTGTCGGCTGTCATTGCCAATTACAATGTAAGGAGAATACTTGTTGATAATGGAAGCTCGACAGAGGTATTACTGTATGATGCTTTTATGAAAATGAACTTGTCCAGATCCATGTTGCTGGAATCCCCCGCGCCGCTGACAGGCTTTGGGGGCAACTCCGTCAGAGTGGAGGGTGAAATAGTTCTCCCTGTGTTAATTGGGACGGAGCCTCTCCAGAAAACCCTCCTCATCAACTTTGTAGTCGTACGGATGACCTCACCTTAAAATGCTATTCTAGGCCGACCGGCCCTCAACAAATTCAGAGCCATTGTTTCTACTTACCATCTGCTGGCCAAGTTCCCAACCAGGAACGGGGTCGGAGTGATGAGGGGAGACCGTTGGATGGCTAGGTAGTATTTGACTATTTTGAATCAACAGTCAGAAGGCCATTCGACTGTGGAGCAACTTGACCCAAGGGCTGAAGCCGACAGCCTCGGTCAGCTGGGGAAAAAGATTCTGTTTGTCCCACTCCGAGAGGACGATCCCGCTAAAGTCCTTCAGTTTGGGGGCTCTCTCAGTGAGGACCATAAGACAGAGCTGATCAACTTCCTAAGGAGAAACGCCGACGTCTTTGCCTGGTCGACGTCGGACATGCCTGGGATATCGTCGGAGGTTATTACTCACCAACTCAAGGTTGATCCGGCCTACCGACCTATCCGACAGAAAAAGAGAAGCTTTGCTGCCAAAAGACAGAAAGCTATTGATGAGGAAGTGAAGAAGCTCCGTGATGCCGGCTTCATCAGGGATGTCCATTACCCTGAATGGCTGGCGAATGTAGTCATGGTGAAGAAGTCCAATGGGAAATGGAGGATTTGTATGGACTACACCGACCTCAATAAGGCCTGTCCGAAGGACAGCTTCCCAGTACCCAAAATTGATCAGCTGGTGGATGCCATGGCCGGCTATCAGCTTCTCAACTTTATGGATGCCTTTTCTAGATACAATCAAATAAAGATAATCTGGAAGATGAGGAGAAGACCGCCTTTGTCACTGACAAAGGCCTGTACTGCTATCGGATGATGCCTTTCAGCTTGAAGAATGTTGGTGCCACCTTTCAATGGCTGATCAACCGGGTGTTCGAAGGACAACTGGGGAGAAACATGGAGGCTTACATATATGACATGATAGTGAAGAGTCTCCATAAGGCTGACCACATCAAGGACCTGCAAGAATCTTTTGACACACTTAGGCGCCATCGGATGAAGCTGAACCCCACTAAATGCACCTTTGGGATAACCTCTGGTAAATTCCTTGGTTTTCTAGTTACACAGAGGGGAATTAAAGTGAATCCTGACAAGATCAGAGCCGTTACGGAGATGGCACACCCGACCAACAAAAAGCAGGTCCAAGAGCTCACCGGCTGGATTGCCTCTCTTAGCCATTTTATCTCCTGGTCGGCTAAAAAGTCCTTGCCATTCTTCAAGATCCTGTGCCGGTCGGAGGGGTTTGTTTGGACAGATAAATGTCGGGCGGCTTTCGAGGCATTGAAGGAGTACTTGAAGAACCCTCTGCTACTGGCCAAGCCGGCAGAGGGGGATCCCTTATATCTCTACCTTTCGGCGTCGAACGAAGTAGTTTGCGCCGTCCTCGTGCAAGTCGGAGAGGACGGATAGCAGAAGCCCATCTATTACATCAGCAAAGTCCTCTATCTATTACATTAGCAAAGTCCTCCATCTATTACATCAGCAAACGTACCAGCACCAGAGATGCTCGTACCCTCATAAAATGAAAAGACTTAAAGCATACCCACCTTTAAGTCATATCAAAAGAAAGAGAAGTACCCGCACTAGGCAAAAGCAAGATGCTCATACCCCTCACTAGACAAAAGCTACAAAGACAAGACCAAAGGCGTACCAACCACCTTTGGACTCCAAAAAGAATTCAATCCGACTATGGACTCCAAGTCACTCAAAACTTCAGCACAAAGAAAGGCCTATAAGATGGGCGGAAGCCTTCAGAAGAGGGCAGAACGAAGAAACTGGGAGAAGTGTGATCCTTCCGAGGGTAGATCTAGGAACCCTCAAAATATTTTGTATTCCAAAATTCCAAAACCTCTCCAAAATCATCCTGAAGATTGCTCTTCAGGAACCAATATCCAAGCTCCCCTTTACTATAAGTAACAGGTGAAGCTTGCCAATGTATTTCCAATTTGTTCTTCAATAAAGATTTTAATTTCTCAATTTCAGTTTCTCAATTACTCTTTCAAATTATGTTCAAGATAGCAATAGGGCTCCAAATTAGTGCAAGTGGGAGATTGAAAGGATTATGCCCTAAAGGCCAATTGAAATGTTGTATTTCGATGGGATTTTCTTTTGTATCCCAAACCAGTATATTGACATTATCAATTAATAAAGGCATTTTATTTTCATCATACTTTGTGTCTTATTAATTTTATTAAGATATGATGAACCCCATAGATTAGGGCTATAGTTCTAGGGTTATGATGAGATCATACCAGTGATACCTAAAGCCTTAAAACCCTAATCTAGAATATTCCTGGTCGATGGGATATTGAGTAGGGGATCAATATTTCCGGTAAGACTAGCACATCCTATGTATGCTTGGTGAAGAGGGTGACTGATCTCACAATCACTTATGTTTGACACTAATACTAGGATGTGGGTGCTCATTAGAGAATGAGTTCACTGAATGGATCCAGCTTGAGAACATCTAATGGAACCTTATCTATTTGTCAATAGATAGTTCTCATAGTGGGAGTAGTGCATGTGGTCCTTTGACCTGAGACTGCCATGGTACCTTGTATGCATGAATCCGTACTTTGGTTCACACTCAATCATGACACTGAGTTATGCATGGGGTGATACTGGGTATGGTGGATTGCATATGAAGGTTGTGAGTAGGTCAAAAAGGAATCGATCAATCCTAGTAAGAGGGAAGCGCATCCAGATTATTTCAATCAAATGAAGATTCGAGAAATCTTTGATCAAAGTATGAACATTAGAAATAGTTTCTAATGGTTCATTAATGAATCATCATTATTAGATTGAGCAAGGAATAAATATGAAATTGGATTTGACAAGTATCCATATCCATAGTCATATTCAGGTTGCAAGTAGATCGAAGGACTGAATTGCCCGGTAACTCACCACTGAAGGGTATTTTGGTAAATCCATCAAAATTTCTCATCTTTCGGGTAGGCATGACACATTGCTAGATGTCAATCTTATCTTGTAGATCTTTATGAACCAATTGATTTGGTTTCATGAGTCAATTCAATGTGTGATTCGAATTGGACAATTAGGTGAGCCAATTTGACCTAATTAGGTCAATCGGGTTCGATCGGATCGAATCGGCTCAAACCTAAACCTACTGCTGGCTAGATGTGGAATCCAATGGGTTATACAAAATAGAGACTTGGCCAAGGAAGTCATTCATGATTTAATTAGGGTCATAGGATCCTAATTGGTTAGCCGGATTACATATTAGCATATGTAGGCTAACCAAATTCCTAATCTAATTGGATTGGGTCCGGTTGCTTGCTAATTGGGCTAACCTAATTATGGAAAACCTAAATTAGGTTGAGTCCTAAGTGGGGCTAGCCTAATCAGAGCTAAATATGATTTTAATTTGGATTTAAGGACATTTTAGGTGCCATACATGAAGAGTCCCAATGGCATGGGACTCTTGGTACCTAAATGATACCTTAACTTCAAAAGGGCACAAAATGAGCTACAGATCTCTGATTTGAATATAATTTATATGATCAGAAAGAAAATTTTATCCTCTTTCCAATGACACCCATATTGCCTATGTTTTGACTGGTCAACATTCTTTGAAGTTTGCATGGAAGAAGGATGGTGCGCACGGTGCATGAAGAGTCGTAACTCTTCATGTGGCACGCGATTCTGATGGAGAGTCCTTCTGCTATCAGGACTCTTCATAATCTCTGATGTTTGGAGATTGAAGAGGCACCTCTTGGCTTCTTAGGGACTGGTAATTGACATGTGGCAAGTGAGAATTCATTCAGATAAAAGAAGGGATGTGAATAAGGCGTTTGGTGCATGAATGGGCTTATTAGATATGATTTTTCAAGCCAGATAACTTCTCTTCGGTCTTGAAAAATCATATCTGATAAGTTGTTGGGAGGACATATCACATGCCCCTCTTGTATCTATAAATAGGGGGCGGTGAAATGAGTCTGATAATGAAGAATTCCACCGAAGTACTATTCTGAGTGTCTCTCTCTCACTCCTTCTTTCTTTAAGATAAGACTTGTCTTGTCAAGACAAGGTCTTTTCTAATAGGACAAGGCTTTGTTTTAGGACATAAGCCTATGGGATCCTAGAGGAGGGTTGTCCTAAAACCAAGAGTGGTTTAGGAGAGTGTCTTTAGTGCCCTACAGTAAGATAGGGTGTCCTACGGTGGTCAATAGACCAAAGGCTGCCGAAAGAGTTCCACTTATCCAAGCAACTTGAAGAAGGAGTTCTTCCTTGGTCCGAGTTTCGTGTGGATCATCGTTGGAGGGCGAACATTTGGGCGCCTGGTGGAGAAGAAGGCTGAATCAGGGTTTTCTTCATTGGATTGGATACTAGCGGTTCATGTTGGTGCCTAAACTCTAGTTTATATTATATATGCATGTTTGTATGTTTTAATTCCTAGTAAGGAGGTCTTGGATTAAGGGTTTGGTAGTGGTTTCATAATAAATTTTTGAAATCCACGCTTCTGCCCTGGTCACCAAAACCCTTACAGTAGAGGAGTCTATACATGTAGTCTTTGAAGAATCTACTAACAAATCCTCTAGAAAAGAGGATACTTCTGATGCATGTGCAACTGCTGAAAAGTTAAAGAAGTTGACATTAGAAGATCAACCTTCTCAACAAAGTGAAGAATATCAAGACAAAAATGAAAGAGAAGAAGCCATACAATCCACACCAAAGCATCAAGATCTACCTAAGGAGTAGAGGTATGCTCATGGACATCCTAAGAAATTAATCCTAGGTGATCCATCAAAAGGGGTAAGAACAAGATCTTCAATTAGAAATGAATGTGATTATATTGCTTTTGTTTTTCAAGTTGAACCAAAATATTTTGAAGATGCTAAAAAAGATCCTAATTGGATTAATGCCATGCAAGAAGAATTAAATCAGTTTGAAAGAACTTATGTTTGGACTCTAATAGAAAGACCATCTAATGTTTCAATTATTAGCACAAAATGGATATTTAGGAATAAATTGGATAAAAATGGTATTGTAACTAGAAATAAAGCTAGGCTAGTTGTCAAAGGCTACAATCAGGAAGAAGGGATTGATTTTGATGAAACTTTTGCTCCTGTTGCTAGGCTTAAGGTAATTATATTACTTTTAGCATTTGCATATTTTATGAACTTCAAATTATTTTAAATAGATGTTAAAAGTGCTTTTCTAAATGATTTTATTTCCGAAAAAGTATTTATTGAACAATCACCTGGATTTGAAAATTATGCACATCCTTATCATATTTTTAAATTGCACAAAGTACTCTATGATTTAAAACAAGCATCCCGAGCATGGTATAAAGACTCGACAAGTTTTTTATTGCAAATGATTTCTCTAGAGGCCATGTTGACAGTACATTATTTCTAAAGAAGAAAATGATGATTTACTAGTAGTACAAATTTATGTTGATGACATTGTATTCGGTGCTACTAATAAAATTCTATGTCAAGAGTTTACCAAGCTTATACAGGAAGAGTTCAAAATGAGCATGATGGGAGAACTCAACTTTTTTCGTGGACTCCAAATCAAGCAAACCAAGGATGGAATCTTCATCAACCAAGCTAAGTATTCAAGAGAAATCTTAAAGAAGTTTGGAATGGAGACTACCAAATCAATAAGTACACCTATGAGCTCTTCTTGTAAACTTGATAAAGATGAACATGGTAAATCAATTGATCAAAAATTGTATAGAGGAATGATTGGCTCTTTATTATATTTGACTGCTAGTAGACCAGATATTATGTTTAGTATTTGTATGTGTGCTAAATATCAGTCTGATCATAAAGAATCGCATCTGTTGGCTGTTAAGCACATATTTAAATACTTATCTGGTATAATTAATATTGGTTTGTGGCATTCTAGAGATTCATCTATTGATTTAATTGGTTATTTAGATGCTAATTTTGCTGGGTGTAAATTAGATAGAAAAAGCAAAAGTGGAATTTGCCAATTTCTTGGAGTTAACTTAATCTCTTGGTTTAGAAAGAAACAAACTTCAGTTGCACTATCTACAGCTGAGGCTAAGTACATTACAGCAGAAAGTTGTTGTACTCAAATCTTGTAGATTAAGCAATAACTTGAAAATTTTGGAATCAAACTAATTAAAACACCCATAAGATGTGACAACACCAATGCTATAAATTTAACTAAAAATCCTGTTAAGCACTCTATAAGTATATTGAAATTAGACATCATTTTATCAGAAATCATATTAAAAATAAATATATTATGCTTGAATTTGTTAGTACTGAAATACAACTAGCTGACATATTGACTAAGCCTCTCCAAGAAGACTGGTTCAGTATGATTAGAAGAGAACTTGGGATCATCAACCCTTTTGATTGAAAATTTTCATCTCTTCACATCTTGAACTCTTGTTTGATCAAAATTACTTATTATTCATGCTTAATTTTTCTGAATTCCTTGAAATTCTATTCATTTTGATCAATGCTTTTTTTCTTAATTTTTTTTTTGATTTTTAGTCGAAGTGTCGATACTTGAAAGTGTCAACACCTTGAAGTGTCGACACTTGACTTTGTGTCATGAGTCGACACTTGAACGACAACAGATTGAGATAAAAACAGGAAAACAAAGCAATTTCTTCATCTATTTCTTTCCAAATCGAGTTGACTCATCCCTAACACTGTTCCAACGACTTCTTCCCTCCAAATCCCAACTTCAAACCTCTCAAATCTTCATTTGGGATGGATTTTCCTACGGTTTCTTCTATTTTTCCCCTTCCTTTTTGATTTTGCACCATAGAAACCCAAGGTTTCTTTCCCTCTTGCTTTTCCATCTTGTATCTCTGCAATGGGGCCTAGGAAGCAAGTTGTCTGGTGTCCAAGACCATCCAATCAAGAAGAAGAAAGGAGAACCAAAGCAAGGCATGAAGCTAGTGCAGCAATTGAGCCTGATATCCCAGCTAGACCTCTCTTTCCTATAGCCAGTCAGATGGGATCGAAGACCATCATCCGGGGATGTCATGTGGACTTTGATTTCATTGATCATCAGTAGTTCAGGATAGCCAGTGGCTCTGGGATGCAGGGATGGTACCATTTTGCTCCTTGATAGAGAGATTCTACTTGAGTTTGATTCAAGAGTTCTACGGTTCGCTTGCCCTAGGTAGTGATGGATGGATTGCTCAGGTCCAAGGTAGAGATGTTCCTGTATTAGTTGAGATTCTAAGCAGAGTATGGGACATTCCCATAAGAGGATCTGTTATGGATAGCTTAGTGGACAGGATCAGTGGACTCCGATACATCTTCAAGACAGATGATCTTTCCGAGGGAGCCGTTGTTGTAGGTTTGAGGTCGAGGCCTGAGATGAGGTTGCTGCACCATATAGTTGCTCGGATCCTTCTACCAAAGACTGGTCGATTCAATTTCATCATAGAGCGCGAGCTTCTGGTGATGGTATCTTTAGTATAGCACACTCCTGTATGCCTCCCGATACTCATAGTACACTAGTTAACCAAGGCATCGATTAGTCAGAGATCGTGTCTATCCTATGGGACGGGTTTGACACTACTATTTAGAGCTTACAGAGTGGTCATGTGGTGTGGACACCAGGGTCAGAAAATATCGATAGGTTGAACCCACATCCCTATGGATCACCTGTGAATAAAGCCCTGGACCCAACCCATTTTACCATGTATATATTTTATTTTAAATTCTATTATATAGACTTAGTTGGGTTTAGCCCTTTTTACTAATTAGGGTTTGTACAAAAAATTTCATTTATCAGTTGTGTCAAACCTTATTTACCCAATTGAGTTTAAATGGTCCAGTTTTAGTTATCCCTTTTTACCAACTGGAATTAGGGTTTTGTTTATTGGCCTTTTGGGTACAACCCTTTTTACCAAATTTGAATATTTATTTCATTAACTATGCCTTTTGATCAAATTGGATTTTAATTGATCAAGTTGGGCTTTAGTTATTTGGTTTTGAGTCTTGTAATTATTAGTTAATTTAGTTATTGAGTCCATGTGATTAGTTATTGAGTTCATGTAATTAGTTAATGAGTCCATGTGATTAGTTGAGTCCTGTAATACAAGGGGGACCCAACTGAAGACCCATGTGACTTCATGTGCACCCAATTGAAGACCCATGTGCTAGCCCAAGACAAACCATGTGACTCCATGTGCTAGTCCAAGATAAGCTATGTGACTATATATGCTAGCCCAAGTTAGTTTATTTTTGGTACCACTTTTTCAAGAATTTGGACAACATCACATGCCTTTCGGACATCACTAGCCACATCACCCAGGACATTATCACATGGCATGTCACTTATGTTTGGACATCTCACATGCCATGTCATTTATCATGGTTGGCCAAGTTTATGGTTGTCTTTATTATTTATCAAGACATTAAGACATCCGGACATCCAGACATCCAGACATTCGGACATTTAAACAATATGCAAGCTTATCCAAGGAGGGTGCTCATTTAAATTCCCCGATGGTTTTAAGATGAGTAAAGCAGGAGTCTTCACTCTTAGCGCCATTCATCTCAAATAATTATAGCCAATTCCAAGGAAGAAGTCAGCCAAGAATCCTTCTCTAAGGGGCACCTATCAAAGAGAATTTTAAGGGATTTTTTTACTTCTAGAGTTCAAGGCAATCAAGTTCCAGGAAATCAAGATTTCAAGAACTCATGAATCCTACTAAAACTCATGAGTTTTTTTCTATCCAAATTGAAGAGTCCACTCTCATACAAGGGCCCTCATCATCCAAACTCAAGAGTCATGATACTAGAAGAAGGAATTCAAGAGTTGCTGCCCAAAAAGAATTAACTCTAAGTCTTTGAATCCCTTACACCACTAGATGAGGTTCTATAAATACCCATCAACCCCTTGTAATAAATAATTATTCATTCATCAATAAAGAAAGTTATTCTGCAAAATTTTCTTCCTTTGCTGTGTGCATCGCGGGGTGTGAGGCCCTTTTCCTTTGTTCTTTGGAATATTGCGGGGTGTGAGGCCCTAGTTATCCTACCTATCCAGCTGGCAAGAAAACCTAGCCACTTTTTCTAACCCTTTCCTTTCATTTATTTTCTTATCCTTGCTGCTTCTTAACTTTAGTTTTCTTTGTTAAGTGTTGGCAAGTGATTTGGAATCAAAGACAGGTATTCTTGCCTCGGAATCGGCATCGCACGTAAGATCGGAGCCTGAGATTGAGATTTTGAAACCCTGCCAAAGAATCTTGAGAGTCCAGCCAGATCTGCATCAAAGAGACGATCTACGTTGGTAAAACTTAAATCCTATTCCCTTCTTTATGATCTCTGATTTGTTGAAAGAAAACCCTAGTTTACGGTGGTTTCTCAACCACCAAGTACTATTTTCTAGTTACTTTGTAGGTTTACTTGTGTGGGTAGTAATCTAGAACCAGTTTCCTCAATTTCATATTTTCAGTCTTCTTAAAAATCTGAAAAAAATCTAAAAAAATTATTCTCCACTATTCTTTGATAATTAGGTTTTAATTATTTGTCCCGCTTCATCATGGATGATGAGCCTTATAGGCAACTATTACACACAGACGTCTATGACATTAGATCATTGCACTGGATGGGGTATCAGCTTGTCAGAGGCCAGTGGAGACAACACAATCTGGATAGGTCTCTGACAGAGATGATGATGTAGTGGAGGAGGAGCGCATCTTTTTAGGAGAGGTAGGGCCATCCGAGATTCATAAAGAGACATATGAGACAGCCCGAGCCTTCAGCGCAGCCAGAGCTAGCTCCTAAGCCTGAGCTAGCATAGACAGATATTCCTGGACTTTCAGAGAGTCTAGAGGATAGGGTTGCTCGCATTGAGACTGAGATGATTATCATTCGTCAGCGGGTCGACAGGATTCATATAGAGATAAGGGAGAGCCATCGAGGACTGAGTGATGGGATCTCTACCATTTTGTCTGCCTTGAGTAGACCTTCTTTAGGCAGAGCTCTTGCTTCTTCTGCTCCTGCTGATTCAACTCCAGCACCACCTGCTCCAGGACCAAATTGGATAATGATGAGACTGACTCTGATGAGTTTGACATGGCACATCTGATGATAGAGCCAGTGCCAGAGGCAGTAGTTGACCTTCCTAGGATTCCTTTTCCTGATCCGTCTAGATCATCTTTTCAGACTTTGATCCTATTATCCTCACCTTCCAGATCTGACCCACATCACACTTCCATTCTTGCACCTACTTCTATCATACCATCAGCTTTTGATACTCCTATCATTCATTCTCCATCTTTGCATACATCCTCTCTTATCAGGGAACTAGGATTATATACCCTTGGTTTCCATCATCTTAATTCAGGATGTATCTTTGATCATACCCCACTTTATACTGATTTTGATACTGCGAGTCCCATCATTGCTGTTCCTGCTGCTGACATAGCATCTATCTCTTCTGTACCAGCTAGAGGCAGGATTTATGTTAGACACAGAGGATGAGGCCATCGTGTTCCATCGAGATTGACCAGGACTCATCTTCATGATCTTTGATCCATGTGGCCTCGATCCCATGCTTTTATTGATACCGGACCGATCGAGATTGGATTCTTGGATGACGAGGAATCTACTTAAGGACAATATTTATATTTAGATAGTTTATATTTCAGCACTCTTGTATGCCTTTATATCTATTTACTATTCAGTATCTTTATTTGTATCAATGTATGAAGTGTACTTCAATGAATGAAATCCTTTTATATATATCAATGATGTTTTATCTTTGGCATTGTATTGCTAAATTTCTGTGACATTTTCATCCTTTCCTCTACTCTAACCTTTTTTTTATGATGACAAAATGGAGGAGAATTAAGTGAGTAGTAAGGGATTGAGAGATAAAAAGTAAAAGAGAATTGAGTGAAAAGTAAAAGAGATTTGTATATATGTTTTCATTAAAAGAAAAATGAATGTAAAAGGAAAAGTGCAATGAGTGAGGGGGAGTAATCCTTCCTTTGCTATTTCTTGTTTATGAAAACTCTTTGAAAATCAATTTTTTGAATTATTTTTTGAGGGGGAGTATTCTTACTCTTCAATCTTTTATTCAAAAATTTTGTTTTGATTGCTCTATGAAGACTATCTTATCTTAAAGCATGTTTTATCTCTGATGCTTGAAATTGTTTTTAGCTCTGATGCTCTTATAGTTCTAATTCAATTCAAATGAGCTTTTAGACTTTATCTCTTTACTATAATACAAAATGCATTAAGCCTTATGCAAATTGAAAAATTCTTTTAAGAGCTTATTATATGATGATGCAGGATAATTATGAAAATCTAATTTATTGATTTTAAACTTAATTAGCAGAGAAAAAATAAAGATTATTTTTTTATAATTTTAATTTTTTAGAGATCAAAGGAAGCAATTATGGAAACTAATCAACTAGTTTATGCCCGCACAAGTAGATCTAACAAAGCAACTAGAAAATCAGAATTTGGTGATTAAAAAATCATCTTAAACTAGGGTCTACTTTCAAAGATCAGAATCTAAAGAGCAGGGAAATGATTTTGAATTTTACCAACTGTTATACCAAAAGGCTAACCCAGAAGGCCGACCCACTGAAGGCCGACCACTCAAAAGGCCGACCAGCCTGAAGGCCAACCAACCTGAAGACTGGCTGACCCAGAAGGCTGACCTACCTGAAGGCTGACCCAGAAGGCCGACCCACTGAAGGCCGACCACCTAAAAGGCTGACCAGCCTGAAGGCCAACCAACCTGAAGACTGGGTGACCCAGAAGGCCGACCAACCTGAAGGTTGACCTACCTTGAAGGCCAGCCAACCAGAAGGCTGACCCACTGAAGTAGAGGTCCGGCTGATCCACTTCTGTTGAGCTTGACGGACATTTTTTCTTGACCGAACGACTCACTTCCATCAAACTGACTCATTCCCATCCATAGAACCGCTCAAAGGCTCTAGAAGACCCTCTCCAGCAAATCCTGACATTCTGTTGCAACCAACTCCGCCGCCAGGCCATGACCTTGGCACCACGCTGGCTCTCCTAGGGGCAAATCGATCTTGTTTGACCTCCTCCCAAACAGATTTTGGTGCTATTCCATGCCTATATAGGGTAAAGCAAGGCAAACCCTAGGTATGAGGCAGAACCCATCTCTTTCAATTATAGGTCTTCTCTTCTCACCCTCTAGTACTCGGAGAGACCCCCAAGCTCTCCATGCCAAAGGTCTCCCATTCTCCATGATAGTCCCGCTGACTTGATCATCGGAGTGTCTTCGCCGGAATCCCCAGCACGAGGCATTCTCTATTTTGTAGGCTCCCGGAAAGGAAGAACCTGGAAGAGGTATGACCCCGATGAATCTACAGCAACAAATTGACGCTAGAAAGAGGGCAGAGCCCGCTTCGCCCACCGCCAGCACAGATCCTGCTCCAGCTCGCAGTCACCTCCATATGTTCGGACGCCCTCGCGGCCTGCTCCGCACCTCCGGATGATCCCGTGGCCATCTCTGCACATCCAGACACCCCCACGGCCTGCTTCGCGCTTCCGGACGCCTTCGCGGCCTCCTCTGCACATCCCGACATCCTTGCGGTGTCTCCACGCCCCATGTCGGCTCCGACATCTGCATGCTGGGGGACAGCCCGGTGCTCCACGGCCGTCTCCGCACCAGGCTCCGGCATCGCACGCTGGGAGGTAGCCCGGCGCTCCGCGGCTGTCTCCGAGCTAGGCTCGCGCCCTCGTGTGCTCCCCAGCCATCGCCAGCACACCTTTTGACCTGCTCCGTGCCAGGCTAGTGCTCCCTCCTTTCTGCTCCATGCCAGGTCCAGGCCGCGGCCGTCTCCACGCCGCTAGCGCGCCACCACGACTGGCACTGTGACGTCAATGCCAGGTCCTTCCCGCGCCCGCGCTCCGCACCCCTGCACGCGTTCCACGTCAAGTCCGGCCCCCGGTTAGCCTGCTCCATGCCAGGTGAGCGCCACCCGTGGCCATCTACGAGCTAGGCCCACGACCTCGTGCACTCCCCGGCCACCACCATCATGCCTTTCGACATGCTCCGTGCCAGGCCAGCACGCCCTCTGGCCTACTCCACGCAAGGCCAGCGCTCCCTCCGACCGGCTCCATGCCAGGTCCAGCCCGTGGCCGTCTCCGCGCTGCCAGCGTACCACAGCGATCGGCCCTGCGACGTCTACATGCCAGGTCTGCCGCACGCCCGCGCTCCGTGCCCTTGCATGCGTTCCGCGTCAAGTCCAACCCCCGGTCGGCTTGCTCCGTGCCAGGCAAGCACCACCCACGGCCTTCTCCGCACCCCGGCGAACTCCGACCGCAGTCGGACTTCTTCGCGCGCCTCTGCGTGCTCATGCGGCCGTCAGCCGTATCCACGCCCCAGCGCGCTCTGACCATCGATGGAAATCTTCGCATGCCTCCGCACGCCCATGCGGCCATCAGCCATCTCCGCGTGCCCCGATCACTGACGGACATCTCCACGCAGCTCCGCATGCCCATGAAGCCATCAACCATCTCCGCACCAGGCCTGCACCCCAGCATGCTCCGACCGCCGTTGAACTTCTCCACGCGCCTCTACGTGCTCATGCGGCCGTCAGCCGTATCCGCGCCCCAGCACACTCTGACCGTCGACGGACATCTCTGCGTGCCTCCGCGCACCCATGCTCCTGTCAGCCTTCTTCGTGCACCTCCACGTGCCCATGCGACCGTCAGCCATCTCCGCACCAGGCCCGCGCCTCAGTGCGCTCTGACCGCCGTCGGACTTCTCCGTGCACCTCCACATGCCCATGCGACCGTCAGCCATCTCCGCACCAGGCCTGTGCCTCAGCGCGCTCCGACCGCCGTCGGACTTCTCCGTGCACCTCTGTGTGCTCGTGCAACCATCAGCCATATCCACGCCCCAGCGCGCTCCGACCACCGATGGACATCTTCGCGTGCCTCCACGTGCCCAAGCGACCGTCAGCTATCTTTGTGCCAGGCACGCACCCCGGTGCATTCCGACCGTCGTCGGACTTCTCCGCGCGTCTCCGCATGCTCACACAGCCGTCAGTGTCCTCCATGCCAGGCATGCATGCTCCCACAATCGGCCATCTTTTCATCCCCGCATGCTCCTCGACTGTCTCCACGCCTCTACGGCCTGCTCCGTGCCAGGTCCGTGCCCCTACGCTCTTTCCATAACCATCGGATGCCTTCGCACCCCCGTGCACTCCCACGATCTATCTGGTTCCATCCCATGTATACTCCTCGAAATGTAGGTACGAAGGAGATTCGGATAACAATCCGGCACATGAAGTGGTGCATCGACAGTGCCCACTCTGAAAGTTTGACTCTGGTCAGCAGAGGCTCTAGGGCAGCCTACTTTGAAAGTCCGACCCCAGTCGGTAGAGGCTCTAGGGCAGCCCACTCCGAAAGTCCGACCCTGGTTGGTAGAGGCTATAGGGAAGCCCACTTCGAAAGTTTGACCCCGGTTGGCAGAGGCTCTAGGATAGCCCACTCCGAAAGTCCAACTCCAGTCGGTAAAGGCTCTAGGGCAGCCCACTCCGAAAGTCCGACTCCGGTCGGTAGAGACTCTAGGGCAGCCCACTCTAAAAGTTTGACTAAGGTCGGTAGAGGCTCTAAGGCAGCCCACTCCGAAAGTCCGACCCCATTCGATAGAGGTCCGAAGACCATCACCTTCGGCAGGGTCTGAAGACCCACCTTCAGCAATGGTTCAGACCCTCCGCTCCAGCCAAGGTTCAAAGGAAGAAGAACGCTTCAGCAACGGTCCAAACAACCCGAAGTGATGCTCTCACCCTTTAAGGGTGTGAACCCTTCCAAAGGCTAAGAGCATGGGGGGCAACTATTATACCAAAAGGCTGACCTAGAAGGCCGACCACTCAAAAGGCCGACCAGCCTGAAGGCCAACCAACCTGAAGACTAGCTGACCCAGAAGGCTAACCTACCTAAAGGCTGACCTAGAAGGCTGACCCACTGAAGGCCGACCACCCAAAAAGTTGACCAGCCTGAAGGCCAACCAACCTGAAGACTGGGTGACCAAGAAGGTCGACCAACCTGAAGGCCGACCTGCCCTGAAGGCCAGCCAACCAAAAGAATGACCTATTGAAGTAGAGGTCCGGCTGATCCACTTCTATTGAGTTTGACGGACATCTTCCCTCAGCCGAACGACTCACTTCCATCATACAGACTCATTCCCATCCAGGGAACCGCTCAAAGGCTCTAGAAGCCCCTCTCCAGCAAATCCTGACATTCTGTTGCAACCAACTCCATCGCCAAGCCACAACCCTGCCACCATGCTGGCTCTCCTTGGGGCAAATCGGTCTTGTTGGACCTCCTCCCTAATAGATTTTGGCGCTACTCCACTTCTATATAGGGTAAAGCAAGGCAAACCCCAGGTATGAGGCAGAACCCATCTCTTTCAATTATGGGTCTTCTCTTCTCACCCTCTTGTACTCGGAGAGATCCCCAAGCTCTCCATGCCAGAGGTCTCCCATTCTCCATGATAGTCCCGCTAACTTGATCGTCAGAGTGTCTTCGTTGGAATCCCCGGCACGTGGCATTCTCTGTTTTGCAGGCTCCCAAAGAGGAAGAACCTGGAAGAGGTATGACCCCGGTGAATCTGCAGCAACACCAACGTTGAATTTTCTCACTGAAGTAGATTTGTTGGAACTCTCAAAATCTTGCGACAGGGCTTCAAGATTTCAATCTTCAGGCTCCAATCTTCCACGATATTGGTTCCAAGGGAAGAACACCTCGACTTTGATTCCTAATCACCTGTAAACACTTAACAAAGGAAGATTTCAATTACAAAGAAACAAAGAAAGGAAAAGATGGAAAAGTGAAAAGGAAAAGGGAAGGAAATAATCGGGTAGGATTTTTTGACGTATGGATAAGTAGGATAACTAGGGCCTCACACCTCGCAATGTTCCGAAGAATAAAGGAAAAGGGCCTCACACCCCACGATGCACATAGCAAAGAAAAAATTTGACAGAATGTTATTGCATTTCATCAATAATCATTAATTATACATGGGGGTTGATGGAGTATTTATAGACCAACAACCAGAGATGTAAGGGTTACAAAGACTAGTGTTTGTTTCCCTTAGGTAACAACTCCTGGAGACCTTGCTCTGGGCATCTTGGACTCCTACCCTTGGGCTAATCTGGGACTCTCTCTAAGGTGGGTGACATCAAGGAATTTTCCATCCAAGTGGGTGCCACGGTTGAGGATTGGTGAAGTGTCATGATGAAAGGCCAAGATTGCTTCATGGGTTGCCTTGATTGCTAGACTCTAGAGTCTGGATGATGTGGGCTCTTGCAGGATAGTGGACTCTCCAGTGTGGATATAAAAAAACTCAAGAGTTCTTATAGGATTTTTGAATTCTCTAATCTTGAGCAACTTGGAACCTATTTGATCAAAACACTTAAGGTAGAAATCCATTGAAATTCTCTTTAATAGGTGCCCCTCAGGGAAGGATTCTTGGCCAACTTCTCTCTTAGAATTGGTGACAAAAAAGGAGGGAATGGCGCCAATATGGTTGGACTCCTGCTTTACTCCTCTTAAAATTTGGCACTAACTTCTTGGCTTCTTGATTGGGCGTCCCATATAAAATAAGTGACATGGCAAGTGTGTTGTCCCAAATGAAATGGCAAGTGATGTTGTCGGGACGAAGTGTCAAGTAATGTCCAAAAGTCATGTGATGTTGTCCAAATTCTTGAAAAAGGTGGGTGCCAAGAAGTGGTTGCATATGATAAGTGACTTGGGCTAGCACATGGAGTCACATAGCTTATCTTGAGCTAGCACTTGGAGTCATATGGGTTTGGACTTGGGTCCTTGTATTACAGGACTCAACTAATAATTATAAGACTCAACCAACTAATTAATTAAAGTCCAACTTGATCAAATTGATCAAGAGGCATAACCAACTAAACAAACTTGGTAAATAGGGTTTGGCCTCAAAATAGGTTTTGACACAACTGATAAATGAAATTTTTATACAAACCCTAATTGATAAAAAGGGCTAACTGACATTGGACCATTTATAACCCAATTGAAATTAGGATTTTTTACAAACTCAATTTTGGGTCCAGGGATTTTGATAGGGACTCAATTTTAGGGGTTAGAACTAAATCTAGCTAAGATAAAATAATAAAAATTAAAGATAAAATATTTACAAGTAAAAAGGGTTTGGGTTCAGGACTTTATTCATAGGTGATCTACAGGGATGTGGGTTCGACATGTCGTTCTTTTTTGGCCCTGGTGTCCACACCAATTCTCCCCGAGTGGGAGAAACTTGACCTTGTCGAGTATGGGTTAACTTCACTATGATAGCGCTCTAGTAAGTCTGGGTCACTCTCTGCAAGTCCTCTCTAGTGATCCAAGAATCATCAGTCTCGGGTTATCCTTGCCAATGAACCAAATATCACTGATAATCTTTGCCCCGAGTAGCGATAATCTTGTCATCCAAGATCTGCTCGATCCTGTCTCTTCGGGCTGGTGGTATGGCTGAAAGTAAACTGATGCAGGTGGTTTGACAAGATCCTACACTAGGCATGCAAACATCTGCGGGAGCAGATTGGATTTTAAAATAATTTTTAAAATTCGCGCAGCGGGAATCTGCTCCGCCAGGAACTAATCTAAATCTAGTTGCATTTAGGCATGCATAATCATATAAAATATTTATAAAATATTTAAACAATTTATTCTATCCATGCATGATTAAAAAAATAATTTTTCATATCTTTATTCTGCCTGGAATAACTCTGGAATAAACCTGGAATAGACTTGAATAACTGGAATAAAGTTATTCCAGTTGTCTTCCTCCTTGGGACTCTATTTTTGGCTTGCAAAACATCATCGGAATACCTCCTTCCGGACCTCCGTTTGCTCCCAAATTTGAGCAGCAGTAACTTGGACAAGTCTTCTTCGATTTGCCACCAATTTCTGTAATCAAATCTAAGCCAAAAAAATTAAATAAATCACCAAATTCTGCTGCCAGATTTCTGCAACAGAACTGGACATCAGGCTTTGGCCTTCGTTTCGGAGCAGCTAGAGCAATCCTAGCTTGCATGGTTTGCTCCTAGGAGTAGAGTGGTACTCCCTCTAGAGGGGAGACACGCCCGGGGCTCTCGGATCCGCCTCCACGCACGGTGCTAGCCGCCGGAAGAGGGCTTCACGGTCACAGAATTTCTGCAGCTGGGCAGAACTTGAGCACTTCAAAACAATGGGACTTAAAGCTTGTTTCTCTCCATCTAAAGCTCATAAACCCAGCCCAAAGCTCTCTCCTTAAGCCTCTCAAAGAACAAGGATGGGACAAGCATTCTTTTTTCCTTCTCAAGTGTTCTCACGGTGTAAGAATTTCCAACGTTGAAAACTCAACAACACAAACAGGGGAGGGATGGGTTGTATTTTATAAGCTGCTGGGAGGGAGAGGGAGGTGGAGCGACGGAAGGTGGAGAGGCAGCGGCTCGTTAACCCATTTAATAGCCTTAATCCAGGATTAATGTCATTAACAAAACAGTGGAGGGAGAAGAAAATGCCCAGCGATTTGGCTTCCTCGGACTCGTTTGGCCTATTGGAATTCCTCCCAGCGCTTGGCCTTCCAGTAAAACTAATGACCATATAAAACGGTCCAAGGAGAAAAACAAACACCGGTCCAACCACTTAAACCGGTCCACGCCAAAAATTGGTTCAAACCTAATTTTGGTTCAATCCCATTAAACCAAACGGTTCAATCCAATTGAACCTGGTTCAAGGAATAAAATTGGTTCACAACCAATTGGAGGCCGAAACGAACTCCGAATCAGTTCAAAACTGATTTAGAAAAATCCGGGCGCAGTGCTGGTGAACCCGGAACATTTTTCGATTGACACAGACAAGGGCAAGATGGGGAAAAGAGTGCTCAAAAAATATTATGACCATAAAATCGAGACGATTCCTAATCGTAATCGGTATCCGGATCAGAGAGTTATCCTCTGTGGCGTGTGACCTCATAGGTTCGAACCTAAATGGTAGCACTAGAATAATTTCTAGTACCAGCATAGGAAACCATCTAGCAATGGGTCCCGGCGTCCGGATAGGTCGAAGATGCGGGAGCAAACTATCGAACCTCTGGCATATGGTTACCGTATAATTCATCCCTTTGACCTCTAATGCTCATGACGATTGAGATTGGGCTGCCAACCCAGACTGAGTCAGTCGACTACGTGTCTCAACCTCGCAAGCCCAGTGACTCTTCACTAGGACTACCCCGGCCGAGGATTTGCTAAATTGAGATACTGCGAGACATTTAATCCAAACTGTTTGGATAGGTCAATTCCATCTTGGTCCATCACTGCTCCACAAGTACTTTCCTGTACCTAGAAACCTTTCGTCACTGGATTAAAATCCGGGTAGTCCGGCACCAAAGCACAGGGAGTTGCTTGCAAGCTACCGTGATGACCTCAGGTCAGAGGGACACATATACCCATATCCAATCGTGAGTATCCCTTCGGCAGAAAGGGGCTGCACGGAGTCACGTTCAATGAGATATCAAATATCCCACTTGCAGATCACATCAGTGTCACCACACTCATTTGGTCAAGAGGACAACCAAACGATGTGAACTACAACAACCTATACTTGATATATTGTCGTCCAGTTCAATATATCCTTTGGTTGTGAACAGGGTTTAAGGACCACTCGATACATCCTCTCTGTATCGAAGTCAGTGTAGTCCTAAGAACTTCATCACATGGAAAGAGTTCATTTAAGAAAAATTTAGTATGTGATGAGCTGCCAAAAATATTATTTTATTAATTCATAAAATGAGTACAATACTGAGCACAACCGTCTACAACCCAGGCGATTGGCTTTAGGATACAATTCCCAACAATGGCAGGTGGACACACATGGGTTGGCTCACTCTCAAGGATTGGATCAGGCCTAAAAGGCTCACTAGGAATCAATGTTGGCTCCCTATACTTGATAAGGTTTGAAATGTTGAAAGTAGAACTAATGCCTTGTTCAGGTGGTAACTCAAGTACATAGGCATTAGACCCAATTTTTCTAATTACTTTGTATGGTCCACTACTATGGGCATGTAACTTCTTCATAGTTCCAGGTGAAAACAGTTCAGGTCATAGTCTAACCATGACAAAGTCTCCTTTATTAAATTCTTTGTATCTTTTCTTGAAAAGATTCATTGCTTTCATTAATTAATTAATTTCTTTTTAATTATTGACATGCATGTAAACCCTAAACTACAACTGAGTTTGTCCCTTGGTTGGTGGGTGACATGCAGATGAGAATGGTGCATGGACTCCTACTAAATGCCACAGGGTCTGCCAGAAATAGGTTGTAAACCTAACATGTTTAATGGGCTTATGCAACTTGCTAACCTCTACAAAATGTAATCTAATGGTCCTAGAAACATGAGAAGCTCAGGAAAAGGTAGGAAATAAGAAGTGGATTTGGGGTTAGACTAGAAATAAGGGGTTTAAGGGAATAGTCCTAGATTAATGGGGTTGACCTTAATGTTTAGACACTGAATTACATCTATAGGCACTAAAAGGTCTACTTGATAAAAGAATGGATCAGTAATTTCAAGGAAGAGATCTTCAATTAGAGTCAAAGGGATGACTTTAGCCTGAGGGTACCAGACTAAAGAAATCATGTCCTTAATAGGCTTGATGACTTGAGTCTCTTTTAGTGTTTTCTGAGGTAAAGTCTTAACAATAGGGTTAGACTCCTCATGGATCTCTTTTTCTAAGGGTCCTACCAGTATAGTTTCAGTCAGGGTATAGTCATGGTCAACTAACTCTGGGCTGGCTTCAGTCTGGGTGCCTATTGGGTTAGCTAATTCTGGGTTCGCTTTAGTTTGGGTATGGTAAGGATTATCTAACTTTGGTTCTACCTCCTGTATCTCTTTATCTACATACTCATCTACTAAGCTCACATCAGCTTCATAAACTTTTACTTCAATGTCATCCTTGTGAACCAATGGGATAGTAAGAGTGGGTCGACTAAGAAAAAATTGATGAGTGTCTGGGATAGCACGGGTGGGTTGACTAAGGGGTACCTGACTAAGGCTTAGCTTGCACTCAGGGGTGCTAATCCTATGGGGTTCCGATTGACTAAGGGAAACCTAACTGGTACTAGGCTGATACCTATGGGTTATGGGTTCCTTAGGTTCATAGGATATGGGATCAGATCTATAGGTCATGGATCTGGGTTCGTCGGAGCTGGGTTCAAAGGATCTTGGTGCATAAGAACTAGGTTCATCTGATCTGGGTAGGTACTTTTTTCTTTGTTTAAGTTTCATATCACTCTATGTAGATATGGGTATGTCTCTTCTTCGTTTGATCATTCTTTCAACATCATCCCAGTAAATTCTAGCCTGGTATACTAACTTAAGCTTAGCAAACTTAAACTTTCTTTCCTCAGTCATTAGATCCTTCTCAAAATACAGATCCATATTTCTTTCCTAATCAATATAATATTCAAGATCAAGATCACCACCAAATATAGGTGCTTCTAACCTAAAGTTCCTAGTGGCTCTCTCATCCTGGTCTATAAAATCATAGTTGGGTCTCCTATGGCTAGTCTCCCAGATTTGGTCTTGGTGAGGGGCTATCCTCGGGTTGGGTTCTAGAAATGGGTCAGGGTGTATCTCAAATTTAGGCTTAGTACGGGTCTCAGGGATTTTCTCTAGGTTTCCAAATCATTCATCTAGTCGGTCAAACCTAGTATTGAGTTGTCCTAACTGTTCAGTCATAGTTGATGCGGGACTAAATATGCATGCAAAATATTTTATTACCTTGTCTCAAATCGTACCATTGTTCTAAAAATTGGTGCTCATAATATCTACCTAGATACTTTGCTCTAAACTTACTTTTCATGGATCTCCAAGTAAGTATTTCATCTCCCCATTGATAACATTTATCCTCAATATCTTCCCAGTATCGCTTAGCATGTTGGATTAGCTTACATGTGGCCAATCTAACTTTTCCTAACTCTGTCATCTGAGTGTATTCAAAATACTGATCCATTCTTTCTTCCCAATCAATATACACCTCAAGACTAGGCTTCCATCAAAACTGGGTGCATAGGGTTGGGTGTGTCTAACAGGTCTTTCCTCTAGATCCACCAAGTATAGGTATGGGCTTCTAGGGTTAGACTCAGGGGCAAGATCATAATGATAAGCTTGTGGATCAAAGGTACTGGGCCTAGGGGATCTAAATTCAGCATGGGTCCTACGGGCTCCTTCATAGGTCAAAGAATGTTCACCTATTCGATCAGGCCTATGGGGTTCAAGAGAGTCATGTCTAATATGGACCTTAGGGGGTCTAAGGGACATGGTTGATGGGCTAATGGGCTCTTAATCTAGTGGACATGCAAGATACAAGACAATGGACTTCTGACCTAGTGCACATGCAAGACACAAGACAAATCGACTAGGGCTACCTAGATCTAGAGACCAAACAGAATGGGTCGACTCAACTTACACTCAATACAACCCCTAGTCCTTCCACTGGCCAGGTAAGAGGTGGGATGGTGGGAGGCCCCCTTGCTTTTATAGGGACCCAATTAAGGAACCACTGATCCACTTAGAGCGTTTGTCTATGGACCTCTAGCCTAGATACTAGCTTCCAGTAATAGGAGATGTGTTGGGTGCACTTGTCTTCCCATAAAGATTGGACCCGACCTGTTGGTGTCCCAAGCTCACTAAAGCAAATTAGGTCTAATTAATTTTAATTAGGTTGGGCTTGAATGCAAAGGTTGTTGTTTTGGGCTAAGGAGAGGTGATGAAATCCTCTCCCCATCTGACATATTGAGATTGCCCTTAGAGTAGCTTATGCACATGATGACATACATATGAAGATGCAATTAGGGTTTCTATGTGCTTGTATTTTTCATTTTCTTTTTTCTTTTTGTATTTTTTTGCAAAAATATAATATGCAAGAAATTATCTAATATGCAGGAAATATTCCAAAAATTTAGGATATGCAAAAATTATACCAAATGAACCCTAAACTTGCTGGAATTAACTTTACTGAAAAACAGGGCAGAACTATTCTCAGGCAGTATTCTGGTTGGAAAAAAATCCATAGACTAAAATAATTCCTAAAAAAGTTTTAAAAATTAACTTCAATTATAAGAAATCCAGTAAAATAAAAATCAAATTTTTTGGAGTTTTTTATAAGCAGAAACAATTAAAATAGCAAGCTATGTACTGGGATGGCTGAGATGCAAAATTATCCTAATGAAGCTCTTTGTTTTCTACTTCAAGGGTCAATCACACCCTACATGCCATAGGAGATCTTGTAGATTGGGAAGAGAGGGTCTTGCAGCCCTACTTGTCTCCTATGATAGGATAGCCATGGTGAAGTACCTGATCCGAATATTCAAAGAGAAACTAAACCCAAACAGGCTTTGATACCAAAATGATGAGGGACTAAATATGCATGCAAAATATTTTTGTATTTTTATATGTTGAGTTATGTATCTAAATCCCAAAGAATAGCCCAAGAATTTAAGTAGAGAGTTTTGTGCAAAAATAAGAAGCAACAGCATGCAAAAAGACCAGAAAAGTAATAGAAAAGAGGACCACCAAGGCTGAGAAGCCCCGGTTGGGCTAATTTCCCTTCAATAACGCTACTAGCAAGTAGAGGGGGTGACCTGACAGGATCTAGTAGATAAATCATTGCAGAGGTCTCTCTTCGCTCCTGAATGTGGCCTGGATGATCAAGCCAAAGACCCCGAAAATTCGTGGTTTTCAACCTGGTGATCCGATAGCGGCCCGGCTGGAATCAATGTATTCGTAAACATTAAGGAACCTTTAAATCACTTGTCAGGGTTAGAAAATAATGTAAGGATGAAGAAATAAATTGAAAACTGCAAGGATGGAAGAGTTTTTGTGTTGGGTAGCCAAGGCTTGGAGAGATGGCTTCTAGGGTTTTGATGGTGGCTAGAGGCAAGGCGCAGGTGATGCAGAACAAATAAGATGATGCGATGCGGAAGTAAATTAAGACAAATTCTTTTTTTTTATATATATTTTTTCAGAAGTCAGCTTTGACTCAAAGGAAAAATAAACTAATGTTGAAAGAAACTAAGAAATGAAAGAAAGCACAATTAAAAGGAGTGGATTATCAGAGTAACTCAGAAGTAGGATCGCTGGGGATTGAGAAACCCCCAGACCTAGGGTTTACTCCTCTTTCAAGAAACAGACGAAGAGAGAAGAGAAGGTTTTATACCTGATTGTGATATCTCTCGTTGCTTCAATTGAAGGACACTCTCGAGCAGATTGTAGGATCCTTGGAGACGGGGTATCTTCGCAATGGATCCTCGGATTGTAGTCCTATGGCAAGGTTGGCCTTCTTCTCGAACTCAGGTTCTGGAAGAAGAAGAACAAAAGAAGAACCAGAAACTCAAAGAAAGATACTGACCTGAGGACTTAATGAAGAATGTTGGATGTAGAAGTTCCGGAGATCTTGATACTGATCTGACTCTTCTTTGAACTTGCTCTATAGTTGAAACAGTGGATCTGAACCTGGATGCTGGTGGCCGGCCTCTATGTGGAAGAGAGGGGCCATGGGATATAGATGAAAAATTAGGGTTTGGATGGTGATTGGAGGAAAGATGATGGGCGGCTAGGGTTTGGGAATTGAAGTGGCTAACTTAGGATTTTGATAGGGTTTGGAGATCTCACACCTCCTCAAGGTTCCTGTGGAACCCGGAATCACTCCCTCACGGAGCTCAACACTTGAATACAAGTGCAGAAGAGAGAAACACAAAGTTGCTCACAAAGAAATTGATTTCATTCATCATTATGATTCAAGAGTTACATAGAATTGAATATATAGACATAACAAAGAAATAAAATTTTATACATTTCCTATGTGGGACTAAACTCCCTAGCCTATACTTTTGGTAGAAAATATTCTTCCTCTTGGCCAACCAAAGAGTCCTACAATGAGTAGGCGGCCCTAAAAGTCATGAAAATTTTCTCAAAAGGTAGAAAGATGGCGCCTCCTAAGTCTTCTCCTTGAATTTAGGGTTCTTCCTTCAATGGTTCAACTCTTTTGGACACCTCCTTTTCTTTCTCCCCAAGTCATGGCTCTTCCCAACATTGCTTTGGTCTTTTTAGGCATGGATTGGGCGCCCCCTTGAAGTGCTCCCCAAGAAATGCCTCTTTCTTTCTTTAGCTTGGCCTTTTAAGGTATATATGGGGCGCCTCCTTGATTTTGGCTTCAAGAAAAATTCTTGCTCCCTTGGGTGTGGGGACCAAGACACTGGGATGCAGATGTGGTGCCTCCTGGACTCTGGTGTGTGGCTGGGAGTGTGGCGCCCACTTGCTTGGGCCTTGACTTGGCTGGAGAAAAAATGGCACCAACCTGGAGAAGACCTAGACCACTACTAGGACTTGTACCGAGTCAACATGACTCAACAAAATTTAAATTGCAGGAAAATACAGACTTAAGATTAAAATTGAGTTGACCAAGTCAACCCTTAATACAAAACTAGAAAACCCTAATTCTTCGGGCAAGGTCAATCAGAGATCTAGATGGAGCCCTGAAGTCTTCTTCTAATTCTGGTGCCCGCACCAATTCTCCCGGGGTGGGTGGAACTCGACCTTGTCGAGTAAGGCTCAAGCTGGCTCTGGTATCTCTCCAAGAGGTCTGGGTCCAATTCTTGTAATTCTTCTCGGGAGATCCAAGAGTCATCAGAGTCTAGCCTTCCTTGCCAGTGGACCAGGTATCTTTGGTATCCTCGATTACGAGTAGAGATAACCTGATCATCCAGGATCTTTTTAATCTGCTCTTTCCTCACAGGCCAGTTTGTTGGTGGACACACAGGGTCGGGATCACTCTCAATAACAGGATTAGGTTCAAAAGGCTCACTGGGAATCACAGCTAGCTCCCTGTACTCTACTAGGTCTGTAATGTTGAAAGTGGAGCTAATGCCTAGCTCTGGAGGCAACTCAAGCACATAGGCATTGGGTCCCACTCTCTTCATTACTCTAAATGGTCCAGCTCCTCTAGCATATAGCTTTCTAACGGTTCCAGGAGGAAACCGCTCAGGCCTTAACCTAATCATTACATAGTCTCCCTCAACAAAAGTTTTGACTCGCCTTTGAGAATCAGCCAACTTCTTATAAGTTTCATTACTTAAAGTTATTTTGGCATGAATTTCTTTATGCAAGTTCTTTACATGCTATGCAAAGTCTTTAGTAGACTCGGAGACTCGTGTGTGGACTGGCAAAGGAACTAGGTCAAGTGGTGTGTGAGGCTTGTACCCATGAACAATCTCAAAAGGGCTTTTACCTATAGACCTATTGATCGAGTCATTATATGCAAATTCAGCCCTGGATAAATACAAATCATAATTCCTGGTATTCTTACTCAACCAAAATCTGAGTCAATGTCCTAAACTCGACTGACGACGTATTCCTAAAGAATGGACTTTATTCAAAGGAACCCTAGGTCTAAACCTAACAAACTACGGCTCTCTAGGTTCGACCTTGGGTCAGAGGATGGCATGCAGAGCATGAAAACTTATCATGGGTGCCTAGTAGGTGCCATAAGGTCTTCTAGAAGTAGGTGGCAAACCTAATAGGTTCTGACACGTGGTTCACTCTAAAGACTTCGACAAAGTATACTTGGATGGTGTAAGAAGCATTGGAAGTCCTAGAGAAAGGGAGGAAATATGAGGTGGAGTCTCGAATTACCTGCTGACTAAAGGTGGTGACCTGAAGGATTGAATGGTGATCTATGAGTGTCAACTGGTCATCCTTATGAAAGGAAAAGTTTGCTACTCCCAGGAATGGATCAGGAGATGGTTCGGGGAGTAGCCTAGGACATGTGATTGCAATAGTTAAGGTTTGTTCTCTAAGCAAATAATGATCCACTTTCTCAAGAAATGGATTAGAGAATGATTCATGGAAGGGCCTATGGATGATGACCTCAAGACTTGAAATTTGACCTATGGGTGCGGAAAGGTATACTCTATAGAAGGGTAGGTCAGTCATGCGAAGGAAGGGGTCTGGGGCCATAAGGAGGACTTCTACAGAACTGGGTGAATCAATCCGCTCAAGACAAGGATGTTCAACTGAGATTATGGGAGAGACCTTGGTGGCTGGGCATGGGACAAGGTCCAATTGTAAGAGGCTTGATTCAGTCATCCTAAGGAGAGGATCTACCATAGGGTGGGCAAACTTAAACAGTTCAGTGCAAAGATCTTCAATTGGTACTTGGGGAATGACTGTCATTAGAGGGTACAAACTGATAGCTCGGGCTAACACTATGAGTTCTTCCTGGGGGTATCTGACTAAAGGAACCGGGTTCTCACAAATCTCTTGAATTTCTGAACTAGGTCTTACCACTTGGTTGCTTTCCAAGGTCTCCTCAGGTAAGGAACCAATAGTATCGATGTCACATTCTTCAAGTTCTTGCCCCTTATATTCATCAACTAGACTCAAGCCAGCATCATATACTTCCTCGATGCCATCTTCAATGGGTTTCGGGTCAGTGGTAATCGGGTCAACTGATTCTGGGCTTGTCATTCCTAACCTTTCTTCCTCATTGGTAGGCTTGGGTTCTCCCTCATTAATGTCATCCTTAGGATTCTTACCACTTAGCTATGCACAAGCTAGTCCTATGCATGGGCACTGACTAGATTTATGGCCTCTTTCTCCACAAAACCAACATTCTTGCGATATAGGAACCTGGGTCACACTGGGTTTCAAGCTAGTAGAGACCTTAGTTGGGCATGGGTGTGGATCTAAATGGTTTGATCTAGAAGACTTGGGTTGTTGAGTGACTGGTCTAGAATATTGTAAGGACCTCTCATAGACACGATCCACACTATAGATATCATGGATAGGCTTCCTAAGATTATGCTTGGGATCACGGTATAAGGTCCTCCTAGGCTCCTGGTGTGGGTGAGGTTGAGGCACATTAAAATCTGGGTTAGGAGTCCAATTATGATGTCTAGGTTCCTCAAGTACTTGGACTCGATCCCTAAGCTAGGTAAGATCCTCACGGACTGGATTCCTAAACTAGGCAACAGTATCAGTCATATCCTGACTCAATTTGGTCATGCTTTCGGTAAGAGTTCTAATCATGGCCTCTAAATCAGGTTGGGTTTGACCAGGTTGATAGGGTACTCCGTTCCGGGTGGACATGATGATGCAAGCAAGCATACCAAATGAGACTCGACTGAAACGACTATGGGCTAACTAGACCTAGAGCCCAAACTAGATGCCCAATCAGAGTGGCAAGCTAGCCTGTAGTAACTCGGGACTCAGCCAGGTAGGTGTAAGGGGAGTGTTAGGTCCCTAATTTCCAAACCTAGACACCAATCAGTGATTGGCCAGGTAGGCGGACCAGCACACAAGCCCTTCGGGATAGAATCCCTGAACCACCATTCTAGACACTGAGTACAAAGCACACACAGAGTAACTAGACAAACTGACTCAACACTAGCCTAGACCCAACCAGTTGGTGTCCCTAGCCCACTAGGGCAAATTAGGTCTAATTAATTTTAAGATTAAAGGCTTAGGTTCGAATGCACGGGAGGTAGTTTTGGGCTAAGGAGAGGATCTCAATCCTCCCCTTATGTTGCAACTTCGGTGCCCTTAAGATAGATTCAATTTATGCACACTCAAATAAAAAAAAATAGCTTGCAGAAAATAAAAAAAAAATAGAACAGCAGTAAAATTGATCTCAGAAAATCTACATAAATTAATAAATCATAAAAATTTTATGTAAATTACTTTCAATTATACTGGTTCCAAAAAAATAAGAATTACTTAATTTGAAATTTTTTGCAGGGAGAAACAATTCAAATAACAGGATAGTTACTGGCAGAAAACAGAACGTGTGTCCCGTTTACAATCCCTGCCTAGAAGTTATAACCTAGCGGCACCCCTACATGCCCTAGGAACCCCCATGGAATGGGAGGAGGAGGCTTGCGTCTCGCTTGTTCCTAGGACCGGACGGCCAGGGGAGTCTACTCCAGGCAGCAAAAGTAAAAGGAAAAAATAATCAAATAAGCAAGAACCCTAGACAGGGCTCTGATACCAAAAATGATGCAGAACAAATAAGATGATGCGATGTACGATGCAGAAGTAAATTAAGACTAATTCTTTTTTTTATATATATATTTTCAGAAGTCGGCTTTGACTCAAAGGAAAGATAAACTAATGTTGAAAGAAACTAAGAAATGACAGAGAGCATAATTAAAAGGAGTGGATTATCAGAGTAACTCAAAAGTAGGATCGCTGGGGATTGAGAAACCCCCAGACCTAGGGTTTAATCCTCTTTTAAGAAATAGACGAAGAGAGAAGAGAAGATTTTATACCTGATTGTGATATCTCTCATTGCTTCAATTGAAGGACACTCTCGAGCAGATTGTAGGATCCTTGGAGACGGGGTATCTTCGCAATGGATCCTCGGATTGTAGTCCTATGGCAAGGTTGGCCTTCTTCTCGAACTCAGGATCTAGAAGAAGAAGAATAAAAGAAGAACCAGAAACTCAAAGAAAGACACTGACCTGAGGACATAATGAAGATTGTTGGATGTAGAAGTTCTGGAGATCTTGATACTGATCTGACTCTTCTTTGAACTTGCTCTGTAGTTGAAACAGTGGATCTGAACCTGGATGCTGGTGGCCGGCCTCTATGTGGAAGAGAGGGGCCATGGGATATAGATGGAAAATTAGGGTTTGGATGGTGATTGGGGAAAGATGATGGGCGGCTAGTGTTTGGGAATTGAAGTGGCTAACTTAGGGTTTTGATAGGGTTTGGAGATCTCACACCTCCTCAAGGTTCCTGTGGAACCCAGAATCACTCCCTCACGGAGCTCAACACTTGAATACAAGTGCGGAAGAGAGAAACACAAAGTTGCTTATAAAGAAATTGATTTCATTCATCATTATGATTCAAGAGTTACATAGAGTTGAATATATAGACATAACAAAGAAATAAAATTTCATACATTTCCCATGTTGGACTAAACTCCCTAACCTATACTTTTGGTAGAAAATATTCTTCCTCTTGGCCAACCAAAGAGTCCTACAAGGAGTAGGCGGCCCTAAAAGTCATGAAAATCCTCTCAAAAGGTAGAAAGATGGCGCCTCCTAAGTCTTCTCCTTGAATTTAGGTTCTTCCTTTAATGGTTCAACTCTTTTGGACACCTCCTTTTCTTTCTCCCCAAGTCATGGCTCTTCCCAACTTTGCTTTGGTCTTTTTAGGCATGGATTGGGCGCCCCCTTGAAGTGCTCCCCAAAAAATGCCTCTTTCTTTCTTTAGCTTGGCCTTTTAAGGTATATATGGGGCGCCTCCTTGATTTTGGCTTCAAGAAAAATTTTGCTCCCTTGGGTGTGGGGACCAAGACACTGGGATGCAGATGTGGTGCCTCCTGGACTCTGGCGTGTGGTTGGGAGTGTGGCGCCCACTTGCTTGGGCCTTGACTTGGCTGGAAAAAAAATGGCACCGACCTGGAGAAGACCTAGACCACTACTAGGACTTGTACCGAGTCAACATGACTCAACAAAATTTAAATTACAGGGAAATACAGACTTAAGATTAAAATTGAGTTGACCAAGTCAACCCTTAATACAAAACTCGAAAACCCTAATTCTTCGGGCAAGGTCAATCAGAGATCCAGATGGAGCCCTGAAGTCTTCTTCTGATTCTGGTGCCCGCACCAGCAGGAGACGAGGAAGAAGAAAGGGTTCACAAAGATTCTTTTTAGCACACAGTAAGCACACAGCAGAAGTTGGAAAACTCAATTTATATTCATAAAAAAATATCAAATTTTCATACAGGGGGTCCCTTATATAGAGTCATGAGACTTAGGGCCCAAGTAAAAGAAAACAAGGAAAATAAGGGGTGCCCACTTTCTTCCTAAAGTGTGGGGCTGAATACATGGAAGAAAACACTCTCATGCCATACAAAATCCCTTCAAACAAGGTAGGTAGTGGGCAGCCAAAGGGAGGGACCAAGGGGCACCAACTTCTTACTTCTCTTGGCTTGGGGTGGACCACTTCTTTCCTAAGCAAGCTGGCATGAATCATGGGATTCATGTTTATCTATTTTGACTTTCCTTCTTGTCATGTTGGCATGTGGAGTTGGTGTGCTTGGGGTATGGAAAGGGTGTGCTGGCGTGTGGTCATCAACTCCTCATGCATGGCTCGACTTCATGATCCTCCAAGTAATCCTAGGTGGCGAATTCTAGGGTATGACTGGGGCTCCATGCGGCTGCTGAGGTGGCATGCTGGGTGGTGTCCTTCACATGCTTGAGTCTTTTTTGACTGGGCTTGACTCAATACAGACTCAATACAACTAGACATGATTACAAGACTCAGAATATGATTAGCTTAACATGAGCTGACTTGACCGATTGATCCAAAATCCTAATGGTATGGATCAAATGCTGCATACAGGACTCAATTGTAAAAAGACCAAATACATGACTCAGGGCCAAAGTGGGGACTCAAATAGGCTAAGCCCTTAATACAAACTGAACTTAAATAGACTAACACTACTAGGAAATTCACAGAGGGTTGAGAAGCCTCTGTCTTATTCTGGTGCCTCTGGTGTCCACACTAATAGTCCTAAAGAAGGTCTCACTGTTAGACTACATGGTCAAGCTGGGTTGGGTTTAGGTGAAACTACTAGTATGGAGTTCCTAATCTAGTATCCATGCAATGCAATCACACAGAACTCGACTCCGACTAGGATTTCCTAGACCTAGAGCTCAAGTAGAATGGGTTAGCTCAAATTAGAGCCAATTTAGTAATTATCTTGTCCATTGGCCAGGTAAGAGGTGGGATCATGGGAGGCTCCCCCTACTTTCACAGTGTCCTAATTAAAAATCATGAGATTGCTTAGGGCATTTACGTCTGGACCTCTAGCCTTGGACACTAGATTCAAGTGATAATCAAAGGATTGGGTGCACTAGCTTTCACACAATACTTGGAACCTGACCTGTTGTTGTCCCTAAATTGCTTTAGGTTTCTAATTGATTTTAATTAGGTTGGGCTCGAATGCAAAGAAAGTTGTTGTGGGCCCAGGATAGGTGATGAGATCCTGCCCTGATCTGAGATGCTCAAGTACTTTTAAGATTCAGTTACTTAATGATTTACACACAAGATGAAATCCTAATATGAAATGAAGCAATAAAATAATTAAAAATAGAAAAAAAATAAAAATTATTTTTTTATCTCAAAATTAAATTTTAGATCTGATCCGATCTTGGAATATCATGTCCGGCCATAGCTCATTACTTTCATGGGTCATGACAGTATACTTGCATATACCTGCTCAAGAGGCATGATTTCCTTCCACCAGAAAATAGCAAATAATTTTTTTTTATCTGATTTTTTAAATATTAATAGAGGATTATCAAAAAAATTATTTCTAATTTTTCTGAATTTTTTTAGATAGGTTTTAGGTAATTTTAATTTCAGCCTAGTTCTAGGTATGCAGAAATTTCAGAACTAGCAGTTAAATCCTAGTTTAACCTTCGCTCTGATACCAAAACTAATGCAGGACGATTATGAAAACCTAATTTACTGATTTTAAATTTAATTAGCAAAGAAAAAATATATATTATTTTTTTATAATTTTTAATTTTTAGAGACTTAAAGGAAGCAATTATGGAAACTAGTCAACTAGTTTATGCCTGCACGAGTAGATCTAACAAAGCAACTAGAAAATCAGGATTTGGTGATTAAGAAATCACCTTAAACTAGGATCTACTTTCAAAGATTAGAATCTAAAGAGTAGGGAAAGGATTTTGAATTTTACCGATGTAAAATTTTTTCACTGAAGTAGATTTGTTGGAACTCTCAGAATCTTATGGCAAGGCTTCAAGATTTTGATCTTCGGGCTCCAATCTTCCGCGATATCAGTTCCAAGGTAAGAACACCTCAACTTTGGTTCCTGATCACCTGCAATCACTCAACAATGAAGGATTTAAATTAGAAAGACACAATAAAATGAAATGATGGAAAAGTGAAAAGGAAGAGGGAAGGAAGTAATCGGCTAGGGTTTTTTGATGTCTGGATAAGTAGGATAACAAGGGCCTCACACCCCGCGATATTTCGAAGAACAAAGGAAAAGCGCTTCACACCCGGTGATGCACACAGCATTAGAAAAACTTGACAGGATGTCATTGTATTTCATCAATAATCATTAATTATATAGGGGGGTTGATGGAGTATTTATAGACCAATAACTAGAGATGTAAGGGTTACAAGGACTAGTGTTTGTTTTCCTTAGGCAACAACTCCTGGAGACCTTGATCTAGGCATCTTGGACTCCTGCTCTTGGGCTAATCTAGGACTCTCTCCAAGGTGGGCAACATCATGGAATTTTCCATCCAAGTGGGTTGCCTTGATTGCTGGACTTTGGAGTCTAGATGATGTGGGCTCCTGCAAGATAGTGGACTCTCCAGTTTGGATAGAAGAAAACTTAAGAGTTCTTATAGGATTCTTAAATTCTCTAATCTTGAGCAACTTGGAACCAGTTTGATCAAAACACTTAAGGTAGAAATCCATTGAAATTTTATTTGATAGGTGCCCCTTAGGGAAGGATTCTTGGCCAACTTCTCTCTTGGAATTGGCAACAAAAAGGAGGAGGGAATGGTGCCAATATGGTTGGACTCCTCCTGCTTTACTCCTCTTAAAATGTGGTGCTAACTTCTTGGCTTCTTGATTGGGCATCCCATATGAAACAAATGACATGGCAAGTGTGTTGTCCCAAATGAAATGGCAAGTGATGTTGTCCCGATGAAGTGTCAAGTGATGTCCAAAAGTCATGTGATGTTGTCCAAATTCTTGAAAAAGATGGCGCCAAGAAGTCGTTGCATATGACAAGTGACTTGGGCTAGCACATAGAGTCACATGGCTTGTCTTGAGCTAGCACATGGAGTCATATGGGTCTGGACTTGGGTCCCCCTTGTATTATAGGACTCAACTAATTAATTAAAGCCTAACTTGATCAAATTGATCAAGAAGCATAACCAACTAAACAAACTTGGTAAATAAGGTTTGGCCCTAAAATAGGTTTCGACATAACTGATAAATATGATTTTTATGCAATCCCTAATTGGTAAAAAGGGCTAACTGACACTGGACCATTTATAATCCAATTGAAATTGGGGTTTTTTACAGACTCAATTTTGGGTCCAGAGGTTTTGATAGGGACTCAATTTTAGGATTTAGGACTAAATTCAACTAAGCTAAAATAACAAAAATTAAATATAAAATATTTACAAGTAAAAAGGGTTTGGGTTCAGGGCTTTATTCACAGGTGATCCATAGAGATGTGGATTTGACCTGTTGATCTTTTCTAGCCCTAGTGTCTGCACCATATGAGTTATACTTAAAGGTTTTGTCATCATCAAAAAGGAGAAGATTGTTGACTCCATTATTGATTTTGATGATAAGCAAAATACTTAAATATAAGTTGAGTACTAACATGTTTCTTGAAGTGTATTTAATAGAAAAAGGTACTCATCAAAACAAGTAAATTGGATTGCTTGTCAAATGATGAAGAAGTCATTTGTATGTATAAAAGATCAGTTTTAAATGGACTTAAGCACTTGAGATATGCTTGAAAGGACTTAAAGAGTTCAGCTCAAAAAGTTTTCAACATAAGTTCAGTAATTTTTGAAGAAATCTCAGCAAGTGTCGACTCACAGTTCAAGTATCGACTCATGGCAGTGCAAGTGTCGACTCAAGTCAGCACGTAGAAAGAGTTTCAGATGGCATGGCTGAAGTATCGACTCATGCCACTCAAGTATCAACTCAAGGTGTCGACTCAAGGATTGACTCAAGGCCTGAGATAAATTTCTTACAGAACATGTTGAAGTTGAAGACTTATCTGAAGTGTTGACTTATGGATGTCAAATGTCGACTCAAGGTTGACTCACCTAAAGAAGCGTCGACTTACTTGAGAATTCTAGAGAGCTTTAAAGAAGAATTTTGAACTAGGTGTCGACTCATGGGACTTAAGTATCAACCCTATGTGTTGACTCATAGCTTGAAGTATCGACACTTGAAGATCTGGGAACAGTAATGGCTAGTTTTTCAAATACACAACTCGACCCTCTTGGCTCCTAATGGCTAATTTTTCATGTCTAACAGTCATAAACTAAATTTGAGGCCTTGAGATGGTATTTAAGTGATTCAAATCAAATTAAAACACAAGAGGTTGAAAAGAGAATAAGAAAAAGGAAGAAAAGCAAGTGCATTCATTCATATTCATTGACAGCAACTACCTTCAAGCAAAAAGAAGTCTCCAAGCATTCAAAGCTATCAAGAAGCAATCAAGCACAACACCTTTGAGCATTGATTGAGGCTTCATCAAGTTCAAGACAAGCATCTTCTCCAAGCTTCAAAGAGATATTAGCTTTTCATTAGAATGCTTTTCTTGTTTACTTTACTTAATGTCATATCTTTATTGTAAGGGTTATTGGTTAGCCTTTGAAACCAAAGAGGTTATTGGTTAGCCTTGAAAACCAAGGAGGTTATTGGTTAGCCTTTGAAAACCAAGAGGTTTCTTTTGGCGAGCCTTGTAAAAACCAAAAGGGATTTTGATTAGTGAGCCTAGAAAACTAATCGACTATAATCATGGGAGATTATAGTGAATTCCCAAGTGGACCTTGGAGAGTGGATGTAGGTGCATTGGAAAGTACCGAACCACTATACTTGGCTTGTGTTTGTGATTGTCTCTAGCTTTCTTTTCTTGCTCTGATATTTATTGCATTTATATTTTTGCTCCATACTCTTCAAGAGTATACTATTTCATCTCACATTAGCACTTAATTTGATATTTGCATTGGCACATATTCTTGCAAGTAATTTTTAGAAACCCAATTCACCTCCCCTCTTGGATTGCTTACTAGGAAACAAGTGGTATCAGAGCCATGTTCTCAGTATATAGGTCTAACCACCTTGAGTAAAGATCTATGACAACCCCCCTTGGTACTAGTGTCGTTGAGGGACAAGCCTTAAACAGAGCTCCATACTTTAATGAAACTAATTATACTTATTGGAAAACTACAATGAGAATCTACATGCATTCTATAGATTATAATTTATAAAAAGTTGTTAATAAAGGTCCTCATGTTCCTTCGATCATGGTTAATGGTGTTTCCATCCCAAAACTTGAAGAGGATTGGGATGAAAATGACATTAAATAATCCGAGATCAATACAAAAGTAATGAATCTCCTGTATTGTGCATTGGATCCTAGTGAGTTCAAATTCAATAGGATTTCTACATGCACATCTGCCAAAGAAATATGGGACACACTTGAGGTTATCCATGAGGGTACTGATAAAGTGAAAAACACTAAGGTTAACATGTCAGTGCATACTTATGAGATGTTCCGTATGGAACCAAATGAATCTATCATTGATATGTACATTAGATTCACAAATATTGTTAATGGCATGAAAAGTTTAGGTAAAGTTATGTCTAATGCCGATCTTGTTAACAAAATTCTCAGGTCACTTCCAACATCTTGGGATCCAAAGGTGATAGCTATACAAGAAGCCAAAGATGTTGACAAACTATCATTGGAGTAGCTAGTAGGATCGCTCATGACTTATGAGCTAAATCTGAAATAAAAGTCCATGGATTTGGACAAAAGGAAAAAGGGGATAGCTTTCAAGTCTACAACACAAGAAGAATCCTCAAATGATGAATCATAAGAAGAAGAAGAAGAAGATAAGAGTGAGGAAGCTCTTCTAGCTAGAAAATTCAAAAGATTTATGAGAAGAAAGAAATTCCCTTACAAGAAAAAGTTTTAACCAAGCAAAGAAAAGAAAAAAGAAAAGGACAAGGAGAAGGAGGTACCAACATGCTTCGAGTGCAAGAAGCCAGGACACTACAAGTTTGACTGCCCTCTCCTAAAGAAATCAAGAAAAAAGCTTAGAAAGAAGGCAATGATGGCAACTTGGAGTGATAGTGAGGACTCCGGTTCAGATGAAGAGTCAACTGATGTCGCCAATCTATGTCTCATGGCACCACAACATAAAGAAGAAGAGGTAAATTTTGATCTTGAAATAGATTATACATTTGATGAATTAAGAATTGCATTTGATGAATTGATGCATGGCCATAAAGTAATGATTTCTAAAAATAGAAAGCTGAAAAAACATGCAAACAATTTTTCACATGAAAACACTACTCTTTTAAATGAAGCCAATGATTTGAAAAACAAGATTGATATTTTAGAAAAGAAAAACAATGCTTTATCTATGGAAAATGAAGTCAAGTGGTAGATAGTGGGTTGCCTTATCGCCACCTCCGGGGTGTGAGCACGGCGAGAAGTACGGGCTTGCTGGTGGGCCTGGCTTGAAGGGCGCCGAATTATGAGTCAAGTGGTAGATGGCGGGTTGTCCTGCCACCACCTCTAGACCTTGAGCACGACGAGGAGTGAGGGCCTACTAGGATGACCCAGCTTGAAGGTGCTGAACTGTGAGTCAAGCGAAGGCTGGCGGGTTGCCCTGCCACCACCTCTAGACTATGAGCATGGTAAAGAGTGCAGGCCTACTGGGGTGCCTAGCTTGAAGGGCACCGAACTGTGAGTCAAGCTATAGATGCAGGTTGCCTTGCCACCACCTCCGGATTGTGAGCACAGTGAGAAGTGTAGGCCTGCTGGGGGGCCCAGCTGATAGGGACATCAGGTCAACCCTAGTTTACTATGGGTCCCTGAATTTTGAGTTCTTTAGCCATGATTTCAATTTTATCTTTGAGTCCAATAATCTGGCTATATTAGCCATTTGAGTCCTGTATTTAGGCCATGTATTTTATTTTATAGGCTTTGTTATACTTGAGTCTGTACCTTGACCTCTAAATCTCATTTTGGGCCTTTGTACATTTGAGTCCTGTAATTAGAGTATTGAGCCAAGTTTTGGATGCTTAGTGAGCCTTATGAGTCCTGTAAGTTTTGAGTTTTATGAGTCCAGTCCAATTTTATAAATCTTATATTGAGTCCAGTCCAATTTTGTAAGAAGACTCAAGTCACTTATGAAGCCAGTCAGCATAATACTCCAACCAATACAAGGAATCCAATCATCCACATAATTATGCCACTTGGGAAGCATGGAAGGAGTCTTGGAGCTATCATTGAAGACCTGGATGACAAATACATCAGCCCACCAGGAGGAGATGGACACCAGGAGAACCCTAGAGCCTGCCCAGCATTGAAATGGGCCACCCAAAGCCCTAGCCCATCCTCAAAATCAACAACCTCCTTATGGTCACCTCTCATGTTGGTGCCCCACTTATGGTCACCTCCCTTGGACCAAGTCAAAGAGAAGGAGAGGAGTAATCCTTGTGAGAAGAGAAAGTTTGAACCTATTTGGAAGAGGAGATCTCTATGTATTTGAGTAGGAAAAGGATTAATTGGAATTCTCTTGTATGCCCTTACTTGGAGCCCAAGTTTGTAAGCCTATTTAAAGGCCCCCCCTCTTATGTATATTGGATGTTAATGAATATAAAAACTTTCTTGAGCTCTTCTCAACCCTTGGTGTGAATTCTAAGTAAATTTATGTGATTAAGGGTATCTGTGTGATCCCTCAGCGTATCTGTGTGATCCATGCGCCCTGCCTCTAAGCTGGCTGCCTCTTCATCTCTTGGCTGCCCACATCTAAGCCTTCCTTCCCTTTATTTTCTTTAGCCTTCAAACTTGTTTCTTCTCTGACTTTTAATCCTTGTTAGGTGATTTGTAGGTCCCTCAGAGTTCATGAATCGAGGATTCCAATCAGCAAGCTTTCGGGCCATCGGATTGAAAGCCACGAATCTGTAGGGTCTCTAGCTTATTTTTTCAGGCCGCATCCAAGAGTGTAAAGTGAACTCTTCATTGATCGATCTCCAAATCTCTGCCAGGTACACCACTTATACTTCTCTGGTAGTGGTATTGCAGAAGAGCTAGTCCTAATCAGGGCTTCTTGGCCTTGGCGGTCCTGTTTCTTCACTTTTAGGGTTTAGTTCTGCATGCCTGTGATTCCAAAAACTTTATAGAATTTCCTACTTAATAACTTGGCTTGAAATTTGGGATACAAACTTCTAACTTAATGTCTAACACACCAAAAATAATTGGCATATATAATTAGTCCCGCATCACCAGCTTGAAGGTGCGGGACTTCATAAGTTTCCCGGCTTAAAGGTATGGGGCTTCGTATGTTTGCTAGCTTGAAGGTGCAGGACTTCGTAAGCTTCCCAGCTTGAAGGTGCGGGGCTTTGTAAGTTTCCCAGCATAAAGGTGCGGGGCTTCGTAAGTTTCCTAGCTTAAAGGTGCAAGGCTTCGTAAGTTTTTTGGCTTAAAGGTACGGGGCTTCATAAGTTTCCCGACTTAATCCACTAGATATGGAGTCGGATGGAGGCACTCCTGCACAAGTGAAAAACAAAGTTGCACCAAAAGGAAACTTAAATAACTGAGAAGGGAGTCTTACATCTATTTAGATTCTTAGGCATTGATACCACTTGGTAGGAGATCCAGACCAGCGCCTATGTAGCGGAAGCAACCTATTCTTGGATTCAAGATTTACACAAGAAAATAAAAGAGAGATATAAGGAGAAAAAGAAAAATTGCTTTATTCCTTTGGAGAAGAACCTTGTTATAATACAAAACACAACACCCGGCACCTCTTCTAAAATGCAGAAGCTTCTCGTCGTCACCCGCACATCTTCTCTCTTGCAGGCCTCACGGCCCAAGAACCCATGTACGGCCACACACGGACTATACCTTACGTGTGTCCCTTCCTCTCTGAAGCCTAAGAAGAAGCTCCACCTGCGGACAATACCTCAATGCAGGTCCCTTCTCCAAAGCCCCGTGGAACACCTCACGGTTCAAGCCCTCCACATGAACAAGCTTCCACGTGTGCCTCTCTACAGCCCACCAACCGTTGCCTCCTTGAAACCCAGGAGGTGATACGGGATGAACCTAGGACTGATGAAAAATAATAAATCTAATTTTTTTGTATTTTTTTAAACATTAATTCAATGGCTAAAGACCTAAAAATAAGTAACGAATCAGCATGATGACTAGTAATGCTAGATACTATCATACTCGCAAGATAACTCATGCAGAACAATAATAAGCCAGGACTCGAGAATTGAGAAACTCCAGACTTAGGATAGCGTACCTATCATCAGATCAGAACTCAAGAGGGGGAAGGCTTCTACCAGGTAGTGATGGCACTTCCTTTGATGAAGAGATCTCTCAGCCTCTGGATGGTGCCTAGAAGAACAAGCCTTTGGTTCCCGAATCTGTAGGTGATCTGGATCCAATCTGAAGGTAAAGAAAGCCTCCTCTAGGGAGGAAAAAATACCTCAGGGATTTGCAAAATGTCAAGGTTAGGAACGAAATAAAGAAACAAATAAAGAATAATAAGATGAAGTAAAAAGAAAGGGATTCGGGCTAGAAGGGCTGGCGGCAAGGAAGCAGAAAGAGCTCTTGATCTGGGCATCTTCAAGGCTGCATTTTTGGATGTGGCTGATGCTTGGAGATCTGATTTGCTGCTTGGGCATGGAGGGATTGCAAGGGTAGAGGTCGGCCAACAAAAGTGAACAAACCAAACAAGCCAAAGAACCAAAATGCAAACACAAGAACATAGTTTTGAAAACAATTCAGTAGAGTTTAATTCATAGGAGTTGATTGATTACAAGAGGAAGAGGTGTGGGGTATTTATAGAGTTTCATGATTTCTCCTAAAGGGATTACAAGTCTTCACCTAGTTAGAATAGGTTTACATAATTTAAGTGGGAGAAAGACTACAAAATAAACCTAGAACTAAAAGTATACTAGTTGAATAGAATAAGAACTAGGTTTCCTTCTTCCATTTGAATTCCTCCTTCTTAGCTTGGACCAAGTCAACACTTTGGATGTGTTGGGCTTTATGGGGCAGCAAGGGGCAGCCAAGGATGGGTTGGGCATATGGGCTTTGGGTCCTGGAGGCTTGGGATGCCTGGAGTAGGAATATTCTAGGTATCTTGGTTCTGGGCTAGAATATACCTGGAATCTTGGTTCTTCATGGACTTGGGCCTTGCATTCACTTGGGCTGGGGTATAGGTAAGTCTTTGGGATCATGTTATGACCTGGTCTAGGAATATACTCTAGCATCTAGAGGGAATCTAGGCATCTGGAAAATATCTGGAGGGCATCTGGGCATCTTGCAGGAATCTTGGACCCTGGGTTGTCATTCAAGGTCCAATTGGCTGATGTAGAGGCCTCTAGCTCCTGGATGAGGCCTGGTAGAACTTCAAAGTAGGGTATTTTCTCCTCTTGTATAAAATTAAACTTCTGCTGGACTCATAACTAAAGTATAGGACTCAATATACTGACTAGGTTGAGAGTTGAGACAAATCAACGAGCCTCAACTTATTACAAGACTCAATTGATTATAAAATTATGACACATGACTAAGGTTCTAAAATTAAAACCCTAATCAATAAACCATATAAGATCTAGTAATCTATGTCTGATCCTGACATCCCCACCAATTCTCTCGGGGTGGGAGGAACTTGACCCTATCAAGTAAGGGTCAATTTGGCTGCTCAAGGAGGGTCTGGGTTGAGGTGCAGTAGATCCTCACCAGTGCTCCACAAATCCTTAGATTCTGGCTTGCCATCTGACCAAATACCTTTGATAACCTTCATCTCAAGTACTAATGGCTTGATCATCCAGGATTCGCTCACTCCTTTCCTTACTTATTGGCCAAATTGTATGTGGACACTTTGGGGTGGGTTCACTCACAAAGGAAGGAATTGGCTCAAGGTGCTTGCTAGGTATCACTGCTGGCTCCCTATACTTCATAAGGTCTGAAAGGTTAAAGGTTGGGCTAATACCTAAATCAGGTAGCATCTCATGCACATAGGCATTAGGTCCACTACTCTTCATTAGTCTGAATGGGCCAGCTTTGCGAGTAGAAAATTAATTTACAAACACATAATCATCTGCAGAGAATTCTTTATCTCTCTTTTAGGAATTAGCCAAGTTGTTATTTAGTTCATTATTTTTGTTTAATTTTTGGCTAATATCCTGATGCAAATGCTGTGCAGAGGTCAGTGCATGTGTGGATAGATGAATCAGAGTTGTAAATTTATTGGACTCAAGACTAACACCTAATAGACTCGACTAGACTTTCTATCAAAGAAAATTTATTGGACTCTTTGGGTCTAACCTAATATATTATAGACTTTTTAGGTTTGACCCTAGCATGGCATGTACATGAGAATTTACTATGTACTCCTACGAGGTGCCATAGGGTATGCCAGAATTATGATGCAAATCTAACCTGTGTAACGAATGAATGCAATTTAGGTTACCTCTATAAAATGCAATCTAAGGGTTAGAAAATCATGAAAAGTTTCAAAAAAGGGTAGGAAATAAGAAGTGGACTCAGGGTTAGTTGGATATGGTAGAAAGTAAGAAAAGGGTTCGGGGTTACTCGGGTAGAGTAGGATGCAAGAAGGGGTGTATGGGATTAATCTTAGACTAATAAGGTTGACCTTATGGGGTTGATGGGTACCTACGGGGTTTATAGTATGGAAGAATGGTTCACTAATCTTGGGGAAGAGATCTATTGGAGTCAATGGAGCGACTTCATCCTGAGGGTATCGATTTAAAGAGATCAAGTCCTTAATAAATTCTTCTGGCTCTTGTATCAAAGGATTGGGCTCTATAGTTGGGCTTTCTTTTAGTGGCTCCTCAAGTAAGGTTCTGATAGCAATATTTAGGTTCCCTTCCTCTAGCTGGTCTTCCATTACAAGTTCAGCTTGGATATGGTCAGGTTCAACTAATGTTGGGTGGTCTTCTATTTGGGTATCTATCAGGTCAACTAATCCTAGATCATCCATAAGTGTGTCTTCTTTTTTCTCATACTCTTTCACTAAGCTCACATCAGCTTCATATATTTCCTCTACAAGGTCATTCTGGTGAACCAATGGGGTTGTAAGAGGGGGTTGACTAGGAAAAAATTGACTAATACTAAACTCAAATCTATGGGTATTAATCCTATAGGGTTCATGTTGACTAAGGGATAGTGGGTTACTATTGGGTTCATATCTAGGGACTATGGGTTCATGGGGTTTACTGGATTGGATCATTTGGTCAAGTCTTTGATTTATTTGGGTATTTGATTGGTTAATCTGGGTAAGTTGATTTTGGGTCTGGATATTGAATTGGTTTAGTTGGGCAAACTGGTTTTGGGATTGGAGGGTCAATTGGGAGATAATCTGATCACTCATGGCCTTCATATGGACTCAAAATTGGAATCCATGGCTGAGTTAGTTTGGGGTTTAGACTTCTAATATTGGGTTCCCACTCTAGTGATCATACAATCAAACAATCAATCATAATGAGATGGTGCAGCCAAGCATGCAAAATGGGTTAGCTTAATCTAGGGTTTCCTAGACCTAGAGCTAAAACTGAATGGGTCAGCTCAACTTACACTTAACCCAGTAGCTAATCCTTCCTCTGGCTAGGTAGAGGGTGGGAGTGTGGGAGGACCCCCTTGCTTTTACAGGGACCCAATTAAAAACCACAACACCACTTAGGTCATTTGACTTTGGACCTTCAGCCTTAGACACCAGGTTTCAGTAATAGCCATATGATTAAATGCACTAGTTGGCCCACACAATTTGGATATGACCTATTGGTGTCACCTAGCCCTCTAGGGCAAATAAAGTCTAATTGATTTTAATTAAGGTTTGGGTGAGAATGTAAGGATATTTTTTTGGGCCCAGGATAGGTTATGACCTCCTGCCCTAATCTGAGATAGAGAAAGTCTCCTTAAGATTAGTTTAATGCTGATGATGGCAATCAGTGATCCTGATGCAATCTAAAATAATTAGAAAAATAAAAATATTTTATGTATGTTTTATGAGGTGGCAAGTTAAGTTTAGGTTGATTAGGTTAGCAAACAAATTGGGCTTGGGATTGGGGTGTGTGGAAGTTGGTTAGGTTTGGGTTGAGTCAAAATGCAGAAATAGCAGAATTCAAAAAATTAGGATTTCAGATGATGCAGGTTTTGACATAGTTACCAATGCAAAAAAAAATCTACAAAATTGAAAAATAGAGGATGTGTAGTTTTTATGAACTCTACCAAATTTGATACAAAACAAAAATCAGATGATGATACAAATCTTAAGGAATTCAGACTGATGCAGAAATCTCAGATTTTTAGTTAGGGTTTCTAATATGCCAAATTTTAGTAAATTAGAGTTTTGGTAAAATTAATTAAAAATAATGAAAATTATCAAAAACAAATATAGGACATGACATAAAAGTTTCATAGAAAAATAAAATTTTTAACATGCCAAAATTGATCAAAACCTAAACCTCTAATGTAGGTGACAGGATGTAGAAATTAGGGTTTATGATTCTAGTGCAGATAAAAACTATCCTAAACCAACTCTGATACCAAACTGACGCAAGACGAACCTAGGACTGATGGAAAATAGTAAATCTAATTTTTTTGTATTTTCTTAAATATTAATTCAGTGGCTAAAGATCCAAAAATAAGTAAAGAATGAGCATGATGACTAGTAATGTTAGAAACTATCATACCTGCAAGATAACTCATGCAGAATAATAATAAACCAGGACCCCTGAATTGAGAAACTCCCAGCTTAGGATGGCATACCTATCATCAAATCAGAACTCAAGAGGGGTAAGGCTTTTGCCAGGTAGTGATGGCAATTCCTTTGATGAAGAGATCTCTGGTGCCTGGAAGAACAAGCCTTTGGTTCCCAAATCTGTAGGCGATCTGGATCTGATCTGAAGGCAATGAAAGCCTCCTCTGGAGAGGGGGAAACACCTCGGGGATCTGCAAAACTTCAAGGTTAGGCACAAAATAAAGAAACAAATAGAGAATAATAAGATGAAGTAAAAAGAAAGGGATTAGGGCTAGAAGGGCTGGCGGCAAGGAAGCAGAAGAGCTCTTGATCTGGGTGTCTTCAAGGCTACTTTTTTGAATGTGGCTGATGCTTGGAGATCTGATTTGCTGCTTGGGTATAAAGGGATTGCAAGGATAGGGGTCTGCCAACAAAAGAGAACAAACCAAACAAGCCAAAGAACCAAAACACAAACACAAGAACACAGTCTTGAAAACAATTCAACAGAGTTTAATTCATAGGAGTTGATTGATTATAAGAGGAAAAGGGGTGACGTATTTATAGAGTCCCATGCCCTCTCCTAAAGGGATTACAAGTCTTCTCCTAATTAAAATAGGTTTACATAATTTAAATGGGAGAAAGACTACAAAATAAACCTAGAACTAGGAGTATAATAGTTGAATAGAATAAGAACTGGGTTTCCTTCTTCCATTTGAATTCCTCCTTCTTAGCTTGGACCAAGTCAACACTTTGGATGTGTTGGGCTTCATGGGGGCAGCAAGGGGTGGCCAAGGATGGGTTGGGCATATGGGCTTTGGGCCCTGGAGGCCTGGGATGCCTGGAGCAGGAATATTCCAGGTATCTTGGTTCTGGGCTGGAATATACCTAGAATCTTAGTTTTTTTTGGACCTGGGCCTTGCATTCACTTGGGCTGGGGTGTAGGTAAGTCTTTGGGATCATGTTATGACCTGGTCTAGGAATATACTCTAGCATCTGGAGGGAGTCTGGGCATCTGGAAAATATCTGTAGGGCATCTAGGCATCTTGCAGGAATCTTGGACCCTGGGTTGGCATTCAAGGTCCAATTGGCTGATGTAGAGGCCTCTAGTTCCTGGATGAGGCCTGGTGGAACTCCAAAGTAGGGTATCCTTTTTTCTTGTACAAAATTGAACTTCTATTGGACTCATAACTGAAGTACAGGACTCAATATACTAACTAGGTTGAGGGTTGAGACAAATCAACTAGCCTCAACTTATTACACGACTCAATTGATTACAAAATTATGACACAAGACTAAGGTTATTAAATTAAAACCTTAATCAATAAACCATATGGAATCCAGTGATCTGTGTCTGATCTTGGTGTCCCCACCAGGAGGTCTCCCCACGGTCTCGCCCCCAAGGGGCATTCCCTCATGGTCACTCCATGACCGTGAGAAGTCCTCATGGACTTTCTCTCAATCCTCATACACGCCCCCTCTTAAATAGCACATGGGGCATGCGGTCTTGATCTTGGGCATCTTGGGCTCTTCTAGGCATCAACCACTTCTTGGCCTTCTTGAATCTTTTTAGGATTCAACCACATGGGCAGTTAGGACTTGGATGGTCCAATAACAAACTAGTTAGAACTCCTCACATGGTTGGCCTTCCTAATTGGTTACAACCAACCAACCAACCAATTGGCTAACCTCCTAACCAACTAACTAACCTGGACCGAATCCCATAACCCAATTGGGTTATGTTACAATCTCTCAAAAAACTCTGTCCAACAAGTCAATGTGAGAAAACCCTGAACCCATAGGTTCCCAGGGCTCTGAGATTCATTGTTGGGTTAAGATGCTTGACCTAGGGTTGATGGTTTTCTCATAACATCATTGGTAGTGCCCTTTTAAATTGCTCATGTTCCAAGTTCGCGTGCATCGGGTGGTGCCGAGGCCAACGAGGTAGTAGGCTCCTCCCGGTCGATCCTCGACCCCCTCATCAGGGCCCTTCATGGGAGTTGTGGTAGTGTGCTATTCTTTACCGGCAGGCTACCCCCTAGAGTCGTTTGACCTAGCCCTGCATGAATCCCTGTTAGGATGGCCCGGCTAGTCTCCTTGGCCTCCCCATTGATCCGAGGGTGGGCGATCGAAGGGGAATAGTGATGGATGCTGAGATCGATGCAAAAATCCTTGAAGATCCTTCCTGAGGTGGGGCCCTGACTGTTGTTGGGGGTGTCATCTCTCCCCTTGGCCTTCTTCGGGGTTCTCCCTATCCCGCAGGACATCATCCCTGCTAGCTTTCCGGTGGGCCGGTCATTGATGGCGAGTGGACGGGGCTCTTCATCCTAGCCCTTCTCGCCTCCCTACCTAGTGCACCAATCTATTGTCGCCAAGATCGCCATGGCCTGTAACTCCAATGCATGTCACGAGTGCATCAAGTTCCCGTGGGGTGCTCGTCCCTTCCTTTCCTGGCTAGCTCCTTGGTCTGGCCACCCTGTAAAAAAGAGGAGACCCGGGATAGGGATTCCAGCGGGGATACTCTGACGATCAAGTCAGATGGGATGATCAAGGGGAACAGAACCTTTGTGGTGGTGAGCTTTGGGGGCTCCCCGCCATGAAAGTGAAAGGTAGAATTAAGGTGAAAAGAACAAGCATAGATGGGGGTGAAGAGCCTGGAAGGGTCTGCTGGGGGTCCCTCACTCGTTCGCCCTCCATCTCCTCCTCACCTGTTTGTTTCCTTTTTCTTCTCCCTTCTTTTTTCTTCCTCTCCCCCTCTCTAGGAGGGGCTCTCTCCTTTTTATATGGGATGGCCCAGAATAGGTCTGGGGCTTTGTCCTGTTGTCCCTTTCCGTGTGCCCTCACTAGGAGGGGCTTATTTTTGCTTATGGCTTCCCTCCTGTTAGACCGGTCCTTAGAAGGAGATCCTTTTTTTGGGGGTGCATGTAGGCGTGGCACAGGTCCTGTCCCTTCTGGTGATGTAGTTTATCATGGAAGGGGCAGGAACCGTGCCACTAAGGCCCGCACCATGGTGGGGAGTTTCCATTCCTGGAGAGACTGTTCGAGCATTGCAAGACCCTAGGGTCTTAATGAAATACTCCTCTTGGGGGAGGTTCTGGCTTCGTGTCACAAGGGATTAAGCTCTCAGTTGCACGGTCATCAACGTAGCAGTGCACTATAGGATCTTGGGCCTGAAGGCCCCTGAAGGAGCACTCTTTGCACAGAGCACGTAGGTAGTGCATTGCAGAACTTAAGTAAATGGCGGATTGTGTGCCACCTTTCAGAGATTGCAGGCAGACAGGGACCCCCTTTGCTATGGTTTGAATTCCTATTGATCCTTTCCTCTTTTGCTATTGGCGGGAATTCTTTTCTACGTAAGGTGGAAAAGGGCCCGCTTTGGGAGCCTCATCTTGGCGGCATAAGCATGACCCTGGCTGGGAGCTAGCCTCAGGTGGGGGGCTCGGCCTATGAGTATAACCCTGGATGGGAGCTGACCTCGGTAGGATGGCTTGCCTCGATAGCATGAGCATGACCCCGGCCGGGAGCTGGCCTCAGACGGGAGGCTCGCCCTATGAGGACTGTTGAGTCTCATGTGGTGTATCCAAGGCATATAGAGTCAAGTTTTGGGTCTTTGTCATATTGGTCATGATGTAACTAGGGCTAGGAGTGAGTCCAGTAAGAGTTTTTAGGTGATAGATTGTGTTTATAATGTATATTGTTTAGTCTGTCTGTTCGAGTCGGCTTGATGGTCCTTCGAGTTGACTCGGTTGGTGGCACAGCACGGGGGTCTGGGTGATGTACCTATTTCGAGTTGGCTCAATTTCCAGGAGTCGACTCTGGTTCTCAGGGCAGGTATATAGACACTCTGGACGAGTCGGCTCGATTTGCTGGAGTCGGATCGTATTCTCAGAATAGATGAAGGAGTGGTCTGGATGAGCCGACTCAAACCCTGCGAGTCGACTTAGATGACGGGTTCGCTGTTTTGATGCTGTGCCAGTTGGGAGTTGGTTTGAGGTGCTAGGTTTGGTTTAACCTAGAGATATATATACATGGTATAGTCTTGGGTCAAGTGAAAGGGAAGATATCTCTCAAGTCTTCCAAGAGATCCTGTAACCTATTCTGACAGGAGATAATATATTAAACCCTTATTTCTCTCCCTAAACTTTTTCTTAATATTGATTTATTATTTGTTTGATCTTCATTACCTGGTGGAGACACCAGGATCAGACACAGATCACTAGATCCCATATGGTTTACTAATTAGGGTTTTAGAACCTTAGTCATGTATCACAATTTTATAAGCAAGTAACATTGAGTCCTGTAATAATTTGAGATTTCTCTCCCTAAACTTTTTCTTAATATTGATTTATTATTTGTTTGATCTTCATTACCTGGTGGAGACACCAGGATCAGACACAGATCACTAGATCCCATATGGTTTACTAATTAGGGTTTTAGAACCTTAGTCATGTATCACAATTTTATAAGCAAGTAACATTGAGTCCTGTAATAATTTGAGACTAGTTGATTATGTCTCAACCCCAGTCCAGTATCGAGTCCTATATTTCAATATAAGTCCAGTATGAGTCTAATTTTGGTACAAGAGAAGAGGTTACCCTATTTTGGAGTTCTACCAGGCCTCATCCAGGAGTCAGAGACCACTACATCAGCTTATTTGATTTTGTGTGACACCCTAGGATCCAAGATGCCTTTCTAGATACCCTGATTCCTTCCAGATGCTCCCCAAATGCCCAGATTCTCTCCAGATGCCAGAGTATATTTTTAGACCAGGGCATATCATGAATCTAGAGGTTCATCTATGCCCAGCCCAGGAGAAATCATGCTTAAGTACCAGGCCTAAGCCTTTAAGAACCAAGATTCTGATCTGATGCCAGGAATATACCAACCCAGGCACCCCAGCTTCCAAGAGGCCCAAAGCCAATGCACCCCAAGCCCTTGGCTGGCCCATGCTGCCCCCCATGAAGCCCAACATGCCAAGAGGGGCATCCTTAATAGTTGACCAAGTCCAAACATGGTGGAAGAGTTCAAATGAAAGGAGTTTGAGTTTTTATTTCATTCAACTTGTATACTCCAAGTTCTAGGTTTATTTTGAAATCTTTCTCCCACTTAAATTATGTAAACCTATTCTAACTATGAGAAGACTTGTAATGCCTTTAGGAGAGGGCATGGGACTTTATAAATACCCCACCCCTCCTCCTCTTATAATCAATTCTACTCTTATCAAATTAAATTCTGGTGAAATATTGTCTTGAATTTTGGTGTTGAGTTTGATTTGCTTTTGTCCTTTACTTGGCTGACCTTTTACTTGGCTGACCTCTACCTCCAACCTTCATCCACACCCAAGCACCTTCCAAGTCTTCAAGCATTAGCCTTCATCCTTTGAGAAGAAGCCCAAGGCTGCCACTTGCTAAGAGCCTCTTTCTTCTCACAGCCGCCAGCACTCCTAACCCTAATCTTTACCTTCTATTTCATACCTTGCTTATTTCATTTGATTATTGACTCAAACCTAACCTTGATGTTTTGCAGGATCCTCGAGGTGTTTTCCCTTCCCAAAGGAGGCTTTTCTTGCCTCCAGGACCACCCAGATCAGCCATCAAATCCAAGGGAACTGAAGCTTCATCATTCAGGCTCCAATCAGAGTGGTGTGATCTCTTCATCTGTTGGATCTACAATCTTTGACTGGTAATATCCTTCCCTACTCTTGATTTCTAATTTGATGAAGATTAGCTATCCTTAGCTAGGAATTTCTCAATTCTTGGGTCCTGACTTTTATTATTCTACATGAGTATGCCTACGATCATGATGATTCTTTGCATTGCTGAATATCCTGTTAGTCTTTACTTAACTTTGAAAATTTAGCTTGCAATCAAAAAATTATAAAAAAATTATAAAAAATTATTTTACTATTTTTTCCTACATATTTAGCAATCTTAGAGTCTTCTGTATCAATTTGGTATCAGAGCAGGTTTAGGATAGCATTCATCTGCATTAAGATCACAAACCCTAATTTCTGCATCCCGCTAGCTGCATTAGATGTCTATTTTTCATCTAATTTCAACCACTTTGGAATTTAATTTTTCTATGAAATTTTCATGTCATGTCCTCTGTTTTGTATTATAATTGTCATAATTTATAATTAATTTTTCAAAAACCCTAATTCACTAAAATTTGGCATATTAGAAACCATAACTAAAATCCTGATATTTCTATATCAGTCCAAAAACACTATGATTTGCATCATCATATGATTTTTGTTTTGCATAAAATTTGGTAGAGGTCATCATCACCATCCATCCTCTATCCTATAATTTTTTTGATTTTTTTATGTATCAAAATCCATGTCAACACTGCATTAATCTGAACCCTTAATCTCAAAATTCTGTGAACTCTGCACACTTGACTCAACCAAACCTAACCAACTTCGACCCACCCCAGTCACAAGCCTAATTTGTTTGCTAACCTAATTAACCTAAACCTAATTTGTCACCTCATAAAATACACATAAAATATTTTTATTTTTCTGATTGTTTTAGATTGTATCAGGACCATCGATTGCCTTCATCTCTTTAACCTAATCTTAAGGGAAATTGTTATCTAACATTAGGGTAGGATTTCATCCCCTGTCCTGGGTCCAAAACAACCATCATCATATTGAACCAAGCCTAAATTAAAATTAATTAGACCTAATTTTTTCTAGTGGGCTAGGTGACACCCAACAGCCTTGGTCCGAACCGTGTAGGCCAACTAGTGCATTTAATCTTTTAGCTATTATTGAAAGCTGGTGTCTAAGGCTGGGAGTCCAGAGTCAAACAACCTAAGTGGACTGGTGGTTTATAATTAGGACCCTGTGACAAGTAGGGGGAGCCTCCCACCACCCCACCCCCTACCTGGTCAGTGGAAGGATTATCTGCTGGGTTAAGTGCAAGTTGAGCTGACCCATTCAATTTTGACTCTACGTCTAGGAAATCATAGATTATACTAACCCTTTTCATGCTTGGCTGCATTCATTCCACCTTGATTGTTTGCTTGTTTGCAGACCACCAGATCAAGAGTCCATCATAGCCAGTCTAAGCCCAAACATAATTCAACCATGGACCCCAATTTTGAAGCTTTCATGAAGACCATAACTGACTAATTTGCCCAAATGAACCACAAGTTTGACCAAACTAATACCTAGCTGAACTAATCAACCACCCAAACCCAAACCCAACTTGCCCAATTAACCACCCAGATTAACCAGATGACCCAATCCAATAACCAAACGATCCATAAGATTGATCCATTAGATGACCAAATAGGAACCCTAGATAAGGCCCATAGAGCTGAACCCTTGCCCTATAATCCTCAGGAACCCATAGTCCCTAGATATGAACCCAGTAGTAATCCATTATCTCTCAATCAACCTGAACCCTATATGATTAATACCCCTAGATTTGAGCTTAGTATTAGTCAATTTTTTCCTAGTCAACCCCCTCTTACCATCCCATTGGTTCACCAGAATGACCTTGTAGAGGAAATATATGAAGCTGATGTGAGCTTAGTGAAGGAGTATGAGGAAGAAGAAGACATACTTATGGATGATCTAGAATTAGTTGACCTGATAGATGCCCAGGTAGAAGACCACCCAACATTAGTTGAACTTTACCACACCCAAGTTGAACCTGACCACACCTAAGCTGAACCTGTAATGGAAGATCAGCTAGAGGAAGAGAACCTAAATACTACTATCAGAACCTTACCCGAGGAGCCACTAAAAGAAAGCCCAACTATAGAGCCCAGTCCTTTGGTTTGTGAGCCAGAAGATTTTATTAAGGACTTGATCTCCTTAAATTAGTACCCTCTGGATGAAATCACTCCATTGACTCCAATTGATCTCTTCCCTAAAATTAATGACCCATTCTTCCATGTACAGACCCTGTAGGACTACCTCAAACCTATAAGGTCAATCTCATTAGTTTAGGACTCATCCCTGAAGTCCCTATCTGTATTCTATGCTTTTAGATTAACCCTGAGCCATCTTCTTATTTCTTGCCCTATTAGATTAATCCTGAATCCACTTCTTATTTTCTACCATTTTCTGAAACTTTTCATAATTTTCTAACCCTTAGATTGCATTTTATAGGGGTAATCATATTGCTTTCATTCATTGCACCGGTTAGATTTGCATCATATTTCTGGCATACTCTATGGCACCTAATAGGAGTCCATAGTAAATTTTCATGTGCATGCCATGCTAGGGTCAAACCTAGAAAGTCTATAGTCTATTAGGTCTTGACCCGAAGTGTCCAATAAGTTTCCTTTGATAAGGAAGCCTTGTTGAGTCTATTAGGTGTTAGTTTTGAGTCCAATAAAATTCACAGTCCTAACCCATTTGTCTGCACCTACACTAGCCTCTGCACAGCATTTGCATCAAGAAATTAGTCAAAACAATTGAACATAAGTAATGAATTAAATAAAAACTTGGCTAATTCCTAAAAGCAAGATAAAGAAATTTTTGCAGAGAATTATGTGATTATGAAGGAATTTCATGCTCGCGAAGCTAGCCCATCCAAAATAATGAAGAGTAATGGACCCAATGCCTATGCACTTGAGATATCACCTGATTTAGGTATTAGCTCCATCTTCATCATCTCAAATCTTGTAGAGTCTATGGAGCCAGCAGTGATACCCAGCGAGCCCCTTGAGCCACTCCCTTTCTTTGTGAGTGAACCCACCCCAGAGCGACCACATACAATTTGGCCTTTTGGTGAGGAAAAGATTGAGAGAACCCAGGATAATCAAGCCATCAATACCTGGGATAGAGACTGTCAGCAATACTTGGTTCGGTGGCAAGGTCGACCAGAATCTGAGGACTTGTGGAATGTTGGTGCGGATCTGTAGCGCCTCACCCAGACCCTCCTTGAGCAGCCAAATTGACCCTTACTCGACCGGGTTGAGTTCCTCCGACCTTGGAAGAATTAGTGGGGACACCAAGATCAACACAGATCACCGGATCCCACATGGTTTACTGATTAGGATTTTAGAACCTTAGTCATGTATCACAATTTTGTAAGCAAGTAAGATTGAGTCCTGTAATAAGTTGAGACTAGTTGATTGTGTCTCAACCCCAGTCCAGTATCGAGTCCTGTATTTCAGTATAAGTCTAGTATGAGTCCAATTTTTGTATAAGAGAGGAGGTTACCCTATTTTGGAGTTCCACCAGGCCTCATCCAGGAGTAGAGGCCACTACATCAGCTTATTGGATTTTATGTGACACCCCAGGATCCAATATGCCTTTTTAGATACCTTGATTCCTTCCAGATACTTCTAGATGCCAAGATTCTCTCTAGATGCTAGAGTATATTCCTAGACTAGGGCATATCACGAATCCAGAGGTCCATCTATGCCCAGCCCAGTAGAAATCAAGCTTAAGTGCCTGGCCTAAGCCTTTAAGAACCAAGATTCCAGTATGATGCCAGGAATATACCAACCCAAACACCCCAGCTTCTAGGTGGCCCAAAGCCCATGCACCCCAAGCCCTTGGTTGGCCCTTGCTGCTTTCCATGAAGCCCAACATGCCAAGAGGGGCATCCTTAATGGTTGACCAAGTCCAAACATGATGGAAGAGTTCAAATGAAAGGAGTTTGAGTTTTTATTTCATTCAACTTGTATACTCTTAGTTCTAGGTTTATTTTGAAATCTTTCTCTCACTTAAATTATGTAAACCTATTCTAACTAGGAGAAGACTTGCAATCCCTTTAGGAGAGTGCATGGGACTCTATAAATATCCCACCCCTCCTCCTCTTGTAATCAATTGTACTCTTATGAAATTAAATTCTAGTGAAATATTGTCTTAAGTTTTGGTGTTGTGTTTGATTTGCTTTTGTCCTTTACTTGGCCAACCTCTACCTCTAACCTTCATCCATGCCCAAGCACCTTCCAAGTCTTCAAGCATCAGCCTTCATCCTTTGAGAAGAAGCCCAAGGTCGCCACCTACTAAGAGCCTCCTTCTTCTCCCAGCCACCAGCACTCCTAACCCTAATCTTTCCCTTCTATTTTATACCTTGCTTATTTTATTTGATTATTGATTCAAACCTAACCTTGATGCTTTGCAAGATCTCTGAGGTGTTTCCTTTCCCCAGAGGAAGCTTTCCTTTCCTCTAGGACTACCCAGATCAGCCATCAAATCCAAGAAAATTGAAGCTTCATCATCCAGGCTCCAATTAGAGTGTGTGTGATCTCTTCATCTGTTGAATCTATAATCTCTAACTGGTAATATCCTTCCCTACTCTTGATTTCTAATTTGATGAAGATTAGCTATCCTAAGCTAGGAATTTCTGAATTCTCAGGTCCTGACTTTTATTATTCTGCATGAGTATGCTTGCGATCATGATGATTCTTTGCATTACTGAATATCCTGCTAATCTTTACTTAACTTTGAGAATTTAGCCTGCAAACAAAAAATTATAAAAAAAATTTTAAAAATTATTTTACTGTTTTTCCTGTATATTTAGCAATCTTAGAGTCATCCCGCATCATTATCCCTATCTCCTAAGATTTGTGGTATAGAGTTCATGCCAGGCTTGTTGCTTCCATTATAGTCTCTTCATAGTGCTTCATGTTTTGAGGTGTTGTATGTGGTCCGCACGGGGTGATCTTATCTGGTGTGTCATGATAATTTGGTTTCAGAGCCTGGGTTGCATGAAGGAAAGAAGATTGCTGCTGGGATCAGGTGCGGGATAGTTTTTGATCAAAATATCAAGGTGAGTAGTTGGTGTTGTTGATTTGATCAGATCTATTAATATGGCATCTAGCAGTATTAAGGCAGACTTTGGAAAATTTGATGACAAGGAAAACTTCACCCTTTGGTAGCAAAGGATGAAGGATTTACTTGTACAGAACCGGATCTATAAGGTGTTAGTACAAGAAAAGTCAGATAATGTTAGTCTGGAAGAATTGGAGGAACTAGAGGAGATAGCTTTTAGCACAATCAGGATGTGCTTGGATGATCAGGTTCTACCTGAGATCAGTGGAGAAACCATAGTGAAGGGTCTTTGGAGGAAGTTGGAGAACACATACTTGGGCAAGAATATGATGAACAAGTTGTGGTTAAAGAAATAGCAATACAGCTTGTGGATGCCTGAGGGAGAAGATCTGATTGCTCATATCCAGAAATTCAATCAAGTATGCTTGGATGTTATGAGCCTTGATGTGAAGATAGATGAAGAGGATTGAGCTCTCCTGTTATTGTGTTCACTTCCAGTATCATATGACAGTCTCATTACAACTCTGGTGTATGGAAAGGAGACCTTAAACTTTGAAGAAGTGGTTGAAGTTCTCAGGTCTAATGAATAGCAGGAAAAGCTATGTCAAGGGAGTTCAAGTTCAGAGGTTCTTGCTATGAATGAGAGGCAAGGAAGGCCAAGAGAAAGGACTTGAGGAAAATCAAAAGGTAGGTCCAAGTCTCGAGGTAGTCAGCAGGGCTAGAAGTATTTTAAATATCATCAGCCTAGTCATTTGAAGAGGAACTGTCCACTTCTGAAGAATGAAAAGGGAAAGGGCTTTTCTAAAGGAGATTTGACTGGTGGGAATGGTGCACATTCATCTGAGGATAGTGAAGGTGATTTACTGGTTGTATCAGATGGAGCCATGGAGTATGACAGTGAATGGACATTGGATTCAGCCTGTTCTTTTCATTATACTTCACACAGTAATTGGTTTGCTTCTTATGCCAAAGAAAATGGTGGAAGTGTGAGTCTCGGGGATGATCACCCATGTAAGGTTGCTGGTGTTGGTACAATCAGGGTAAGAATGTATGATGGAGTCATATAGATGCTTACCAATGTCAAGCATGTGCCGGAGCTGAAGAAGAACCTGATTTCCCTAGGTGATTTGGAGAAGCAGGGGTATGCCTTTAGCTATTCACCAGGTAGTAGATGCTTGAAGATAACCAAGGGCACCTTGGTGGTGATGAGAGGAAGGAGACTGAGCAACAACCTTTAAAGGATGGAAGGCTCAGTGGTGATAGATTGTGCAGAGATCCTTGTTCCAATACAGGAGGAGCAGCTTACCTACCAGCTATGGCACTATCGGATGGATCACATGAGTGACGAGGACTCATGGAACTCTCCTAGAAGGGTCAAATTCCAGCACTTAGGAAAGAGGGAGATGATCTATGTGAGACTTGTATTTATGGCAAACAGCATAGAGTAACGTTTGCCAGGAGTACCAAGCGGAGTGAAGGAGTTTTGGAGTTAGTTCACTTGGATGTATAGGAGTCGGCACCCGTATCAGCCAGGGGTGGAGCAAAATACTTTGTTACCTTCATCGATGATCTCTCTAGGAAGGTGTGGGTATATATGATCAGGAAAAAATTAGAGGTATTTGCCCGATTCAAGGCCTAGAGAGATGAAGTGGAAAAGGAAACAGAAAAATTAGTCAAGTGCCTGCGGTCTGATAATGGAGGAGAGTACACAAGCTTTGAGTTTAGAAGCTATTGTGAGGAGAATGGCATCAAACACCAATTCATAGTGAAGATGACTCCCCAACAAAATAGTGTAGCTGAAAGGATGAACCGGACATTGACAGAGAAGGCCAGGAGCTTGAGGCTGCAAGCATCACTGCCCAAGGTTTTTTGGGGTGATGCTATAACATTTTCTTATTTTCTTGTAAACTGGTCCCCAAATAGAAGGATCGATGGAGGCATCCCAGAGGAGGTCTGGAGTGGCAAGAAGGTGGAGCTTGGTCACCTAAAAGTTTTTGGCAATCCAGCATATGCACTGGTGGAAGGAGTCGAAAGGAATAAATTGGATCCAAAGTCATGCAAACTGATATTCATTGGATACCCAAGGGGTATGAAAGGTTACCTACTAGTGGATCCTCACTCTCAGTGGTCCACAATCAATAGGAATGTTATCTTCAATGAGAAGAGCCTTCTAAGGAAGCCTGGTGTTGCAACTAGAGTTGACAAGTCTGTGGAGGATAGCAAGTCTTATTTTTTGCAGTCAGGAGATGAGCCATCAATTTCAGCCTCAAAATAGGTTCACTTTGAGGTGGTGAGTCATAGTCATATTTCCACACATGTGGAGGAACTGCGAGGGGGGACTTCTGACTAGGAGGATGTGTATGAAGAGCCAAAAACTGTAGATTTGCAAGATAACCCAAGAGGTGTAGCATTGCACAAGCCCAAGAGGAACATCCAGAAACCGGTGCGGTACGGTATAGATGAGACCATCTCATATGCTCTCATCTCTACCAGTGGAGATCCAGAGATATTTGAGGAGGCCATGGATAGTTCAGATACGAGATCATGGATACAACCCACGATGGAGGAGATGGACTCTCTTCGGAAGAACAAGACATGGCAGCTAGTGGATCTACCAAGAGGGATGTTAATCCCTGGAATGATTTTGATGATCACAAAATATTGGAGCATGTATTTGATACAAATTTTTTTAAATTACTTGAGATGTTTTTGCAGGAAATTGGTTACCTTAGTTTAAAATGGTTTTCAAATTGATTGGAAGGTAATTCAATTATGTTTGTACTCTTATGAACTTGAACTTGTAAAAGCCATGGTTTTGTCAATTTTGTAATCTTGTAAAATGGGCTGAAAATTGTAAAATTAAGAGTAAGTATATTAGCTTTTATTTGATTCAAGTGTTGATGAGTTTTGGAGAAGCTTGAACCATTAATTAAAGATTTTGCAAGAGCTGACTCATGGATCAAGAGCCGACTTGTTGTGGCATGGCATGGAGAAAATTTTAGAGTTTTAGTATCAAGAGCTGACTCTTGTCCCAAAAGCTGACTCAAGGAAGAATACATTTTTCTGAAGCCTGAGATCTCGAGCCAACTCAAGCCCCAAGAGCCAACTCGTCCAAAGTTATGATTTCTGATGGACTGAGAACTCGAGCCGATTCCAGTCTGAAGAGCCGACTCTGGGTATTTGTCATTTTAAATTTATTGAAGGCAAGAGCCGACTCCAGTCTGAAGAGCCAACTCCTACAGAAATTTGTTTTGGGCTATCTGAGACTTCGAGCTGACTCGGAGACCCCGAGCCGACTCGAGTAGCCATTTTCTGCACTCCAACTACTAGTTGTTGAAAGTGATTTTTGAATCCCATTTCTTCCAACAGCTCTTTCATGAATCCCTAGGCCCTACAACGGCCATATCTCATGGAAAACTATAAAAGGGACTGTTTTTGAGGGATTAAACAATTATTAGAGCATTATTATTGATTTATCTTGAGATATTGAAAAACTTTCAAGTCTTTCACCTACCTTACTTTAAGAACTTTCAAGTTAGAATTCAAAGCTTCACCAACTCTACTCCATCATTGAATCCATTCATTGAAGAAGCAAAGAAGCAGCTTGAAGAGTATTAAAGAGCATTCAAAGCTAGGCTTCATCTTAATCTACATTGGCAACACTTAGACAAACTCGATTTGTTATAGTTGCTTGTCTATCTTTTCTCTATCTTTATTTTCTCTCTAAGAACAGCAAGGGGCTATGTCTTAAGAGAGGGTTGAAGGTTTTTAGGTGAGCGTTGTGATAACCTAAGTTGGGTTCTTGGTGATCCCAGTATAAAAACAAGTGTTGGGTTTTCTTTGGTGATCCTATTTAAAACCAAAGGGAGTTTGGGTTTCTTTGGTGATCCCGATAAAACCAAAGTATATAGGTTTGGATTGTGAGCCTAGTAAAACAATCCAACTGTATTCCTGTTGGGGGATATAGTGGAAATCCCAAGTGGTGCTTGGATAGTAAATGTAGAAGCCAGTTGCTTCGAACCACTCTAAATCTTTTGTGTTTGTGCTTGTGTTCTTATTGCTTTATTGCTTTTATTTAATTACTTCTGCATTGCATATTGCACCACAACACTAAAAGAATTTCAAAGTGCATATAATTATGAAAAGTTTTTAATCCCAATTCATCCCCCTCTTGGGAAGCCACTTGGGCAACAAGTGGTATCAGAGCAGAGTCTCTGAAAGTTACTTAGAGTAAAGATATATTGCGCATCCCATGAGTACTTCATTGGCCGAAGGTCAATTTACAAATCGACCTCCACTTTTCACCGGAACCAATTATATATATTGGAAGGCAAGAATGAAAATATACATTCAAGCCATAGATTTTTATTTATGAAAAAGTATCTTAGGACCTCACACACCCACTATTAGAGTTAATGATATAGAGGTTTCCAAACCAGAAGAGGAATGGGATGAAAATGATATGAAATTAGCTGAGCTAAATGCCAAAGCAATGAATTTACTGTATTGTGCTTTGGATCCAAATGAGTTTAATAGAATTTTAACTTGTAATTCTACTAAAGAAATTTGGGGCAAGCTAGAAATTATACATGAAGGCACATCACAAGTTAAAACATTAAAAATCAATCTTCTTGTGTATGATTATAAGCTATTTAAGATGGATCCTAGTGAGATTATATCTGCTATGTATACTCGCTTTACTGATATTATAAATTATCTCAAAAGTCTTGGTAGAACTTACACTATGCTGATATTGTCCAAAAGGTTTTGAGTCCTTGCCAGATAAATAAGAAGCTAAGGTGACAGCTATTCAAGAAGTGAAGGACCTAAACACTCTACCACTAGATGAACTGCTTGGATCACTGATCATACATTAATTAGCTATGCAACAAAGGACTGAGGAAGATACCAAAAGAAAGAAAGCTATAGCATTTAAAGCTACAGAAGAAGATAAAAATGAAGACTCTGACTCATCAGATGATGATGATCTAGAGAATGATGAAATAGCCCTGGTAATGAGAAGATTCAAAAGGTTTATGGGCAAAAGAAAAACAAACAGATGGAGAAAGCAATTTAGAAAAGGAGATTTTGGGAAAGAAAGAGAAAGAGATAAAGAAAAAGAGAAGGATAAAGATAAAGATCAAGTACCAATCAGTTATGGATGCAAGAAGCTGGGACACATTCATCTTGACTGTCCTGAAGCAAAGAAAAAGATGATCACCAAAAGGAAGAAAAAGGCAATGCTTGTAGCATGGAGTGACAGCGATAATTCTACATCCACTGAAGAGGATGAAGAGATAACAAAGATTGCATAAATATGTCTTATGGGTTTGGAAGATGAGGTAACTACTTCTGAATAGATATGATGAGCTGTATGATGCTTTTTGTGAATTATTGGTAGAATACAAAAAGCTAGTTTGAAAATGAAAGCTTTGAAAAATCAATGTGATTTAATTGAAAAAGACAAAAATGAATTTGGTGAAAGAAAGAAGATTTTGCAAAGAGAATTAAACATAGTTTGTGAAAGACTTAAGACTATTCAATTTGAAAAAGAAGAGCTTCTTGAGAAAAACAAAGGTTTGAAAAATGAAAATGATGATTTAAAGAAGGAAGTTCAAAAGCTCAAGCCTTTGGTTGAAAAACTAACCCTAAGTTCCAACAAGCTTGAATTAATTTTGAAAGATCAAAGAGTGACAAATAATAAATTTGGAATTGGTTACAAAGGTTCAATTTCAAACAAATTTTCTGCATCTACATCATATGCTCCTAAGTTTATTAGTTCAAAACAAGTTAGACCTAAATTTGCATCATCTCATACTTTTTATTTAAAATCAAGGATTGTATGCTATGCTTGCAATAACTTTGGTCATAAAGTATTTAAGTGTCATTTGAAACATAATGACAAAAAGAAAATTAAGAAAGTTTGGGTTCCAAAAGAAACCATTTCTACTAACTTGCAAGGACCCAAAAAAGCTTGGATATCTAAATTTGTTAAATGATTGTCTTGCAAGGATGTCTTGCAACCATAAATATAAAGAAAAGATGGTATCTAGATAGCGGCTGTTCAAGACACATGACGGGTGATATTGATCAATTCTTCACCCTAGAATAAAAGGATGGTGGAATAGTAACATTTGGTGATAATCGAAAAGGAAGGATAATCGGTATCGGTAAAATCAAAATTACTCCTACATTTATTGAAAATGCGTTACTTGTAGAAAAGCTAAAACATAATCTTTTGAGTATTAGTCAGCTATGTGACATTGGTTTTAATATTTTCTTCAAGTCATCAATGTATATAGTAGTTGATCCACTTGACTCTAGTACTAAATTCATTGGACACAGACTTGGTAACATTTATGTAGTAGATCTTAATGATCTAACTATATCAAGCAACACAAGTCTTGTAGCAATGAATGACAAGAGCAAGGAATCAAGTTTACTATGGCATAGGCAACTTGGACATGCTAGTATAGAAACTATAGTTAAACTTATTTCAAAGGATTTATTCAAAGGATTGCCAAAATTTAAAGTTAATTTTGATTATGTTTGCGATGCTTGTCAGTTAGGAAAACAAGTGAGGGGAAGTTTTAAATCCAAAAACATCATTTCTACTACTAGACCCTTAGAGCTACTTCACATGGACTTATTTGGACCTACTAGGACTACCAGCCTGGGAGGTATGAAATATGGCCTTGTGATTGTAGATGATTTTTCAAGATACACATGGATTTTGTTTATTGCACATAAAGATGAAACTTTCAAAGTATTCAAAAAGTTTTATAAAAGAGTTACAAATTTGAAAAATATATCCATTATTTTAATTCGTAGTGATCATGGCACCGAGTTTGAAAATCAATATTTTGATCACTTTTGCACAAAGCACGGTATTGATCATAAATTCTCTACACCTAGAACACCACGTCAAAATGGTGTTGTAGAAAGAAAGAATCGTACTTTGGAAGAGATATCTAGAACAATGCTTTGTGAAGGAAATCTTCCAAAATACTTTTGGGCAGAAGCTATTAATACCGCATGCTATATTTTGAATAAAGTTTTGATTAGACCTATTATCAGAAAAATCTCCTATAAACTTTGGAACAATAGAAAACCTAATATTAAGTATTTTCATATTTTCAGTTATAAATATTTTGTTCCTAACAATAGAAAGGATAATCTTGGTAAATTCGATGCAAAATCCGATGAGGCTATTTTTCTTGGATATTCTTTAAATAGTAAAGTCTATCATGTTTTCAATAAAAGAACTTTGACTGTTGAAGAATTTGTATATATTGTTTTCAATGAATCTAATATTACATCTTCTAGAAAGGAAGATTTTGCTGATGATGATACAGATACTCTTATACATGGACTGAAAGACTTGACTCTCAAAGACAAACAATCAAGTGAACCATATGAAGAAGAGGTAAGAAAAAATCATGATGATATACCCAAGGAATGGAGGTATGTACAATCATACCCTAAAGAATTAATTATAGGAGACCCATCTCAAGGTGTTAAAACTAGATCTGCACATAGAGATACACATGACTTAATTGCTTTTATTTCTCATGTAGAACCACACACTATAGAAGAAGCTAAAACTGATCCTAATTGGATGTTAGCAATGCATGATGAATTAAACCAATTTACGAGAATTAATGTTTGGATTCTAGTAGAAAGACCTGATGACTATCCCGTTATAGGTACTAAGTGAGTTTATAGAAATAAACTAGATGAAGATGGAAATGTAATTAGAAATAAGGCTAGACTTGTAGAACAAGGATATAATCAAGAAGAGGGAATAGATTTTGATGAAACCTATGCACCAGTAGCTAGATTAGAAGCCATTAGATTATTATTAGCTTATGCATTCTTTATGAACTTTAAATTATTTCAAATAGATGTAAAGAGTGCATTTCTGAATGGTTTTCTATCCGAAGAAGTTTTTGTTGAGCAACCACTAGGTTTCATTGATTACACTTTTCCAAATCATGTTTTCAAATTGAATAAAGCTTTGTATGGTCTGAAACAGAAACCAGAGCCTGGTATGACAGACTAAGTAAGTTTTTAATTGTTAATGATTTTGTAAGAGGTAGTGTTGACACCACACTGTTTATTCAAAGAAAGAATAATGATATTTTAGTTGTTCAAATCTATGTTGATGATATTATTTTTGGATCTATTGATGAATCTTTGTGTCAAGATTTTGCTAAGCTAACGCATGGAGAATTCGAAATGAGCTTGATGGGTGAGCTGAGTTATTTTCTTGGACTTCAAATCAAACAAACTAAAGAAGGTATCCTGATCAACCAGGTTAAATACATCAAGGAGATTATCAAAAAATTTGGCATGGAATCAAGCAAAGAAATTGGAACACCTATGAATCTTTTATGTAGACTTGATAAAGATGAGAATGATACAAATGTTGATCAAAAGCTATACTGAGGTATGATCAGTTCATTACTTTATTTGATAGCTAGTAGACCTGATATTTTATTTAGTGTTTGTATGTGTGCACGATTTCAATCTAATCCAAAAGAGTCACACATCATAGCTATTAAAAGAATCATTAAATATCTAAAAGGCACATGCAATATAGGTTTATGGTATTCTAAGCACACATCTTTGAAATTAATTAGTTATTTTGATGCTAATTATGGAGGCTATAAAACTGATAGAATAAGTACAAGTGGCACCTGTCAATTTCTATGTGTTAACTTGATTTCTTGGCACTGTCGCAAACAGAACTCTATAGCACTATCTACTGCTGAGATAGAATATGTGGCTGCTGGGAGCTGTTGTGCTCAAGTGTTATAGATCAAGCAACAACTAGAAGAGTATGGTGTTGCCCAATCTAAAATTCTTATTAAATGTGACAATACTAGTGCTTTTAACTTATCCAAAAATCCAATTCAGTACTCAAGAACTAAGCACATAGAAATTAGACATCATTTTACTCGTGGTCATGTTTTAAATAATGTTGTTGAATTAGAATTTATACCTACTGAAGATCAACTTGCTGACATTTTTACTAAACCCCTTAGTCTAGATAGATTTGAAAAAATTAGAGGCGAATTAGGGCTATGTGACCCATTCTGAACATTTTGACCTAATATTTTTTAAAATAAGGAAAAATTATCTAGGTATTTCAAATTTTTCTAGAGCATAGGATAACCTATTTTAATATCTAGAAACCCATAGAAATTGATTTTGACTTTTTTCAATTTTTAGGCTATTTTTTGGCTCGAGCCGACTCTAGTCATCAGGCTGTTCGGCGAGCTGACTCGAAAGTCAGACCGAACATTTTTAAATAGGGTTTCATTAGTTTGTTTTCACTGTGTTTTTAGGTTTTGCTCTATTCCACTTAGCCGACTCCTATTTCCATCTTAGGGAAACATCCTAAAACCCTTCCTAATACATCCAATCTCTTAATCCTAGCTAGATGGCACCCTATAAAGCCATAGCTAAGAAACCCTGGTGGGTGGTTCGGACGGTTGCAGAGGAAAGGAGAATGAAATGGTGCTTGGACACCTCCAATCCGGAAGAAGAACAGCAAATCGAGCAAGAAGAAGAGCCACAGGCACCTAGGCAAGTGATTTTGATGGGTAATCGTCAAGTAACTCCTTGTAGGTGCATCAATTTCAATTTCTTGGAGCAAGAACAGTTGCACATTGGGGATTGGCTAGATAAACAAGGGTGGAAAGATTTCTGTCTGTTGAATGTACCCACCTATCCCAATTTGGTCAGACAATTTTTTGAAAGTATATCCTTAGGTGCATTCCATATCGAAGGGACTGTGAAAGGAAAGCACATTGAGATTAATGAGCAAAAACTGTCAAACATCCTCCACATTCCAAAAGAAGGTGAATGTTATCTAGTTTTGAAGGAGAAGTAGAAGACCCTAAGACTAATACTGGAAACATCAAATGTAAAGGGTATTGTTCATGTTAGTGTAAATCAGTTATCATTGGAAATGAGGCTTTTGCACAACATTATCAGTCAGATTTTCTTGTCCTAGACATGACGGTTTGATTGGGTCAGTGAGCATGACCTGGTATTTATGAGATGTCTGATTGAGGGGGAGGCCCTCAACTTACCGTTTATCATGCTTTCACAGATGAGAGAGGCGGCTCGTAGGGCACGTGCTTGTCTACCATATGGGATGGTCTTCACTCTTCTATTTTAGGATTCCTGGTAAGGTGAGGACAGCCGGCTACTTTTATACACTAACAGGTACACTCTGAAATCCCTTACTCGGATGGGATTTATTAAAGTAGATGGTCATTGGATTCAGAAGACTTTAGGTATTCTTGTAGCACACTCAGATGACTCAGAGGAGGACACTCAGGTAGCAGAGGGACATGGTGAGGAGGCAGATGCACATGCTGATGAGGCTAGACCGTCAGAGTCAACCCCTACCACACCTCATTCACTAGTCATGAGATTTACAGCTTGTGGACCTCATGCAGATGACAGACTACAAAGAGTACTGGATAAGATATCTTGTCTCAGATCTGACACTGATACCAGGATTGCTCTACTTCAGTCTGAGATGCAGCAGGGATTTCAGGATATTATGACCATTCTTAGATAGCTTATTGTAGCCAGCCAATCTGTACCGATGACTTCGATAGCAGCACCTGACACTAGCATTGGCACTGATCGTGAGCAGGGACAGGAGGCACATTTCAGTGACATTCCTTCACACGCCACTCCTGCTGATGCTGCGGCCAAGGCTGGTATTGACATTCCAGGATATGATATTGGACAGACTCCAGCTACATAGATATTATCTACCACCAGCACTTTGGCATTGTCCTTTGATCCTCCGACTGTCAGACCCACTCCCATTATCATTTTTTCAAAGTCCAAAGTAAAAGCCAAAGCCAAAACTAAAGTTTCTAGGACTACCACTCCTACTAGGACTAGAATTAGGGATCTTAGACCTAGGTTTTCTAAGTTTAAGCCTAGTCCAGGAATCTTAGAGGTCGGTTCCTCCACTAGTGAGGAAGACCTTAGTGGTGATGATTGGTGTGGGAACCAGAATAAGGAAAAGACTCCAACCTATTCAATTCAAGTCTGAGTCCTTATGGTTGGATTAGTCCTGTAATTAGTCCTGTAATTTCTCTTTCAATTTTGAGTCCAAATAATCTTGTAATTAATTTCGAGTCCATATGGGGTCTGGTCCAGTTGAAGTCAAAGTCTTAGTCTAATTAATTTCAAGTCCATGCTGGGTCGGGTCCAATTTGAAGCCTTAGTCCAGTTGAAAGTCAGATTTTGAAGCATCAAGACAAGTCCAAAGCCAAGTGGTGCCACATGCCACTTGCCACCTCAGTGCCACATCAGCTACCACTTGCCACCTCAGCACCATCTCAGCTAGAAGCCACCTCATCAAGTGGTCCCCACTTTGGTGCCACTTGTCATGGGTTGAAGGAACTCCAAGAGGGCGCCCAAGAAGAAAGTTTGAATTCAAAATGATGGTTGGCCACCCTCTTCCACAAATCAAGCATCAAGGCCTACAAATCCTCTAACTCTCCTTGTAATCCTCCACATTTTAGGGATTTTCAAATTTTAAAGATTTACCCTCTTCCACAAATCAAGCATCAAGGCCTACAAATCCTCTAACTCTCCTTGTAATCCTCCACATTTTAGGGATTTTCAAATTTTAAAGATTTGTAAGGCTCCTATTAAAGACTTTGGGATGCCCCATTGTAAGGGTAATGGATGAATAAAATTTTTAGCTTGGATTATTCTTTCTATGTGATTGTCTTTGTGTCTATGTGGTTTAGGCTTTGACTTTGGAATGCCCCATTGTAAGGGTAATGGATGAATAAAATTTTTGGCTTGGATTATTCTTTCTATGTAATTGTCTTTGTGTCTATGTGGTTTAGTCTTTCTCCTCTTCCACGCCCACTCTAGTTCCTCCCTTCTTCCATCTCCAATGCCCAAGGACTCCTTTCTTCCTCTCCAATCTCAAGCGAGCCTTCAACATGCAATGGTGAATCAAGAGGATCAACACAAGGAGACCAACCTGTTCCATCTCAAGCACTCCACCATGGTGCCAAGAAGGATCCCCATCAATGCTTCATCCACCTCTCTTCCCTTTCTCCATTTCATGTTTTGTTAAGTTCTTTCATCTTAGGGATTTCTTTGTTGCAGGGTTCTCTGGAATTCCGACTTCAAGAGGAAGGATCTCTTGCCACCAATCCTGAAAACAAGAAGAGTCTCCAACCTGTAGCATGGCCTGGTCATCTGGAAGATCCCCTCAAGAGTGATCAGTTAAGTTCTTTCATCTTAGGGATTTCTTTGTTGCAGGGTTCTCTGGAATTCCGACTTCAAGAGGAAGGATCTCTTGCCACCAATCCTGAAAACAAGAAGAGTCTCCAACCTGTAGCATGGCCTGGTCATCTGGAAGATCCCCTCAAGAGTGATCTTATTCTTATTGGAAAATCAATGCCAGGTAAGTCAGTATCAATTAGGTCTGAGACATTAATCTGACTAGCATGACTGGTGGTTTTAATTCTGTCCTATTTCTTTATTATTTCGAAGTCTCGGTAATTAGGGTTATGCATGATCATTCAAGTTTGCTTCATTAACTTATCTTTGATAAATTATGCTGAACTCGTCATATGTCGATAGAACTTGCCAATTAATCTTCGCTAATCTCCTTTAGAGTTGCATAGTTTCATCTTCACTTTGCATCCCCTACCAATGATCCTAGCCCATCATTTTGATATTTTTAGGTTTTTATCTTAATGTTTTAGGACTCTATGCTTGTTGTATTTTGATGTTGTGATACTATTTTATTGTGCCGAGGCACATCTGTAATGTATCACCTATGTACTAACTTTTCACATATATATATATATATATATTATTTTTTATGCTACATATCTATCCTTGTTATGAATAATTTATTATGAATGAATGTTCTCTTCTATACCTTTTGTTGATGACAAAAAGGGGGAGAACGGAGAATGTGCATGAAAAGGCTAATATGTGCATGAAAAGGCTAATATGAATGTTGGATTTACAGGTTTATATAAAAATTTGATGAAAATAAAAAGAAATGCTATTACAATAGTAAGGGGGAGCTTTTATCAAATTTTTTGAAATTTATTTCAATTACTTGTTAGTTTTATAAGTTTTGATACGCAATACTCCTTATACATTATGTGTTGATACATTATGTTTCGATACTTATTGCTCATATGATACAGATAATATAGTGTATCGATACATATGATACTTGGTGTTAATAGTTTTTAGTTTTATATATTTGATACATATGATACGTTGTGACACACTGTGTTGATACTTTGATACTCAATCTATGTGATACACACTATGATCAATGTCATTTGATAAATATGAATATACAGTAATTGTAAAGTATTTTTTTAAATTCTGCTAATGCCCAATATTTTGTCATCATCAAAAAGGGGGAGATTATTGACCCCTGGAATGATTTTGATGATCACAAAATATTAGAGCATGTATTTGATACTAATTCTTTCAAATTACTTGAGAAGCTTTTGCAGAAAATTGGTTACCTTAGTTTAAAATGGTTTTCAAATTAATTGGAAGGTAATTCAATTATGTATGTACTCTTATGAACTTGAACTTGTAAAAACCCTGGTTTGTCAATTTTGTAATCTTGTAAAATGGGCTGAAAATTACAAAATTAAGAGTAAGTAGATTAGCTTTTATTTAATTCAAGTGTTGAAGAGTTTTGGAGAAGCTTGAAGTATTAATTAAAGACTTTGCAAGAGCTGACTCATGGATCAAGAGTCAACTCATTGTAGCATGGCATGGAGACAATTTTAGAGTTTCAGTATCAAGAGCCGACATTTGTCCCAAGAGCCGACTCATGAAAGAATACATTTTTCTGAAGCCTAAGATCTCTAGCCAACTCGAGCCCCAAGAGTCGACTCGTCTAGAGTTATGATTTTTGATGGACTAAGAACTCAAGCTGACTCCAGTCTGAAGAGTCGACTCTGGGTATTTGTCATTTTAAATTTACTGAAGGCAAGAGCCGACTCCAGTCTGAAGAGCCGACTCCTACAGAAATTTGTTTTGGGCTGTCTAAGACTTCGAGCCGACTCGTGGATCTCGAGCCAACTCGAGTAGCCGTTTTCTACACTTCAATGGCTAGTTGCTGAAAGTGATTTTTGAATCCCATTTCGTCTCCAACAGCTCTTTCATGAATCCCTAGGCCCTACAATGGCCATATCTCATGGAAAATTATAAAAGGGATTATTTTTGAGGGATTAAATAATTATTAGAGCATTATTATTGATTTATCTTGAGATATTGAAGAACTTTCAAGTCTTTAACCTACCTTATTTCAAGAGCTTTCAAGTTAGGATTCAAAGCTTCACCAACTCTACTCCATCATTGAATCCACTCATTGAAGAAGCAAAGAAGTAGCTTGAAGAGCATTAAAGAGCATTCAAAGCTAGGCTTCATCTTGATCAATATCGGCAACACTTAGACAAACTCGGTTTGTTGTAGTTGCTTCTCTATCTTTGTTTTATCTCTAAGAACAGCAAGGGGCTGTGTCTTAAGAGAGGGTTGAAGGTTTTTAGGTGAGCCTTGTGAAAACCTAAGTTGGGTCCTTGGTGTTCCCGGTATAAAACCAAGTGTTGGGGTTTTCTTTGGTGATCCCGTTTAAAACCAAAGGGAGTTTGTTTCTTTGGTGATCCCGGTAAAACCAAAGTGTATAGGTTAGGATTGTGAGCCTGGTCAAACAATCTGACTATATTCCGGTAGGGGGATATAGTGAAAATCCCAAGTGGTACTTGGATAGTGGACATAGGAGCTGGTTGCTCCGAACTACTCTATATCTTTTGTATTTGTGCTTGTGTTCTTATTGCTTTATTGCTTTTACTTAATTACTTTCGCATTGCATATTGCACCACAATACCAAAAGAATTTCAAAGTGCACATAATTGTGAAAAGTTTTTAATCCCAATTCACCCCCCTCTTGGGAAGCCACCAGGGTAACAAGGGAGTCAACCCATTGGCTCCAAATGGGTCTTTACAAGGAAGAGGGGAAATTCAGAGCAAGGTGGAGTGAGGTACAAGGCTAGGTTGGAGCATACATCTATCAAGGTGCTGTTAAGCATTGTAGCAGCTCAGGATTTGGAGCTGGAGCAGATGGACATGAAGATAGCATTTCTCCATGGACATCTTGAGGAGAGCATCTACATGGAGCAGCCACAGGGGTTCAGGGAGCCTGGATCAAAGGAGAAGGTATGCTTGTTGAAGAAATCATTGTATAGATTGAAGCAGTCACCAAGATAATGGTACAAGTGGTTTGATACCTTTGTGAAAAGCATTAGACTTTCCATGTGCAATTTTGATCCATGTGTGTACATAAAATCTCTAGAGGATGGATCCAAGGTATATCTACTCTTGTATGTAGATGACATGATGATAGCATGCAAGATTAAGAGGATAGTGTAGGATTTGAAGGCAAGCCTATCTCGGGAGTTTGAGATGAAGGACTTGGGGGCTGCACGGAAGATTTTGGGCATGGAGATTTTCAGAGATCGAGCCAAGAAGTTGATGCATTTATCTTAGGGTGGATACATTCGAAAGGTGCTGGAGAGGTGATGCGGGACGGACCAATAAATCCTAGACCTAAGGACCTTAATGAGATCAGTGAAACAATTAATGAAATAATTGAAGATAAAGACTAGCAGATAATCAATGAAATTAAAAATTTAAACTAAGAAATAATCCTAGTCAAATCAAGATCCAATCTAGGAATTGACCCAATCGGTATGCATAGTCAAGATATCTGAGATATTGGACCGTTGATCGTTAGGGAATGACCACTAGGTTAGGGCTGTCCAATTTCAATAAAATTAGATCTAATTAAATAAAAGATAGGACATTTAATAATCCAGCAATTGATTAGATCTATACTAAGTTACCTAAGTGGTCTCACCTGAAACATGGAATATCACGAATTCTGGAAGAATGAGATCGTCTAGAGGTAATCAAAATCCAGACCAATGGTTCACGAGCGAGATGGATCAAAAGCCATTGGACCTGAATCACCAAAAACAAGCAATATTGTCAATCCCAGATCAAACAAAATAAATAGAAACCAATAACCCAATGCTTTGAGATCCGTGAGGTAGTTTTAATCTGCTCTAAAATTATGCATTATAGATCTTTGGAACTACTTTGAGATCTGTGCATTTCAGAAGTTGACAGCAGGGACGTGAATTGCTTTCATGTTTGTGTTGAGCCATGTCAACTCCCTACCCAGGCCGATGCCCCTCCGTTCACCATCACCATCGCATTGCTCGAGATCGAGCACGCCACCGCCTCCTTCCTCTTGTTCAGTGCCCGTCGGCCAGTTTTCTCAACCAAGCCAAACCCTCCGACCACTGAGCCGCCCAATCATCGATGCCCTCATCCGACATCGTTGATGTTTTTGCCACACCTGTGCCAGATTCTTAGATCCCGGGTTCCTATGGCCACGGTGAATCCCTGCCTCCACATATGAACCACCCCACCGACCAGAAATATCCCTTTGGCCTAGCACTCTCGTTCGTCTCCTCCGCTCCCCGTCTCCGCCCGCGATGACACACCGACGACTGCCCGGCTCCCTGCTGCCATGATGCCTGATGCTTGCCAGAGAGCCACGCCACCACCTTCCTGTGCTGCTGCCATCATGCCGCCACCATCACCGACGAGAGCCATTGGATATGCCCCTAAGAAGTGTGTGGGTGAAACTTCCCCTCTGCTAGCCTTCTTGGTTTGTTCCGTGAAGAAGGAGATGGGAGAAGACCCTACACGAATGTGAAAGCAGGGTCATCCTCCCTTTTGTCGACTTCCCTTCCTGCATGCAAGACTCATTATTTGCATGCTTCTCAAAGTAGAGACACTAATCCCCTGCCAACTGTAGAAGAAGCATAGAAAAAAAAAGACCGTGAGAAAAAAAAAGTGAAAAAGGAAAATCCCAGAAAAAAAAAAAAAAAAAAAATATATATATATATATATATATATATATATATATATATGAAAAAAAAGGGGTTCATTTGAATAAAAAAATTGAAAAAAATAATTGGGTTTTGGTTTAACCTAGCCTAGGGTCATTTCTTAATGACCAACGATCCGATCTCCTAGAATAAATATTGATCGGGGTCTGTCCCGCATCAGCTTCACCTCCGGCCACCGATGCTCGTCAACGTCAAGCTCTAGAGTCAAGACCTCACTCCTATTTCCTGTGCCACCGGATCTCCCTCCCTCCAACCGATCTCCACCTACCATCATCCGTGAAGCCTCCACGGCCACTGCACAACCGCAAACGAACCTTGCCGGTCTCCTCCTCCATTCTCTCGACCGAGCATCTCTCCTCGCTTGCCAACACCAATGCACAACCCAAAGTTGAGCGCCCACCCGACTTCACCTCCTCTCCTCCACTGTCAGCCACCAAGACCACCGCCATCTACCGGACTCCTCTGGATGATTTCCTCCAAAGCTCACCAACGAATTCCAACCAGAATCCCTCTGCAAGCCCTCCGGCCTCTGTTTTTTTTTTGGGTGTTGATCCATGGAGAAGAAACGGCTCAGCATGAACATGAAAGCAATTCACGTCCCTGTTGCTGACTTCTGAACTACACAGATCTCAAAGCAGTTTCGAAGACATGTGAAGCACAGTTTCCAGTTCAGATTAAAACTACCTCATGGATCTCAGAGCATTGGGTTTATTAGTTTTTATTTATTTTGTTTGATTCGGGATTGACAATATTGCTTGTTTTTGGTGATTCAGGTCTAACGGCTTTTGATCCATCTCGCTCGTGAACTGCTGGTCCGGGATCTTGACTACATCTAGAAGATCTCACTCTTCTAGAATTCATGATATTTCGTGTTTTGGGTGAGACCACTTCAGTAACTTAGTATAGATCTAATCAATTGCTGGATTACTAAATATCATATATTTTATTTAATTAGATCTGATTTTATTGAAATTGGATAGCCCTAACCCAGTGGTCATTTCATAACGATCAACGGTCCAATATCTTGAATATTTTGACTATGCATGCCGATCGGGTCAATTCCTAGATTGGATCTTGATTTGATTAGAATTATTTCTTAGTTTAAATTCTTAATTATATTGATTATCTGCTAGTCTTTATCTTCAATTACCTCATTAATTGTTTCACTGATCTCATTAAGGTCCTTAAAAAGAAAATGGTATCAGAGCAAGTTTAGGTTAGGTTAGGTTAGTCATTTTAATTACATTATTTATATTAAAAAAAATTTAGTTTACAGATGATGCATTGAGGAGCCAATTTTCTGAAGCCTGATTCGACAGAGTTGAGTTCTCCCAACCTCAGGGGAAATGATGGGGACATCGACTATCCCAGAATTTGAAGCAGCCCAGATCAAACCTGAAGCCCAACCGAGGACCTGAAGCCCAGTCCAGCCCAAAACCTAAAGCCAGCCCAACCCAAAAGCCAGCCTAGAACCTGAAGCCAACCCAGCCCAAACCCTGGGGCCCAAGATCTTGGAGTCGATGAGCACACATTCCGATGTAGCACAAATCTCGAAGTACTCAAACCTCGGAGCAGGATAAATATAATATTTTATTTCTATGGATATATGAGGGATTGGGGTATCTTGAAATTTTAGTATTAGTTTTCATATAATTCTTTAGAATTTATTTTATCGTTGTTTTAGAATTTGATTCGGTTGTTTAGTTTGTTCTGATTGTTTGTTTTTAGGATTTATCTTATCGGCTATTTTAGGATTTGTTCGGATCTCTTTCGGAGGTTCTGATTGTTTATTCTATTTAAAATGTCTTTTATCATTGGAATAAAGTTAGCAAAGAATTTATTGAGGTCAGACCGAGGTAGTGAACCAAAGTCTAGGAAACTTATTAAGATGTCTAGTAGGGGAGAATACTGGTAATTGGGACCTATTACTGTCTAGAGCAGAGTTTGCCTATAATAGTTTAGTCAATAGGTCTACTGGTAAGAGTCCTTTTGAGATTGTACATGGGTACAAACCATGAAAGCCTTTAGATTTGATTCCATTACCCATGCATGCCCGCATTTCCGAATCAGCTGAGTCATTCGCACAACATGTCAAAGTATTGCATAAAGAAATCAGTAAAAAAATTAAAAAGAGCAATGAATCATATGAGCACGAGGCTAACTTACATAAGAGATTTAAAGAGTTTAACGAAGGGGACATCATCATGATTAGGTTACAACCTGAATGGTTTCCAGTCGAAACCATGAAAAAATGACACACCCGTAGTGCTGGACCGTATAGGATTATAAAGAAGATTGGACCTAATGCTTATATGCTAGAATTACCATCTGAGTTAGGTATTAGTTCGACCTTCAATATATATGATCTAGTCGAGTTTAAGGAACCAATGGTGATACCTAGTGAGCCATTTGAGCCTGATCCCACTTTTGAGAGTGACCCTATCCCAGATTGTCCACCAGCCAAATTACCAGAGAGGAGAGAAAAGATTGAGCAGATCATGGATGATAAGATCATAACTACTAGAAATAAGAACTACCAAAGATATTTGGTTTGTTGGCAAGGAAGACCTGAGTCTAAGGATTCTTGGATCACCAGAGAGGATCTTCAAAAGTTGAACCCTGACTTGCTAGAACATTACCAGAGCCGAATTGACCCATACTTGACTGGGTCGAGTTCCTCCCATCCCGGGAGAATTGGTGAGGACACAAGAGCCAGGAAGAGGAAGCAAACCTTTTCTAATTCAATTTGGATCACCAATAAGTAAGTCCATGTGTTCTTCACAAAGAACACTTAAGTCCCAGTTGTTTTGAGTTTGTAATTAAGTCAAATTGAGTTGTAATTTGATCAAATTGAGTGTAATTAGGGTTGTTGAGTTACCAATTGAGTCCATTGAGTCTATCAATAGGTTTAAGAGTCTTGTAAATAGCATTAATTTGTTTTGTTTGGTGAATTGTCCAATTTGAGTCCTGTAATTAGTGCTTGAAAAAGTCAAGGGGTATCATAAGTATCCAAGATCCAAGTCATCATCACCTTGGTGGATCAATTCTAGGTCATAAAAGAGTTGTCCAAATTTTTCTCCAGGCATCCGGACATTGGGACATCTAGACATTAGGACAACATTTAAAATCCAAGTTTATCCAAGGGAGGTGCCATCCAACCTCTCTTCTAATAGCCCATTTGAAATCCAAATGGAGTTTTCATCACCCATTTTAAATCCCATGAAGATGCCAATTAGGAGGAGTATAGCAGAAGGATTCTCCTCCCATTTCATGCCAATTCTCTTGAATTGTCGCCTTCTCCATAATGGTCGGCAAACTCAAATTTGATTTCAAATTTAAAGGGAAGTTCATCCAAGAAGATTTCAAATTGAAAAGGAGTTTCATCCAAAAATCAAAGAGTTCTCCCTTATCAAGTTATATCCCTTCATCTTCTTTTTAAAGGAGTCCAAGTTCCATGGAGTCTCATCCAAGTATCAAGATTAAAGGGAGGATTAAGTAAACTTCTTTCAAATTCAAAGAATTAATATGAAGTCTACTCATGCCAAAGTGGGATTCATGCCAAGAAGGGAGAAGAAAGTCACCCCATCTCAATTGAGTGTCACCACTTTTTAAGATGAGTAAGAGAGAAGGACTTCTCCTCTCTCCCACTCTTTTGTCACCCAACTCAGATAAAAGCCACTCAAGCTGTCGCCCAAGCCATGAAAAGCCAATTCAAATTTTAAATTCCAGGAAGATTCCAAGAAGCCAAGGAGTGTTTGAATTAGAATTTAAATTTAAATGTAATTTGAATTCAAAGGAGTCCTATGATATCTTCATGTGTGAAGAACCCTATAAATATGACCCCATACCCTCCCATGAAATTATTATTGAATCATGAAATAAAATGCATTTTTTCTTCCACAAAGCTGGGTTAGGCTTTAGTGATTTTCTCTATGGGTGGGGAGGTCCTTAAGAGCTCAAGGCGGGGAAGTTCTTAAGAGCTCAAGGTAGGGAGGTTCTTGAGTGGAGGTTCTGCCGGATTCAACAAGTTGCTATTGATCTTCTTCAAGCTCTACACAACCAACCCTTCCTTTTTTTTATATTTTGAACCAATTTACTTCATTCTTAAAGTCTTGTTTGCTACCTTCTCTGCAGATCCCAAGTTTTCAAAAACTTTAGAGGATGGATCCTTTGCTTCCGAATCGAGATCTGATGGTAGATCTAAAATCTGGGGTCCTGATCTTTATCCTGCTACGAGATCTGAGCGACCAAGTAGCCGATTGGTGGGGACACCAGAGGCACCAGAATAAGACAGAGGCTTCTCAACCCTCTATGGATTACTTAGATACTTTTAAGACCATTGTAATAAAGCTTAGTTCATCTAAGTTGTCTTTATTTGAGTCCTGTATTAGTCAGCTCATGTTGAGCTAGTCCAGTCCAGTACTAGTCAGCTCATGTTGAGCTAATTTTATTTTTTCGAGTCCTGTCCAAACACACTGAAGACTCAAGACCATATCATACAAGCGAAGACCAAGTCCAATCAGATTGAAGACATGGAAGAATAGCCCAAGTCCAACCCAGCTTGAAGATTTGAAGATCCCAGGAGGAGAAATCAGAAACCCTGAAACCCTAGACTAGCCGGAAGCAAACTGGGCCAGCCCAGGCCCAAGAAGGGAGATAAGTGGTGCCAAGACCTTATACTTACCACCCTTGGTCATCCACTAAGGTCACCTCCCTTGGCCAACCAAGGAAAGAAGAGGGAGAGAAATTGTAGGGATTTTTTCTACATAGTTTTTCCTTATTTTCTAGCTAGGGTTTGGGTAGGAATAGAATTCTTATGTAATTACTTTTGTATCCTTACTTGGGGCCCAATGCTATGGGTCTATTTAAAGAACCCTAGTCTCTTGTATGAGAGTAATCTTTGATATATAAAATTCTATTGAGTTCTTCTCTAGTTGTGTGCCTCCCTGCTGTGTGCATTAAGGGATCCTGAAGTCCTGCCGAAGTGCTGCCCAAAGAAACCCTAGCCGACCAACCTCCTTCAAGCCTTTCTTCTACATGCCTCTTGCTGTTTTCTTGAGATTTTTTTGTTTCCCACCTTGTTTTCTCACCCATGACGGTTGTTTGCAGGTCTCCGAGTTTCTACGAATCCAACGACTCCAACCGGGCCGCAATCAGACCACCGAGCAGAAAGCCGGGAATCCGCGGGTCTTTGGCTTGATTTTCCAGGCCGCATCCATCGAGGAACGAGTGATCTCTTCACTGTGATCTTCACTAGGTGCATCAGACATTGTCAGGTACACCACCTCTGCTACCAGTAGTTTTATTGTAGGAGAACTAGCCCTAACCGAGGCTTCTCAGCCCCGGCGATCCCTCTTTACTGCTTTCCTAGATCCTGATCTGCATGCGTATCTTTTAAAATTCATATAGAATTATCTACATTATATTTTGATCTGATATTCAGGATTTAACCACCTCATCCAACTTTTAAAACACAAAAAAATAATCGCATGCATATTAGTTTTGCTTCATCTGGTATCAGAGCTTAGATTAGGGCTCATTTTCTACACCCTCCATAGTCTGTATATACACTATTCTTTTAATTGTTTTTCTTTGCTAAAAACTCTAAAAATTCAAATTTTTGTTTTTCTAGATTCATCTTAATTCAAAGTAGTTTTCAAAATTTTTTCAGATTTTATTTTGGTCTGTGAAGTTTCTGCAAGCCGAAATACAGCCTGCAGATTTTCAGCTCTATTTTTTCAGCAAGACAACTTTGGAAGGTTTAAGGTTTTGTTTAGCATCTCTTTTGCATATCTTTTATTTTTAGTATGTTTCTAGAATATTAGGTCATTGGCTGCAAATCATATTTCTTCAAAAAAAAAAAAATTACATATATAAAAGCTACCAAAACATTGAAACCCTAATTTACATCATCTTCTACCTGCCATCATTGCATAAACTACCTTTAAGGGAACTTTTGCTATGTTAGATGGGGGGAGGATTTGATCACCTCTCCTTAGCCCAAAACCACCTCCCTTGCATTCGGTCCCAAGCCTAACTTAAAATCGATTAGACTTAATTTGCCCTAGTGGGCTAGGGACACCAACTTTTCAGGTCCGGGCTAAGTGTCAGATCATTGTGTCAAGCTAACTTGTGTGTACCTTATGCTTAGTGTCTAGAATGGTGGTTCAGGGATTCAATCCCGAAGGGCTTGTGTGCTAGTCCGCCTACCTGGCCAATCTCTGATTGGTATCTAGGATTGGCAATCAGGGACCTAACACTCTCCTTACACCTGCCTGGCTGAGTACCGGGTTACTATAGGCTAGTTTGCCACCCTGATTGAGCATCTAGTTTGGACTCTAGGTCTAGGGAGTTGTAGTTGGTTTGATCGAGTCTTGTATGCGCACTAACTTAGGAGTCGATGTGTGTGTTTGATTGCATTAGGAACCCAATGCCAGTAGACTTAATCCAATTCAACTAATGTGACCATGGAGTCCAACCCTAGGAGAACCTAATACTCTGACCTATATAGGGAGCCCAGTCCTAGGAGAACCCAATACTCTGACCCATATAGGGAGTCCAATCCTAGGAGAACCCAATACTCTGACCCATATAGGGAGCCCAATCCTAGGAGAACCCAATACTCTGACCCATATAGGGAGCCCAACCCTAGGAGAACCCCATACCATGATCCTTCTTTAGAACCTAACCGTAGGAGACCCAATTATGCTTACCAGAACCATGATGAACAACCCATTAGGAGAACCCAACCTTATGCACCCACTTTTGATGGAAGACAAGAGTTGTATATTGATTGGGAGGAAAGAATGGATCAGTATTTTGAGTACACTAGGATGTCAGAGTTGGAAAAATTTAGATTGGCCCTACATAGTTTAACCCGATATGCTAAGGTGCATTGGGCAGTTATTGAAAATAAATGTTATCAATGAGGAAATGAAATACACACCTGGAAAGCTATGAGAAGTAAATTGAGAGTGAAGTACGTAGGTGAATTTTATGAATACGAACTTTTAGAATAATGGTACGAATTGAGGCAGGGTAATAAGACTGTCTGAGTACATTGACCAATTTAACGAGTTTAGTAGGAAATGTAACACAATCGAACCTGAGTCTAAGATCATGGCTAGATTTCAAGATGGCCTACGTAGGGATATCCAGTGGGAGATGTTTCATTGACAAATTCAGGACCTAGAGGAAGCCTATCACCTAGCTAGGGAATTCGAGTTATATCAGAGGAAACTCATGATCAATCAATCTTAGTTTAATAAAGTTAATTCCCTTGAACCTAAGTCCAAACCTAGTCGACTTCCTTTAGACCAGCCTACTACTCATGTCCCATTAGGATGCAAGGAAAAGACCCTAGAACCCATTAATGAGCCTAAGGTAGAAGTGTATGAGGCTGATCCTAGTTTAGTAGATGAATATGAAGGAGAAGACTTTGAGGAGGATGAACCCCTTGAAAATTTAGAGAAAAAAACTCCTGAGCCCATTGAGAAATCTAAAGAGGCCACCTATAAGAAACCTGTAGTGGAAGAACAATTAGGGGAGGAGAACTTAGATACTACTACTAGAACCTTACCTGAGGAAACCGTGGAGGAGAGCCAAATTATAGAGTCTAGTCCTAAAATACAAGAACCAGAAGAATTTATTAAAGACCTGATCTCTTTGAATCAGTATCCCCAAGATGAGCCCCCTCCCATAGTTCCCATTGAGGACCTCTTCCAGAAATTGTTGACCTGTGATTCCATAGCATGGACCTTTTCTTGCCTAGAGATATAACCCAATGCTCATACATTAAGGTCGATCTCTTTAGCCCAGAACCAATCCCTGAATCCCCTTCCTATTTCCTACCCTTTCCTGAGTCTTCTTATATGTCTAGAACTATTAGGTTATATTTTGTTGAGGTTACTAGGTTGCAAGGATCCATAGAGCCCATCCCATTTGCTACCTACTTTTGGCAGACCCTCTGGCACCTATTAGGAGTTACTAGCAAATTTTCTTCTGCATGTCATCCATTAACCATGACTCATGCCCCATGCCCAAGTGATAGTTAAGACCTAAAAAACCTCTTTAGTCAAGTCTATTAGGTGTTAGTTTGAGTCCTTTACATCACTTGTTAGGAGTCTACATGTGCCTAGCATGTTCACCACCTGCACTAATTTTTAAACAAACTAGCTAATTTTTCGAAGAAAGGCCAAGAAATTTGATGTAGTGGATTCTATCTTGGTTAGGCTTAGGCCTAAAAAGAAGCTTCTTGCTCGTAGAGCCGGACCTTTTAAAGTGATAGAGAGGGTTGGACCAAATGCCTGTGTTAGATTTGCCTTCAGATTTGAGCATTAGTTCTACCTTCAATATCGTAGACCTGGTTGAGTACAGGGAACCGGCAGCGATATCTAGTGAGGCCTTTGGACCTACTCCTTCCATTGTGAGTGACCCAAACCTAGAGTGTCCACCAATTAATTGGCCTGAGAGAGGAGAACGGATCAAGGATATCCTGGACGATCAAGCCATTACAACCCGGGGCCGCGGCTATCAATGTTTCCTGGCCGATGGCAAGGCTGGCCAGAGTCGAACAATTCATGGATTTCTCGAGAGGACTTATAGCACCTCAACCTAGACCTCCTTGAGAGAAATGTGAGCCAGCCTGATCTTCACTCGATATGGTCGAGTTCCTCCCAACTCGAGAGAATTGGTGGGGACACTAGAGGTACCAGAATAAGACAGAGGCTTCTCAACCCTCTATGGATTACTTAGATACTTTTAAGACCATTGTAATAAAGCTTAGTTCATCTAAGTTGTCTTTATTTGAGTCCTGTATTAGTCTGCTCATGTTGAGCTAGTCCAGTCCAGTACTAGTCAGCACATGTTGAGCTAATTTTATTTTTCTGAGTCCTGTCCAAACACACTGAAGACTCAAGACCACATCATATGAGTGAAGACCAAGTCCAATCAGATTGAAGACATGGAAGAATAGCCCAAGTCCAACCCAGCTTGAAGATTTGAAGATCCCAGGAGGAGAAATCAGAAACCCTGAAACCCTAGACTAGCCGGAAGCAAACTGGGCCAGCCCAGGCCCAAGAAGGGAGATAAGTGGCGCCAAGACCTTATTCTTACCACCCTTGGTCATCCACTAAGGTCACCTCCCTTGGCCAACCAAGGAAAGAAGAGGGAGAGAAATTGTAGGGATTTTTTCAACATAGTTTTTCTTTATTTTCTAGCTAGGGTTTGGGTAGGAATAGAATTCTTATGTAATTACTTTTGTATCCTTACCTGGGGCCCAAGGCTATGGATCTATTTAAAGGACCCTAGTCTCTTGTATGAGAGTAATCTTTGATATATAAAATTCTATTGAGTTCTTCTCTAGCTATGTGCCTCCCTGCTGTGTGCATTAAGGGATCCTGAAGTCCTGCCGAAGTGCTGCCCAAAGAAACCCTAGCCGACCAACCTCCTTCAAGCCTTTCTTCTACATGCCTCTTGCTGTTCTCCTGAGATTTTTCTTATTTCCCATCTTGTTTTCTCACCCATGATGATTGTTTGCAGGTCCCCGAGTTTTTATGAATCCAACAAATCCAACCGGGCCGCAATCGAACCACCGAGCAGAAAGCCAGGAATCCGTGGGTCTCTGGCTTGATTTTTCAGGCCGCATCTATCGAGGAATGAGTGATCTCTTTGCTGCGATCTTCACCAGGCACATCAGACATTGCTAGGTATACCCCCTCTGCCACCAGTAGTTTTATTGTAGGAGAATTAGCCCTAACCGAGCTTCTCAGCCCCGGCGATCCCTCTTTACTGCTTTCCTAGGTCTTGATCTATATGCATAGCTTTTAAAATTCATATAGAATTATCTACATCATATTTTGATCTAATATTCGAGATTTAACTACCTCATCCAACCCCTAAAACACAAAAAAATAATCGCATGCATATTAGTTCCGCATCATCGATCTATCCTGAGTCAAAGAAAATCTCCATTGGGATAAGTAACAAATCCTTTCTCATTAGATTTGGTAGTTGAAGCATGGAATAGCCTAATCTTAGATGGTTTCCTAGCTGTCGGGTCATTATTCTTTATAGCTTGCGAATCAGATTGCGGGTAAGTAGTTAGTTACTTTCTTTAATCTCTTTAGTCTGTTTTGTTTAGTTGCTTTACTGCTATGATCATTGCTCTTTAAAATATCTTAGACTAAAATTAAATCATCTTACACCATATCGTATCATTCCGCATCATCTTATTGATGATCTTGGGCCCCAGGGTTTGGGCTAGGTTGGCTTCAGGTTCTAAGCTAGCTTTTGGGTTGGGCTGGCTTCAGGTTTTAGACTGGGTTGGGCTTCAGGTTCTAGGCCTGGCTTCAGGTTTGATCTGGGCTACTTCAGATTCTGGGCTAGTCAATGTCTCCATCAAGAGGTTTGGAATGAAGGACGCCAAACCAGCAGCGCTGCCACTTGCAGGACATTTCAGACTTTCGAAGAGTATGTCACCACAAAATGAGATGGAGGCTCAGGAAATAGAGAGGGTGCCTTATGCATCTGGCATGGAAAGCCTAATGTATGCTATGGTGTGTTGTAGACCGGATCTAGCCCATGTAGTGAGTCAAGTGAGTAGATTCATGGTGTAGCCTAGCAAGGAACACTAGCAAGCACTAAAGGGGACTTTAGATACTTGGTGGGATCAGTTGGAGTGGGCATTTGCTACAGACAGTGAGGAGGTGCTGTGGAACACTCTAACATAGCCAAGGTTGTCCAGGGGCAGATGGAAGATGTTGGCTTTACCTAGTGATTTTGATGAATAACAAAATGTTGAGTACATATAGTGTACCAATATCTATTTCTAGTTGTCAGTTTTCAGGAAACAAGCACCTTAAATTTTCAAAATTAAAGTATCATGGCACGCTGTGGTACGAAGCATCTTTCATAATTTGTGGAGTCTTTTCCATGCAAAAAGGGGTTAAACGAGTTTAATTATTGCTTATTTATATTGCATTTAAGTTTCATAATTAATGCTTGTGTTTTTTGCTTGAATTGCACTTAATTTTGAATTTTGCAGAACCAAGTGTCGATACCTGAAAGGCTAAGTGTCAACACTTCAGCATTTGGCATGCAGAAAAACTCCTTGGCACATCAAGTGTCGATACCCAGAATTCAAGTGTCGACACCTGAAACTCAAGTGTCGACACTTAAGTTCCCAAGTGTTGACTCAAGGCCTGAGACTTTTTGAAAATCTAGAACTTGGCCAATGGAGTGTTTTTGTATCAAGTGTCGACACCTGTGAATCAAGTGTCGATACTTAAAAGTTCAAGTATCGACACCTGGAAGTCAAGTGTCGACACCTAACAGCCAAGTATCGATACCTAACAAACCAAGTTTTGACACTCGGGTTCTGATAGCACTAACGGATCTATTTTTTTAAAGTATAGAAACATTTTTCCAAGCTCCAAATGGCTAGTTTCGAAGCTCCAATGGTCACAAACTATTTTTGGAAGTTTTTGAAGTATTTAAGCTTCACCAAACTCGTTCTTGAAGCATTGAAGTCCATTCAAAGCCTAAAAGTTAATATTCTCTCAAGAACTTCTCTTCAAAAGCCATTTAAAGAGTGATTTCCTAAAAAAGCTTACAAGCCTATCCTTTCATCTTTCCAAAAAGAGAGCTTGAAGAATATTCAAAGGAGAAGACAAGACAAAGTATCAACTTGAGCCTCAAAGCTTCCATTCTACTCTTGAAGAGGTTTTTTTTTTTTTTTTGAATTGTATATATGAAATTCTCTTCTGTTTTGACCTAGCTTTAAAGGGTTTCTTGAAAGTAGGTTGTTGTGATTGTTGGTGAGCCAAAGGACAAAACCAACTAGGGTTGACTTGTGAGACCGAAGATAAAATAGGTGTAAAGGTATGTTGGTGAGCCTAGGTGATAAAACTAACATAGGTTTTTGTTGCCGCTCTCGTCGCCGCGCCCGTGCCACGGATCAGCTGATCCTTCCTGACCGCCTGGCGAGGGAGCCTCCCTTCCCGCGGGGAACCTGCAAGAAAGGGGTTAGAAGACCCTGGCCGGGGATCCCGGCGAGGGAGCTCCGACGGTCAAGTCAGTAGACGACGAGAAGGAACAGACTCTTCCACCCGGGCCCTCGAGAGGGTCCCAGATTTAGAGAGTTAATTGGTGAAGGAAGCGCTCTAGGGACCGGAATTTCGGCTGGGCTTGCTTGCCGAACTCACGCCTAGTGTTCCCCTCTCGGGATCTCTGGTTTCTCTCTCGATGCAAGGCCTTGTGCCGGTGCTCCTCCCTTGTCCCCAGGCTAATTGGCTTACCTTGTAGTCCCCAGATTCTTCCCTCTTTATCTCCCTCCATCGTGCGCTTGTCCTTTTCCTCCTCGGAAACTCCCCTCCCCTGTTTTCCTTCCTTTTCCCTTTTTGGTGAAGGAGGCCAGGCGGCTTTCCGACCTCGTCCGCCGGGCCCAGCAGGGAAAAGGCAAAGATAGGAGAGAAAAAGAGGGAGGGCGGCGTTGGCAGAGCGGCCGGTCGTCAGGCCTCGGGCTCTGTGAGAGCGCTCCGTTCCCCGAGCGTGGGCGCCATCTGTTTATGGGGCCTGTTCTGTCAGGATCGGGTCTCTCGGCTGCGGGACCTGCCGAGCCGATGCAAGTGACGTTCCGCGTGCCGCCGCCCTCCGTACGGGACGCCGTCTGGGGTCTGTACGGCCCGAGGGGTGGTCTCGGGACCCGTCTCTCTCCCCGGGGGCCTCTCCGTACGAGCGGTCTGACCTCGGCTGAGCTGGACCCGTCTCCGGGGGCCAACTGGCGAGAGGCAAGGGATCGGTCGACCTCGGCTCAGGTGGACCCATCCTGGGTGGACACCTGGCGAGGTGGCAGGAGGTCGCCTGGCTTCGGCCGAGGTGGGCCCGTCTCCGGGTGGCCACCTGGCGAAAGGCGAAGGATCGGCCGACCTTGGCTCAGGTGGACCCCTCCTGGGCGGACACCTGGCGAGGCGGCAGGGGGTCGCCTGGCTTCGGCCGAGGTGGGCCCGTCTCCTGGTGGCCACCTGGTGAAAGGCGAAGGATCGGCCGACCTCGGCTCAGGTGGACCCCTCCTGGGCGGACACCTGGTGAGGCGGCAGGGGGTCGCCTGGCTTCGACCGAGGTGGGCCCGTCCCCGGGTGGCCACCTGGCGAAAGGCGAAGGATCGGCCGACCTCGGCTCAGGTGGACCCCTCCTGGGCGGACACCTGGCGAGGCGGCAGGGGGTCGCCTGGCTTCGGTCGAGGTGGGCCCGTCTCCGGGTGGCCACCTTGCGAAAGGTGGAGGACCGGCCGACCTCGGCTCAGGTGGACCCCTCCTGGGTGGACACCTGGCGAGGCGGCACGGGGCCGCCCGACTTCGGCCGACCTCACTCGGTCGGAACCCTCCGGGCCCGGGCACCGATGAAGTGGTAGAGGAACTCCGGGCCGAGCTTGACCTCGGCGAGGGCGGTTTGCTTCAGACAGTCATAGGGTGGTGCGGTCTTTGCCGCTCCTAGCTTTGTGGACGTGGTGCAAAATCCGGCGGGGAAACTTACATGTGGCTTGCTCTCACTCGGCGATACCTGAGCCTGTCCACATCACTGTCACGGCTGTAACAGTTTTGACTTGTGAGCCTTTGGAAAAATAAGTTGGCTATAATCTTGGAGAGATTATAGTGGAATTCCCAAGGATGGCTTGGGGTGTGGATGTAGGTGCTAGGTTTGCACCGAACCACTATAAACCTTATGTTTATGTGTGATTATCTCTTCTATCTCTTGTTCTTTACTTCTTGTACTCTATTTATTGCTTTCCGATGTATATAATATAGTGCATCAATTTCATTACTCACAAATACCACAAGGCCTGCACATTATTGTTTTAAATTTTTAAAAGACCCAATTCACCCCCCCTCTTGCGCTCCATTTTTGGGCAACAAGTGGTATCAGAGCACCGGTACTCTCTTGTAGGTCCAAGGATCTTGAGTAAAAGATCATGGCAGCCCCAATAGGAATAGGTGTTGTTGAAGGTCAAGCTTCAAACCATCCCCCACTATTTAATGGCATGAATTACACTTATTAGAAAACTCGCATGCGCATATTCATTCAAGCCATTGATTATAATCTTTGGAGGACAATCATAAAAGGTCCTCATCAGCCTACTATGTTGGTTAATGGATTCTCACTCCAAAAATGGAAGATGATTGTGATGAGAGTGACATTAAGCAAATAGAGCTTAATGTGAAGGCTATGAATCTATTATTTTGCTCTCTTGATCTGAATAAATTAAATAGAATATCCAACTGTCTCTCCGCTAAGAAAATCTAGGACACACTTGAGGTTACCCATGAGGATACACACTAAGTGAAAACTACTAAGGTTAACATGCTCATTCACACATATGAAATGTTTAAGATGGAACCTACTAAATCTATAAGTGAGATGTATACTAGGTTCACAAATATTGTGAATGGAATGAGAAGCTTAGGAAAGATTGTATCTAATGGTGAACTTTTAAATAAACTTCTCAAGTTTCTTTCGGCTTCATGGGATGCCAAGGTGAAGGACATAAAGGAAGCCAAGGATGTCAACACTCTATCCCTCGAGCAATTGTTAGGCTCACTGATGACTTATGAGCTTTTCTTAAGATAAAAGAACGTGGATGTTGACAAGTAGAAGAAAGTGATCACTTTCAAATCCACCGCAAGAGAAGAGTCAAGTGATGAAACCAAAGAAGAAGATGAAGAAGATGAGACGGCTCTAATGGCAAGAAAGTTCAGAAGGTTCATGAGGAAGAAGAAATACAACTTTAAGAAGAAACCTCTGAAAGGTGAGCCAAGCAAAGAGAAAAAAAAGGAGAAAGATAAGGAGCAGCCCACATGTTTTGAATGTAAGAAACTGGACTACTTCAAGATGGATTGCCCCTTACTTAAAAAGAACAGAAGAAAACTAAGAAAGAAGGCCATGATGGCAACTTGGAGTGACAGCGAGGACTCCAGCTCTGAAGAAGAACAGCAAGAAGTTGCAAACTTTTGTTTGATGGCGGATCATAATGAGGTACTATCTGAAACTGAAAATGAGTTTACATTTGATGAACTGCATGAAGTTTTTGATGAATTAGTTATAGAATTTCAAAAACTAAAATCAAAACATAAAGATCTGAAAATGCAAAATTTGGATTTAGTCAAAGCTAATGATAAGTTTTCAAATAAAAATGATTGCCTACTTCTTCAAAAAAAAAAGTTAAATGATAGGATTTCTGCTCTTGAAAAAGAAAAAGAAACTTTGAAAAAGAAAAACTTTTCTGTATCAAATGAAAACTCTTCAAAGTAGAACAAAAATTTTGGAAGAAAACAAAAAATATAAAGAAGAAATTGAAAAGTTAAAACCTTTTGTTGAGAAATTTATATATAGTTCTGAAAAATTAAATATGCTTTTAAATAATTAAAGAGCTATTTTTGATAAAGCTAGTTTAGGTTTTAGAACTCAAAAGAAACAAAAATTTTTCAAAAATTTCTTTGTGCCTGCATCTTCATCCATTACTTGTTATGCTTATGGTACTGTAGGGCATAAATCTTACTTGTGCAATAAGAGAAAATTGAGTAATGTTAAAAAAATCTAGGTTCTGAAAGGAACCATTGCCACTAACCTAAGAGGACCCAAGATGACTTGGGTACTTAAAATCTCCACTTGATTTTTATTGTAGGTATGCCTTGCAACCAATAAAAGAAGAATGTGGTACCTCGATAGTGATTGCTCAAGGTATATGACAGGAGATATAGAGCAGTTCTCATCACTCGAATATCAAAATGGTGGCAATATGACATTTGGTGATGATGGAAAGGGCATGATTGTCAGAATTGGTAAAGTCCATATCACCCCTTCTACTTACATTGAAAATATATTATATGTTGATGGTTTGAAACATAATTTGCTTAGCATTAGTCAATTTTATGACAAGGATTTCAAAGTTACTTTTGAATTTTCTATGTGCATTGTTTCTAGTTTAGATGAATATGGCATCAAGTTCGTTGGTCATAGGCATGGCAATATCTATATGGTTGATCTTGATGATCTTCCTGTTCAAAATGGTCAATGCCTAGTGGCAATGGAAGCTAAGATCAATGAAACTAGTTGGCTTTAGCATCGTAGACTAGGACATGCTAGTATGCATTTAATTTCAAAACTTAGCAAAAAGAATTTGATAAAAGATTTGCCAAAACTTAGTTTTGAAAAAGATAAGATTTGTAGTGCATGCCAGCTTGAAAAACAAACCAAATCATCTTTTAAACCAAAAGGAGTAATCTCTGCATCTAGACCCTTAGAGTTGCTTCATATGGACCTCTTTGGACCAACTAGAACATCTAATTTGGGAGGTAAGAAGTATGGTCCAGTTATTGTAGATAATTTCTCATGATTTACATGGATCATGTTTTTAGCACACAAAGATGAAACATTTTCTGAATTCATTAGATTTCATAAAAGAGTTTTAAATGAAAAAGGTATTTCAATTGTATCTTTGAGAAGTGACCATGGAACAGAATTTAAAAATTCTGATTTTGATAAATTTTGTATTGAAAATGGCATTCATCATAATTTTTCAGCACCTAGGACACCTCAACAAAATGGAGTGGTAGAAAGAAAAAATAGAACTCTTGAAGAAATGGCACATATCATGCTTTGTGAAAATGACTTACCTAGATATTTTTGGGTAGAAGCCATAAACACTGCATGTTATGTTTTAAATCATGTTTTAATCCAACCAATTTTAAAGAAAACACCGTATGAGCTTTGGAAGGGTAGAAAACCTTCAATTCGATATTTTCATGTTTCTGGATGCTGTTGTTTTATCTTAAACAATGGTAAAGATAATTTGAGCAAATTTAATGCCAAGTCAGATGAGAAAGTCTTTCTAGGCTACTCCACATCTAGTAAGGCATACAGGGTCTTCAACAGAAGAACACTTGTTGTTGAAAAATCCATACATGTGTTTGATGAATTTGACCAAAAATCCTCTAGAAAAGAAGATGTGCTTTGTGATGAAACAGGTTCAAAAAGAACTGAAGAAGTGAACAACAATGATGAGCCTACAAAGGAACAAGAAGTTGATCAAAATAATGTAGGAGATCAAGTACAAGGTGATGAAAATATATCTACTATGGATCCTCTACCCAAAGAATGGAGGTATGCTCATGAACACCCCAAAGAACTTATCATTGGTGATCCATCTAAAGGTGTAAGTACTCATTCATCCCTTAGGAATGTTTGTGATTACTTAGCATTTGTTTCTCAAATTGAACCTAAAACTATTGAAGAAGCTGAAAATGATTGTAATTGGATTAATGCTATACAAGATGAACTTAACCAATTTAAAAGAAATAATATTTGGACTTTAGTGGATAGGCCTTCAAATGTTTCAATTATTGGTACTAAATGGGTTTTTAGAAACAAACTTGATGAAAATGATATTGTTATAAAAAATAAGGCTAGACTAGTTGCCAAAGGATATAATCAGGAGGAAGGGATTGATTTTGATAAAACCTTTGCTCCTGTGGCTAGACTTGAGGCAATTAGGCTATTGTTGGCTTTTGCTTATTTTATGGATTTTAAATTATTTCAAATGGATATCAAAAGTACCTTTTTGAATGGTTTTATCGAAGAAGAATTTATGTTGAACAACTGCCTGGTTTTGAAAACCATGAATTTCCAAACTATGTTTTCAAACTTCATAAAGCTTTGTATGGTTTAAAACAAGCTCTTAGACCTTGGTATGATCATTTAAGTTCTTTCTTGCTCAAAAATGATTTTACTAGAGGTAATGTTGACAAAACTTTATTTTTGAAGAAAAAGAATGATGATCTCTTATTGGTACAAATATATGTAGATGATATCATATTCGGTGCTACTAACGAATCTCTTTGTCAAGAGTTTGCAAAGTTAATGCAGGGTGAGTTCGAGATGAGCATGATGGGAGAACTTAACTTCTTCCTCGGACTCCAGATAAAGCAAACCAAAGAGGGAATCTTCATCAACCAAGCTAAGTACACAAAAAAAATACTCAAGAAGTTTGGGATGGAGAACACCAAGCCATTAGGTACACCTATGAGCTCCTCTTGTAGACTTGACAAGGATGAATCAGGTAAATCTATCGACCAAAAACTATATCGTGGTATGATTGGTTCATTGTTATATCTTACTGCCAGTATGCCAGATATTATGTTTAGTGTTTGTATGTGTGCTAGATATCAGTCTAATCCTAAAGAGTCTGATCTTTTGGCTGTTAAACGCATACTTAGATATCTATCTGGCTCAATTGAAATTGGTCTTTGGTACTCTAGAGATTCTTCATTTGAATTGATTGCTTATTCTGATGCTGACTTTGCTGGATGTAAACTTGATCATAAAAGTACTAGTAAAACTTGTCAGCTTCTTGGAGAAAATTTGATCTCTTGGAGTAGCAAGAAACAGAATTTGGTTGCTCTATCTATGACAGAAGCCGAATATATAGCAACTAGAAGTTGTTGTGCTCAACTCCTATGGATCAAACAACAGCTCGAGACTTTGGCATTAAACTAATTAAGACACTTATAAGATGTGACAATACTAGTGCAATCAATCTAACTAAGGATACTGTGCAACATTTAAGAAGTAAACACATTGAAATAAGATATCATTTCATAAGAGATCATGTATAAAACTCTATTGTAAAACTTGAATTTGTGTATACTGATGATCAATTAGCTAATGTGTTTATCAAATCCTTAAGTGAAGAGAGATTTCGTATGATTAGAAGAGAGTTAGGTATCATTGATCCATTCTCTTAGAACTCTCTCAAATTCCATCATACCAAGTTATTTTTATTCAAAAATCACTTTTGTTAAGTCCCAAAAGCTTTTAAAAACATCCTTGATTTTTTGAAGATTTTTTCAGATTTTTTTTGAAATTTCTTGGCCAAGTGTCGACACTTGGATTTTGCGAAGTGTCGATACTTGAGAAATTCCAAGTGTCGACACTCACAGAAAATTCTGACTTTTTTAGGGCAAACCGAGCTTTTGTATTTTATTTTTCCCCATTTTCTCTCAAGCCATTGTGGTCCCCAAAAGTCCTCAACCTTCCAAAATCGCATTTTTCCCATTTACCCCGTGAAATCAAGGTAATCTTTTCCTTCTTTTTCATTTTGAAACCGTGAACCCTAGTTTATCTATTTTCCATCCATTTTAATGTATTTAACTTGGATTTTTCAGAATTTTGAATCATTTTTAAGTCTCCATTTGGTGGAAATCATGTTTAAATGCATTTATCTTGGATTTCCCTTGGATTATGACCGATTCTTCACTCAATCCATCCATTTTTCATGATTTCACTATTGTATTGGGTATTTTGCCCAAAAATTCCAAGGTTTTCTTTTTAAATTCAGATTTCTTAGCTATTTGTTGGTATTTCTCGGATTTCATTCATGTGGAAGGAGTATTTGTGTTGATTTCATGGTACACACTTCAATTTTACTCTTCTTTTCACTATTTTATTACTTGTTTTTGACCTAAAAATCCAAATGTGCTTTGTTTTTACCCCTAATCTCATGGGTTTATTTTATATGTTTCAACTTGTCCTAGTTTACTAATTTTATAAACTTGTAAAATATGTTGGGATAAATTTCATAACCCAAATATGCTTTATAAATTTTATAACCCAAATGTATTTTATATGTTGGGATAACTTTCCCTCTTTTCAAACTATTTTTTAACCCTTGATTTCATGTTTTTGGAGAAAATCATCTTGATTTTTATCTTTGATTTCAAAACAAACCCTAGCTTTCTTTAAACTAGCTTCCTTCTTTTAGGAAAACCTAAGCTTGATTAGTTGCTTCCAGTCTAACCCTTCACCGATCTTTCATTCCCAGCTTGCTTGAAATCTGTCCTATCCTTCAGTTCATTTATCTTCTTCCTTTCCCTTCTTGTTCAGCTTATTATAATGGGTCCAAGGAAGAGACTAGCAGTTAGGAGTAGGACTGGACGTGGTTGTGAGAGGAGGACTAAGGCCAGACATGATGTAGGATAGGCCAATAGTTCCGCAGCTCCAGGTTCTCCCCTGCAGAGAGGATGGCAGGGAAGGCTACGGTAGCTGGCAAACGGATCGACTTAGAGTTCTTCGATAGATAGCACTTCCAGATTCGGAGGACACTCATAAATGTCGGATTAGTACCTTTTTGCACCATGTAGGAGAGGTACTATCCCCATCTAGGGAGAGAGTTCTATGGTGCTTTAGATTGCCATTGATTATTATGGAGCACCACCATCAGGGGTGTGGAGATATCTTTGATAGAGGAGCTACTGAGCAGAGTATGGGAGATTCCTTATCAAGGTATCAGTGTTTTCTTAGTAGAGGATAGAGAGGCAGCTTTCAGGTGCATCCTTGAGCGAGAGGACATTCGCAGAGTGACTATGGTCATCACAAACCAATTGTCAGTGGAGATGCGCCTTCTACATCACATCACTGCCCGTATCCTACTTCCGAAGACTGGATGATTTGACTTCATCACAAAGAGGGAGCTGATGCTGATGGTCAGTCTGACCTAGAGGAGATTGATTGATTTACCCTCGCTGATGTTAGTTCAGATGCATGATGTAGTGACACAGAGGCGACATTGTCTACCATACGGGATGGCGCTGACCCGTCTATTTAGAGCTTGTAGAATACCTTTGGAGGGGGAGATCCCCAAGGAGATTCTACATACCGATGTTTATGACGAGCGGTCACTACACCGCATGGGATGTCGGTTGGTCACAGGTTGCTGGGTTTAGAGAGAGTTTGGACAGGAGCCAGACAAGGAGGATGAGATCAGAGAGACTGAGGCTGGGCCTTCAGGGCCAATCAGTACACCTCCTCAGGCTGCTCCAGTATCAAAGGCAGAGTCGGTGACTCCTACAACTACACCTTCAGCTCCTCCTCCATCGTCTACAGAGTTATCCTTTGAGGAGCACACCCGACAGCAGTTTGTTGAGGTACGGAGTGAGATTGTAGGACTTGGGGTGTGATCGACTTAGTTGAGGATTGAGATAGAGAGCCTTAGAGTCCACATAGCTTCTGAGCATGCTGAGTTACGACACATCATGGAGGCTGATTCGCACGTATCGAGGAGTTACTCAGATCTTTTGGTTCCTCTAGTAGCTCCTGTAGCTCCACCGGCTGATGATGATGATGATGACCACCCAGACGGACATGATGACATTGATGAGGGTAGTACTGATGCTGATGATGGTGATGATGGAGATGGTGATGATGATTCTAGTGATGGGAGTTCAAATGGCAGTGTGGATCGTGCTGGTCGTTATCAGATGCTTAGTAGAGATGATCCTCCGGCTACTCCTATAGTTCCTCCTCCAGCTAATTTAGTTGATTCCATACCATATTTCATTACACCGGCTGAGATTCTATCCCCTCCTTCCACTAGATCTTCTATGGTTGTACCCTTACTAGGACCTTTTGGCCGTACTAGGAGTCGTAGGGCCTTAGCCCAAGGACCTCCTAAGGCATTAGTTCCTAGATCTAGGATTAGCGCACCATTTACTCTTGAGCTTCCATCTGATGAGGACTAGCCTCATAGATGTTGTATGTTATTTATGATTTATGTCTCATGATGTATTTTGTTTATTTCAGTGTTGCTGATGAGTCAGCAAATTTTGTACTGAAAATACTACTTGATATATATATATATATATGCATTTCAGCTTGATGTATACAATTTTTGAATTCACTATGATTGAAGTTGATGCTCTAAGTTTACTTTTTGGCTCTGATACCTGTTAACTCTTAAAAAGCTGTTTCTTTTATCAACTCTGATACTCTACTACTTTTTGTCTCCATGCTTGTTTTGAGGGGGAGCTTACTCCCTTTTTCTAATGATTGACAAAAAGAGGGAGTAGAATTATATAATTTTGATTAATCTAAATTTCAAATTTGATATTGCATACTGTTCCTCAAAACTTGTTTTGATTAGAATTGTCTCACTATGGGGGAGATTCATTCTTTGATATTGCAAATTATGGATGTATGAGCTTAAAATCATATTTATGAAATACCATAGCTGAAATTTAAAATTAAATGTTGATATATTCAAGGTTTTGTTATCATCAAAAAGGGGGAGATTATTGGCTCTACCAAGTGATTTTGAGAAATAACAAAATGTTGAGTACATATTGTATACTAATGTCTATTTCTAGTTATGAGTTTTCAGGAAACAAGCACCTCATATTCTCAAAATTAAAGTATCGTGGCATGTTGTGGCACGAAGCATCTTTTATAATTTGAGGAGTCTTTTCCATGCAAAATGGGATTAAACGAGTTCAATTATTACTTATTTATATTGCATTTAAGTTTCATAATTGATGCTTGTGTTTTTGGCTTGAATTGTACTTAATTTTGAATTTTGCAGAACCAAGTGTCAACACCTGGAAGGCTAAGTGTCGACACTTCAGCATTTGGCATGCAGAAAAACTTTTTGGCATGCCAAGTGTCGACACCTAGAATTCAAGTGTCGACACCTGATACTCAAGTGTTGACACATAAGTTTCCAAGTGTCAACTCAAGGCCTGAGACTTTTTGAAAATCCAGAACTTGGCCAATGGAGTATTTTTGTGTCAAGTATCGACACCTGTGAATCAAGTATCGATACCTGTGAATCAAGTGTCGACACTTGGAAGTCAAGTGTCGACACTTGGAAGTCAAGTGTCGACACTTGGAAGTCAAGTGTCGACACTTGGAAGTCAAGTGTCGACACTTGGAAGTCAAGTGTCGACACTTGGAAGTCAAGTGTCGACACTTGGAAGTCAAGTGTCGACACTTGGAAGTCAAGTGTCCATACCTGACAGCCAAGTATCGATACCTGACAGCCAAGTGTCATTACTCGGGTTCTGACAGTCCTAACGGATCTATTTTTTTGAAGTGCAGAAACATCTTTTTAAGCTCCAAACAGCTAGATTCGAAGCTCCAATAGCCACAAACCATTTTTTGGAAGTTTTTGAAGTATTTAAGATTCACCAAACTAATTCTTGAAGCATTGAAGTCCATTCAAAGCCCAAAAGTCAATATTCTCTCAAGAACTTCACTTCAAAAGCCATTTAAAGAGTGATTCCCTAAAAAAGCTTACAAGCCTATCCTTTCATCTTTCCAAAAAGAGAGCTTGAAGAATATTCCAAAGAGAAGACAAGACAAAATATTAACTTGAGCCTCAAAGCTTCCATTCTACTCTTGAAGAGAGTTTATTTTGTTTATTTGAATTGTATATCTGAAATTCTCTTATATTTTGACTTAGCTTTCAAGGGTTTCTTGAAAGTAGGTTGTTGTGGTTGTTGGTGAGCCAAAGGGACAAAACCAACTAGGGTTGACTTGTGAGCCCGAAGACAAAATAAGTGTAAAGGTTTGTTGGTGAGCCTAGGTGATAAAACCAACATAGGTTTTGACTTGTGAGCCTTTGGAAAAATAAGTCAGCTGTAATCTTGGAGAGATTATAGTGGAATTCCCAAGGATGGCTTGGGAAGTGGATGTAGGTGCTAGGTTTGCATCGAACCACTATAAGCCTTGTGTTTGTGTGTGATTATCTCTTATATATCTTACTCTTTACTTCTTGTACTCTATTTATTGCTTTTCGCTGTATATAATCTAGTGCATCAATTCTATTACTCACAAATACCACAAGGCCTGCACATTATTACTTTAAATTTTTAAAATACCCAATTCACCCCCCCTCTTAGGCTCCATTTCTAGGCAACAGAAGGCTTTGTCGATGCAGACTTTGGTGGAGATGTGGATATCCGTCGTTCCACTACAAGTTTCATATACAGCATGAATGGAGGACCTGTGTCTTGGAGGTCATGTTTGCAACCTATAATAGCATTATCCACCACTGAAGCAGAGTATATTGGCATCACAAAGATAGTAAAGGAGGCTCTATGGCTGAAGGAATTGGCTATGGAGATGGGCTGCAAACAGGAGGCTGTCAAGGTATATTTTGATAGCCAGAGTGCATTATTACTTGCACAGAATTTAGTATATCATGCCAAGACAAAGCACATTGACATCAAATACCATCGGGTTAGAGAGCTGGTGGAGGAAGGCGAGGTGGAGCTGGAGAAGGTTTATATCAAGGAGAATCCAGCTGATGCATTGACGAAGGTTCTTCCAAGGGACAACTTTCATAAGTTTATGGGACTGATGCTGTTGATGGATAAGATGGAGTTAACCGAAGCCTTGAAACACCAAGATGGAGATTGTTGAGTCTCATATGGTATATCTAAGGCATCTGGAGTCAAGTTTTGGGTCTTTGTCATGTTGGTCATGATGTAACTAGGGCTAGGAGTGAGTCCGGTAAGAGTCCTATATGATAGACCGTGTTTACAATGTTTATTGTTCAGTCTGTCTATTCGAGTCGGCTCAATGGTCCTTTGAGTCGACTCGATTGGTGGCACAGCACGGGGGTCTGGGTGATGTACCTATTTTGAGTTGGCTCGGTTTCCATGAGTCGACTCTGGTTCTCAGGACAGGTATGTAGACACTCTGGATGAGTCGACTCGGTTTGCTGGAGTCAGATCGTCTTCTCAGAATAGATGAAGGAGTGGTCTGGACAAGCTGACTCAAACCCTGTGAGTCGACTTGGATGACAGGTTCACTGTTTTGATACTGTGCCAGTTGGGGAGTTGGTTCAAGGTGCTAGGTTTGGTTTAACCTAGGGATATATATACATTGTACGATCTTGGGTCAAGTGGAAGGGAAGATATCTCTCGAGTCTTCCAAGAGGTCCTGTAACCTATTCTGATAAGAGATAATATATTAAACCCTTGTTTCTCTCCCTAAACTTTTTCTTACTCTTAATTTATTGCTTGTTTGATCTTCATTACCCATATAGCTAGGATCTTGGGTCAAGTGGAAGGGAAGATATCTCTCGAGTCCGCATGGGGTGATCTTGTTGAGTCTCGCATGGTGTATCCAAGGTATCTGGAGTTATGTTTTCGGTCTTTGTCATGTTGGTCATGATGTAACTATAGCTAGGAGTGAGTCCGATAAGAGTCCTAGGTGATAGACTCTGTTACAATGTTTATTGTTCAGTCTGTCTGTTCGAGTTAACTTAATTTTCATGAGTCGATTCTAGTTCTTAGGGTAGGTATGAAGAAACTCTGGTCGAGTTAACTCGGATGGATTAGAGTTAGCTAGGATGCATAGCCAGGAAACCTATTTTCTAGATGAGTCAGCTCGGATGGATTAGAGTCGGCTCGGATGCACAGTCAGGAAACCTGTTGTCTGGATGAGTCGGCTCGGATGGATTATAGTCGGCTCGGATGACGGGTTTGCTATTTTGACGATGTGCCGGTTGGGAGTTAGTTCAAGGGGCTAGGTTTGGTTTAACCTAGGTATATATATATTGTACGACCTTAAGAGAGAAGAGGTTTGAGTCTTTCAAGAGGTCCTGTAAGCTATTCACACAGGAGATAATATAAACCCTTGTTTTCATCATAAACTTCTTCTTAATCTTGTTATATTCTTTGGTTGATCTTCTTTACCCCGATCTCCTAAGATTCGTGGTATAGGGTTCACGTCAGGCTTGTTGCTTTCGTAATTGTTTCTTCATGGTGCTTCATGTTTGAGACAGTGCAAGTGCTCTGGATGGGGTGATCTCATCCGGTGTGCCACAACAGTTTGGTATCAGAGCCTGGGTTGCGTGAAGGAAAGAAGATCACTGCTGGGATCAGGTGCAGAATAGTTTTTTGATCAAAACATCATGGTGAGTAGTTGGTGTTGTTGATTTGATAAAATCTGTTGATATGGCATCTAGTAGTATCAAGGCAGACTTTGGAAAATTCGATGGCAAGGAAAACTTCACCCTTTGGCAGCAAAGGATGAAGGATTTACTCATACAGAACCGGATCTATAAGGTGTTGGTACGAGAGAAGCCAGAGAAGGTTAGTCTAGAAGAGTGGGAGGAATTAGAAGAGATAGCTTTCAGCACAATCAGGACGTGCTTGGCTGATCAAGTTCTACCTAAGATCAGTAGAGAAACCACTGTGAAGGATCTTTGGAGGAAGTTGGAGAACACATACTTGGGCAGGAATATGATGAACAAGTTATGATTAAAGAAATAGATGTACAGCTTGCGGATGCCTGAGGGAGGAGATCTGATTGCTCATATCCAAAAATTCAATCAAGTGTGCTCGGATGTTATGAGTCTTGATGTGAAGATAGATGAGGAGGATAGAGCTCTCCTATTACTGTGTTCACTTCCAGTATCATATGACGGTCTCATTACAACTTTGGTGTATGGAAAGGAGACATTAAACTTCGAAGAGGTGGTTGGAGTTCTCAGGTCTAATGAACAGCGGGAAAAGCTATGTAAAGGGAGTTCAAGTTCAGAGGTTCTTGCCATGAATGAAAGACAAGGAAGGCCAAGGGATAGGACTCGAGAAAAATCAAAAGGTAGGTCCAAATCTCGAGGTAGTTAGCAGGGATGGAGGTGTTTTAAATGTCATCAGCCTAGTCATCTGAAGAGGAACTATCCACTTTTGAAGAATTAGAAGGGGAAGGGCTTTTTCAAAGGAGATTCTACCAGTGGGAGTGGTGCACATTCATCTGAGGACAGTGATGCCAATTTACTGGTTGTATCAGATGGAGCCATGGAGTATGACAGTGAATGGACATTGGATTCAGCCTGCTCTTTTCATTACACTTCACACAGGAATTGGTTTGCTTCTTATGCCAAAGCAAATGGTGGAAGTGTGAGTCTCGGGGATGATCATCCATGTAAGGTTGTTGGTGTTGGTACAATCAGGATAAGAATGTATGATGGAGTCATACGGACGCTTACCAATGTCAAGCATGTGCCGAAGTTGAAGAAGAACCTGATTTCTCTAGGTCATCTGGAGAAGTAGGGGTATGCCTTTAGCTGTTCACCGGGTAGTGGATTCTTGAAGATAACCATTGGTGCCTTGGTGGTGATGAGAGGAAGGAGACTGAGCAACAACCTTTATAGGATGGAAGGCTTAGTTGTGATAGATAGTGCGGAAATCCTTGCTGCAGCACAGGAGGAGTAGCTAACCTACCAGCTATGGCACTATCGAATGGGTCACATGAGTGACCGAGGACTCATGGAACTCTCCAAGAAGGGTCTAATTCCAGCACTTAGGAAAGAGGGAGATGATTTATGTGAGCCTTGTATTTATGGCACTATCGGATGGGTCACATGAGTGACCGAGGACTCATGGAACTCTCCAAGAAGGGTCTAATTCCAGCACTTAGGAAAGAGGAAGATGATCTATGTGAGCCTTGTATTTATGGCAAACAGCATATAGTCTGCTATTTTAGCTGTTTCTACCTATAGGGACCTCTGATTTTGGTGATTCTTGCTTTTTGGATTCCATATATTCGAAAGTAATTTTTAAAATTTTCTCAGATTTTATTTTAGTCTATAAAATCTCTACATGCCAGAATACTACCTGAGAACAAATCTGTTCTAAAATTCAAGCAAGTGCATTTCATCACACTTTGATTCCCATATAGTTTAATTTTGCACTTTAGGTTCATATTTTTATTTTCAGCATCTTATTTTTGCTAACATACATCAAAATCCAAAAACAAAACTTGGATACATTTCATTAGGTTTCATGTGTATGCCATCATTTACATAATTAACTTAAGGACGTCAATATCACAAGATAAGGGAAGGAGGTCATTACATTTCCTTAGCCCAAAAAACCACCCCCTTGCACTTCAAACCTAAGCCTAATCTAAAATCAAGTAGTAACCTAATAGCTTAGGGACACCCACAAGTCGAGCTTAACCATTTTGGGGAAGCTAGTGCATGCAATGCTTCAACTAGTACCGGGAAGCTGGTGTCTAAGGTAAGAGGTTTAGCCTCAAATGACCTAAGCGATGTTGTGGTTCTTTGATTGGGTCCTTGCGAAAGCAAGGGGGGCCTCCCACACTCTCACCTCTTACCTGGCTGGTGAAAGGGCTAGTTGTTGTGCTGTGTGTCTTCTACATTAACCCATTCTAATTGAACTCCTAGGTCTAGCAAACCATAGCACCGTTCTTTGTGTGTTGCATGTCTAGTCTAGATTAGGAGTCCATTAGCCCATCAATCCTTATCCAGCCCAGTGTAGGCATGGAGTCTAACCCTAGATGCCCATACCCACACTTAGTTGAATCAAAGGAAAGACCCATTAGGAGCACCCAACCTTATGCACCCACTTTTGATGGAAGAAAAGAAATGTATATTGATTGGGAGGAAAGCATGGATCACTATTTTGAGTACACTGAGAAGTCAGAACTTACGAAAAGTTAGATTGGCCACATGTAGTTTAACCCGATATGCTATGTGGCATTGGAAAGATATTGAGGACCAATGTTATTAAAGGGGGGAACAGATAAACACCTGGAAAGCTATGAGGAGTAAATTAAGAGAGAAGTACCTAGGTGAATTTTATGAATATAAACTTTTAAACCAATGGTTCCTGTTAAGGCAGAATAATAAAACTATGTCTGAATATATTGAGAAATTTAATAGGTTTATTAGGAGATGTAGCAGAGTTGAGTCTAAGGCTATGATCATATCGAGGTTTCGAGCTGGCCTACATAGGGACATCCAAGGGGAACTGTCTCATTGGAAAATTCAGGGTCGTGAGGAAGCCTATCACATAGCTAGGGAGTTCAAGTCTTATCAGAGGGAACTCACGACCAGTCAGTCTCAGACCAAAAGGGTTAGCACCTCTAAAATCAAGCCCAATGCTAACCCGAGTCGACCCACCCCTACTACCCCGTGTGTTCACCAGGGTGACATTAAAGAGGAGGAATATATTATAGTCCTGGAATTGGTTGACCTAGAAAACACCCAGGCTGAAGCTATTTTGGAAGGACCCTCAGAAGATCCTGAACCCACCAGTGAGCCTGAAGTAGAAGTATATAAGGCTAACATGAGTTTGGTAGACGAATATGAAGGAGAAGACCATGAAGAGGACAACTTTAGTACCTTACCTGAGAAAACCCTTGGAGAAGATAAGATTATAGAGCCTAGTCCTGAAACATCATAATAACAAGAAATTAATGAGGACTTGGTTCTTGTAAGTCAATGCCCTTAGGAAGAACCCACATTTTTAGCCTCAACCCAAGATCTCATTCAGTTCCCTTATAAAGAGTTCATTTCTCTAACCCCAGTTGATAACCTTTTTCTAGAACAGACCAAGTCTTCCTTTCATGAAAAATTTGCACTACAATGACCAAATTCTCCATCCATCAATTTGACCTTATGACACCCATAGATCAATATTCAAATCGTAAGGTCATCCTAAGTAACCAAGGTCTGTTTCATGCTTCCCATAGATTGCCCCAAGACTCTGATTCCTATTTTCTACATTTTCCTGATTCTTCTCACATGTCTAGAACCATTATATTACATTTTGTTGAGATTACCAAACTATATGAACCCTTAGAGCCCATCCCATTTGCTACCTACTTTCGGAAGACCCTCTGGCATTTAGTAGTTCATGATAAATTCTCATGTACATCCCAAACCAGGGTCAAACCTAGAGAGTCTATAGTCTGTTAGGTTTAGGCTTGAGAGTCCAATAAAATTCCTCTCAATAAAAATTCATAGTTGAGTCTGCTTTTTGTCAAGTGTCAGTATGAGTCCCAGAGTCCGCAGAATCTTTTGCACAGCATATTAGAAGCATGCATAAGGAGATTAGCCAAAAATCAACCTAAGTAATAATACATACAAGAAATTGGCTGATTCCTAAAAGCAAGCCAAAGAATTTGACATAGGAGATTCTGTAATGATTAGGCTTAGGCCTGAACGGTTTCCACCAGGAACCGTTAAGAAATTTCATGCTCGTGGAGCTAACCCCTTTAAAGTGATAAGAAGAGTTGGCCCTATTGTCTATGTGTTTGAGCTACCCCCAGATTATGGCATTAGCTTGACTTTCAATATCCGAGACTTAGTCGAGTGTAGGGAACTGGCAACAATACCTAGCGAGCATTTTGGGACTACCTATCCTTTGAAAGTGAACCCGATCCTCAGAGTCCACCTTCAATTTTACCTGAGAGAGAAGAACGGATCGAGCGTGTCCTAGATGATCAAGCTCACAACCAGGGGCAAAGGCTATCAGTGTTACTTGGTCCATTAGCATGGTTGATCGGAGTCTGATGATTCGTGGATTACCCGTGAGGACTTGCAATCCCTCGACCCGACCTTCTTGAGAAATATCAAAGCCAAATCAACCCTTACTCGACAGGGTCGAGTTCCTCCCACCTCGGGAGAATTGGTATGGGCACCAGGATTAGACAAAGGCTCCTCAACCCTCTGTCGATCTCTGATTAGGGTTTTTAAACTTTTGAGTCATGTAATAAGGCTTAAAGCTTGAGTAATTTGCTTTCGAGTCTTGTAGTTAGTATCTAGTTGGTTTCAATTTTTTGCTTTAGTCTTGTAATTTTGCCAATTTGATCAAGTAAGGGTCAATTGGTCCTGTAATTAGCCGAATTGGTTCAAGCTCAAGTCAATTTGAAGATGGGCTCAAGCTAGTTTGAAGATGGGTCCACAAGTGGGCATTCAAGTCAAGCCTAATTGAAGATGAGTGAAGCCACCTCTCCTCCATGCCAAGTAGGAGTGCCAACTCATGGAGTGCCACATCATCAATGCCACATGGCATAGGAGGTGCTACATCAGCTCACGGAGAGCCACATCATCAGTGCCACATGGCATAGGGAGGTGCCACTTCACCAAGCTCCATTGGGCGGCCAAGTCAAGCTGAAATTTCAAATTCAAATTCCATGGTTGACTCCCATTAAACCTCTCCTTGATCCAAACCAAAAACATCGCCTCCTCACTCCACATATCAAGCCATATCACCAAGGATCAAGCCTAGCATTCATGGTTGGTCAAAGCTTCATGAAGAGATTCCAAAATTCAAAAGTTATAAGCCAAGGTTTCATGAAAAAAAAAATTCAAATTTCAAATGGGTTCCCCTTGATTCATGAAGACAACCCACCTTTTTCTCCTCCCCAAATCAAGCTTTGTAACTCCCCTTTTTCAAATTTGGAATGTAGACTTGGGTGCTTATAAAAGGACCCTATCCCTCTTGTAAGAATTTTTAATTTTGAATGAATGAAAAAAAAAGAGAGATGTTCTTCTTCCAATTGTCCTTGTCATTTAGACTAGGAACTCTATGAGAGAGCGCCTTTGTCCTTCGGGATATTTAGGGGTGAGAGGCCTTGAGTTACAATCCTCCTTCGCAAGCCATCCAGTCATCTTCAAGCTTGGACACCCCCTGGAAACTCCATCTGAATGCCTAGCAAGAAGAGCCTCCTTGACCACTATTCTCAACCCTTTCCCATCCCTTCTTACTTGCTTATATCTTCTTCTTGATGTTTCCTAATCCTTCACTTGGGTGCTCGTAGGTCCTCTAGGTGCCACGGACAACGGAGTTGGTCTTCCTTGCCTCCGCGACCATCAGACAAAAAGTCGGCGAATCCGCAGGATTGAAGGCTTGATCCTCCAAGCTGCATCCACGAGAGTGAGTGAACTCGGCATCGGGCGCATCAGAGTTTTTCAAGGTTTGTAACCCTAATCTCCTATGTAGGTATTGATATAGAGCTAAGTCCTACGGGATTTTTCAATCCCGGGGTCCTCTCCTTATCTTTGTTTAGGGGCTATCTTGCATGCTAGAAAGTTCTTATCTTTATAGAATCTCTAGATCTGCTCTTTTCTTGTGTTCAGGAATCTTTAAATCCACTAAAACTTTAAAAAAATTAACAAGAAATCATTTGCATATCCATCTCATCTTTAGTATAGTCCCTCATCATCCTAGGTCCTGCATCAAATTTCTGGTATCAGAGCATGGTTAGGGCTTAGTTCTCTTTAAGTACTTGGATTGGGTGCTTCACCATGGCCGTCTAGTCATAGAAAAAGTAGGGCTGCAAGACCCTCACATCCCATTCAAAGGAATTTTCTATGGCATGTGGGGGTGTCGATGTGATTGACCCTTAAAAGGAAAAACAAGGAGATATGTTTTAGATTCTAAAGCAATTTTGTTTTGCATCATTAGATTTCATCATCTTTAAATTTTTGCATTATGTCCACCCAATACATAGTCTGCTATTTTAGTTATTTCTACCTGTAGGAACCTCTGATTTTGGTGATTTTTTTTTTTTTATGGATTTCATATATTTGAATGTAATTTTTAGAACTTTCTTGAATTTTATTTCAGTCTATAGAATTTCTACATGCCAGAATACTACCTGAGAACAAATCTGTTATGAAATTCCAGTAAGTGCATTTCATCACACTTTGATTCCCATATAGTTTAATTTTGCACTTTGGGTTCATATTTTTATTTCCAGCATCTTATTTCTGCTAACATACATCAAAATCCAAAAATAAAACTTAGATATATTTCATTAGGTTTCATGTGTTTGTCATCATTTACATAATTAACTTAAGGGTATCAATATCACAAGATAAGGGAAGGGGGTCATTACCTTTCCTTAGCCTAAAAAACCACCCCCTTGCACTTCGAACCTAAGCCTAATCTAAAATCAAGTAGTAACCTAATAGCTTAGGGACACCCACGAGCCGGGTTTAACCATTTTGGGGAAGCTAGTGCATGCAACCCTTCAATTAGTACCGGGAAGCTGGTGTTTAAGGCAAGAGGTTTAGCATCAAATGACCAAAGCAGTATTGTGGTTCTTTAATTGGGTCCTTGCGAAAGCAAGGGGGAACTCCCACACTCCCACCTCTTACCTGGCTGGTGAAAGGGCTAGTTGTTGTACCGTGTGTCTTCTACGTTAACCCATTCTGATTGAACTACTAGGACTAGCAAAATCATAGCACCATTCTTTGTGTGTTGCATGTCTAGTCTAGATTAGGAGTCCATCAGCCCATCAATCCTTTTCCAGTCATGGAGTCTAACCCTAGATGTCCATACCTATACTTAGTTGAATCAGAGGAAAGACCCATTAGGAGCACCCAACCTAATGCACCCACTTTTGATGGAAGAAAAGAAATGTACATTGATTGGGAGGAAAGCATGTATCGCTATTTTGAGTACACTAAGATGTCGGAGTTATGAAAAGTTTGATTGGCCACATGTAGTTTAACCCGATATGCTTAGTGGCATTGGAAAGATATTGAGGACCAATTTTATTCGAGGGGAGAACAGATAAACACCTGGAAAGCCATGAGTAAATTAAGAGAGAAGTACCTAGGTAAATTTTATGAATATAATCTTTTAAGCCAATGTTCCTGTTAAGGCAGAATAATAAAACTATGTTTGAATATATTGAGGAATTTAATGGGTTTATTAGCAGATGTAGTAGAGTTGAGTCTGAGGCTATGATCATATCGAGATTTCGAGCTGGCTTATATAGGGATATCCAAGGGCAATTGTCTCATTGAAAAATTCAGAATCACGAGGAAGCCTATAACATAGCTAGAGAGTTCAAGTTTTATTAGAGGGAACTCACGACCAGTCAATCTCAGACCAAAAGGGTTAGCACCTCTAAAACCAAGCCCAACGCTAACCCGAGTCGACCCACCCCTACTACCCCGTGTGTTCACCAAGGTGACATTAAAGAGGAGGAATATATTACAGACCTGGAATTGGTTGACCCAGAAAACATCCAGGCTGAAGCTATTTTGGAAGGACCCTCAGAAGATCCTGAACCCACCAGTGAGCCTGAAGTAAAAGAATATAAGGCTGACATAAGTTTGGTGGACGAATATGAAGGAGAAGACTGTGAAGAGGAGAACTCTAGTACCTTACTTGAGAAAACCCTTGGAGAAGATAAGATTGTAGAGCCTAGTCCTGAAACATTAGAATAACAAGAAATTAGTGAGGACTTGGTTCCTGTAAGTCAATGCCCTCTGGAATAACCCACTCCTTTAGCCTCAACCCAAGACCTCATTCAGTTCCCTTATAAAGAGTTCATTCCTCTAACCCCAGTTGATAACCTTTTTCTCGAACTAACCAAGTCTTCCTTTCATGAAAAATCTGCACTTACAATGACCAAATTCTCCATCCATCAACTTGACCTTATGACACCCATAGATCAATATTCAAATCTTAAGGTCATCCTGAGTAACCAAGATCTATTTCATGCTTCTCATAGACTGCCCCAAGACTCCAATTCCTATTTTCTACCCTTTCCTGATTCTTCTTACATGTCTAGAACCATTTGATTACATTTCGTTGAGATTACCAAACTGTATGAATCCTTAGAGCCCATCCGATTTGCTACCTACTTCCAGAAGACCCTCTGGTATTTACTAGAAGTTCATGATAAATTCTTATGTACATCCCAAACCAGGGTCAAACCTAGAGAGTCTATAGCCTGTTAGATTTAGGCTCGCGAGTCCAATAAAATTTCTCTCAATAGGAATACATAGTTGAGTCTGCTTTTTGTCAAGTGTCAGTATAAGTCTAGAGTCCGCAGAATCTTTTGCACAGCATATTAGAAGCATGCGTAAGAAGATTAGCCAAAAACTGACCTAAGAATAATACATACAAGAATTTGGTTGATTCCTAAAAGCAAGCCAAATAATTTGACATATCAGATTCTGTAATGATTAGGCTTAGGCCTGAATGATTTCCACCAGGAACCATTAAGAAACTTCATGCTCATGGAGCTGGCCCCTTTAATCTGATTAGAAGAGTTGGCCCTAATGCGTATGTGCTTGAGCTACCCCCGGATTATGGCATTAGCTCGACTTTCAATATCTCAGACTTAGTTGAGTATAAGGAACCAGCAATAATACCCAGCAAGCCATTTGGGCCTAACCTATCCTTTGAGAGTGAACCTGACCCTGAGTGTCCACCTCCAATTTTACCTAAGAGAGGAGAATGGATCAAGCGTGTCCTGGATGATCAAGCTCACAACCAGGGGCAAAGGCTATCAGCGTTACTTGGTCCATTGGCAAGGCCGACCGAGTCCAATGATTCATGGATTACCCGTGAGGAATTGCAATCCCTCGACCCTGACCTTCTTGAAAAATACCAAAGCCAAATCAACTCATACTCGACAGGGTCGAGTTCCTCCCACCCCGGGAGAATTGGTACGGGCACCAGGATTAGCTAGAGGCTCCTCAACCCTCTGTGGATCTCTGATTAGGGTTTTTAAGACTTAAAGCTTGAGTAATTTACTTTCGAGTCTTGTAGCTAGTATCTAGTTGGTTTTAATTTTTTGCTTTAGTCTTGTAATTTGGCCAATTTGGTCAAGTTAGGGCCAATTGGGCCTGTAATTAGCCAAATTGATTCAAGCTCAAGTCAATTTGAAGATGGGCTCAAGCTAGTTTGAAGATGGGTCCACAAGTGGGCATTCAAGTCAAGTCCAATTGAAGATGAGTCAAGCCACCTCTCATCCATGCCAAGTAGGAGTGCCAACTCATGGAGTGCCACATCATCAATGCCACATGTCATAGGAGGTGCTACATCAGCTCATAGAGTGCCACATCATCAATGCCACATGGCATGGGGGGTGCCACCTCACCAAACTCCATTAGGTGGCCAAGTCAAGCTAAAATTTCAAATTCAAATTCCATGGTTGACTTCCATTAAACCTCTCCTTGATCCAAGCCAACAACATCCCCACCTCACTCCACATATCAAACCATATCACCAAGGATCAAGCCTAGCATTCATGGTTGGTCAAAGCTTCATGAAAAGATTCCAAAATTCAAAAGTTATAAGCCAAGGTTTCATGAAGAAAAATAATTCAAATTTCAAATGGATGCTCCTTAATTCATAAAGACAACCCACCTTTTTCTCCTCCCCAAATCAAGCTTTGTAACTCCCCTTTTCAAATTTTAAATGTAGACTTGGGTGCTTATAAAAGGACCCTAACCCTCTTTGAATTTTTAATTTTGAATGAATGAAAGAAAAAGAGAGAATTTCTTCTTCCAATTGCCCTTATCTTCTAGACTAGGAACTCTATGAGAGAGCACATTTATCCTTTGGGACATTGAGGGGTGAGAGGCCCTGAGTTACCATCCTCCTTCGCAAGCCATCCAGTCATCTTCAAGCTTGGACGCCCCCTGGAAACTCCATCTGGACGCCTAGCAAGAAGAGCCTCCTCGACCACCATTCTCAACCCTTTCCCATCCATTCTTACTTACTTATATCTTCTTCTTGATGTTTCCTAATCCTTCACTTGGATGCTCGCATGTCCTCCGGTGCCACGGACAACGGAGTCGATCTTCCTTGCCTCTGTGACCATCGAACGAAAAGCCGGCGAATCCGTAGGGTTGAAGGCCTTATCCTCCAAGCTGTAACCACGAGAGTGAGTGAACTCGGCATCGGGCACATAAGAGTTTTTCAAGGTTTGCAACCCTAATCTCTTAAGTAGGTATTGATCTAGATCTAAGTCCTACGGGGTTTCTCAATCCCGGGGTCCTCTCCTTATCTTTGTTTAGGGGCTATCTTGCATGCTAGAAAGTTCTTATCTTTATAGAATCTCTAGATCTTCTCTTTGCTTGTCTTCGGGAATCTTTAAATCTACTAAAACTTAAAAAAAATTAACAAGAAATCATTTGCATATCCATTTCACCTTTAGTATAGTCCCGCATCATCCTAGGTCCTGCATCAATTTTCTTGTATCAGAGCATGGTTAGGGTTTAGTTCTGGTCTGAAATTCCAACAAGTGCATTTCATCACACTTTCATTCCAATATAGTTTAACTTTGCACTTTAGGTTCATATTTTTATTTCCAGCATCTTATTTCTGCTAACAAACATCAAAATCCCAAAACAAAACTTATATATATTTCATTAGGTTTCATGTGTTTGCCATCATTTACATAATTAACTTAAGCGCGTCAATATCATAAGATAAGGGAAGGAGGTCATTACCTTTCCTTAGCCTAAAAAACCACCACCCTTGCACTTCAAACCTAAGCCTCATCTAAAATCAAGTAGTAACCTAATAGCTTAGGGACACCCACGAGTCGGGTTTAACCAGTTTGGGAAAGCTAGTGCATGCAACCCTTCAATTAGTACCGAGAAGCTGGTGTCTAAGGCAAGAGGTTTAGCATCAAATGATCTAAGCGGTGTTGTGGATCTTTAATTGGGTCCTTGCGAAAGCAAGGGGGCCTCCCACACTCCCACCTCTTACCTGGCTGGTGAAAGGGCTAGTTGTTGTGCTGTGTGTCTTCTACGTTAACCCATTCTGATTGAACTCCTAGGTCTCGCAAAACCGTAGCACGGTTCTTTGTGTGTTGCATGTCTAGTCTAGATTAGGAGTCCATTAGCCCATTAATCCTTATCCAGCCCAGTGTAGTCATGGAGTATAACCCTAGATGCCCATTCCCATACTTTGTTGAATTAGAGGAAAGACCCATTAGAAGCACCCAACCTCATGCACCCACTTTTGATGGAAGAAAAGAAATGTATATTGATTGGGAGGAAAGCATGGATTGCTATTTTGAGTATACTGAGATGTCGGAGTTACGAAAAGTTTGATTGGCCACATGTAGTTTAACCCGATACACTAAGTGGCATTGGGAAGATTTTGAGGACCAATGTTATTCGAGGGGAGAACAGATAAACACATGGAAAGCCATGAGGAGTAAATTAAGAGAGAAGTACCTAGGTAAATTTTATGAATATAAACTTTTAAACCAATGGTTCCTGTTAAGGCGGAATAATAAAACTATGTCTGAATATATTGAGGAATTTAATGAGTTTATTAGGAGATGTAGCAGAGTTGAGTCTGAGGCTATGATCATATTGAGGTTTCGAGCTGGCCTATTTAGGGACTTTCAAGGGAACTATCTCATTGAAAAATTTAGAATCGTGAGGAAGCCTATCACATATCTATGGAGTTCGAGTCTTATCAGAGAGAACTCCTGACCAGTCAATCTCAGTCCAACAGGGTTAGTACCTTTGAAACCAAGCCCAGCCCAAACCCGAGTCGACCCACCCCTGTTATCCCGTGTGTTCACCAGGGTGACATTAAAGAAGAGGAATATATTGCAGACCTGGAATTGGTTGACCCGGAAAATACCCAGGCTGAAGCTATTTTAGAAGGACCCTCAGAAGATCCTGAACCCACCAGTGAACCTGAAGTAGAAGTATATAAGGCTGACATGAGTTTGGTAGGCGAATATAAAGGAGAAGACTATGAAGAGGACAACTCTAGTACCTTACCTGAGGAAACCCTTAGAGAAGATAAGATTGTAAAGCCTAGTCCTGGAACATCAGAACAATAGGAAATTAGTGAGGACTTGGTTCCTGTATGTCAATGCCCTCAGGAAGAACCCACTCTTTAGCTTCAACCCAAGACCTCATTCAATTCCCTTATAAAGAGTTCATTCCTCTAACCCCAGTTGATAACCTTTTTCTAGAACTGACCAAGTCTTCCTTTCATGAAAAATCTACACTTACAATGACCAAATTCTCCATCTATCAATTTAACCTTATGACACCCATAAATCAATATTCAAATCTTAAGGACATCCTGAGTAACCAAGGTCTGTTTCATGCTTCCCATAGATTGCCCCAAGACTCCGATTCCTATTTTCTACCCTTTCCTGATTATTCTCACGTGTCTAGAACCATTAGATTACATTTCGTTGAGATTACCAAACTGTATGAATCCTTAGAGCCCATCCCATTTGCTACCAACATCCGAAAGACCCTCTGGCATTTACTAGAAGTTCATGATAAATTCTCATGTGCATCCCAAACTTGGGTCACACCTAGAGAGTCTATAGTCTGTTAGGTTTAGGCCCGAGTGTTCAATAAAATTTCTCTTAATAGGAATACATAGTTGAGTCTACATTTTGTCAAGTATCAGTATGAGTCCCAGAGTCCGCAGAATCTTTTGCACAGCATATTAGAAGCATGCATAAGGAGATTAGCCAAAAATCAACCTAAGTAATAATACATACAAGAAATTGGCTGATTCCCAAAAGCAAGCCAAAGAATTTGATATAGGAGATTCTATAATGATTAGGCTTAGGCCTGAATGGTTTCCACCAGGAACCGTTAAGAAATTTCATGCTCGTGGAGTTGGTCCCTTTAAAGTGATAAGGAGAGTTGGCCCGAATGCCTATATGCTTGAGCTACTCCCGAAGATGGTGATCCAGGGCAGGTCCGGGTATCTTTCTATTTTTTCTTATTTTTCTCATTTTTTTTATTTTCCTATTCTCACTATTCCACCTATTCCCGCTATTCCATCTTTATCCCGATCTTATTCCTGATTTATTCCACACTATTCCATCTTCCCCCGTGGATTTTTAAAACATCTCCCAAACCCTAGCCACCGCCCCCTCCGACCCCAGATCCGGGCCGCCCAACCCCTGGCCATCCCCGCCGGACCATCGTCGACGCTCGCTAGCGATCCTCCCTCGTCCTTGTCCTGCATCAGTTTGGTATCAGAGCGAGTTGTGGATTAAGGTGTGCTCCATTTTTCGAACTCGACGGAGTCGAGTTCTTCACGATCGAGGAAAATGATGGTGATCCAGGGCAAGTCCGGGTATTTTTCTATTTTTTCTTGCATTTTTTATTTTCCTATTCTCACTATACCACCTATTCCCGCTATTCCATCTTTATCCCGATCTTATTCCTGATTTATTCCACACTATTCCATCTTCTCCCGTGGGTTTTTAAAACATTTCCCAAACCCTAGCTGCCACCCCCTCCGGCCCCAGATCCGGGCCGCCCGACCCCGGCCGCCCCCACCGGATCGCTGCCGATGCTCGCCAGCGATCCTCCCTCGTCCTTGTCCCACATCAGTTTGGTATCAGAGTGGGTTTAGGATAGTTTTCTATTTGCTTTGCATTCACAAACCCTAATTCAGCATTCTGTCCACTGCATTAGGTGTCTAGGTTTCATTTAATTTTGGCATCCTAAGTATTTTATTTTTTTATGAAATTTGCACTGCATGTCCTCTGTTATGTCCTAGTAATTATCATAATTTTTAATTATTTTTACAGAAACCCTAAAGTCCTAAAAGTCAGCATCATAGGAACCCTAACAGAATCCTAAAAATCTCTGCAGCAGTCCAAAACCCCTAAGATTTGCATTATCATTTGATTTTTTTTCTGCATAAAATTTGGTAGGTAGAATCATCACTATCCATCCTCTGTTCTAGAATTTTTTTGATTTTTTTTTATATCTAAATCTATGTCAAACTCTGCATCAGTTGAAACCCTAATATCCTGAATTCTGCTATTTCTGTATTTTGACTCAACCTAACCTAATCAACTTCCAAACCCCCCAATCTCAAGCCAAATTTTGTTTGCTAACCCCAGTAAACTTAAACTTAACTTGACATCTCATAAATTAATTAAAAATTATTTTATTTTCTGATTGTTTTAGATTGCATCAGGACTATTGAATGTTCATCATTTTTTAACCTAATCTTAAGGGCAATCAATATAACATCAGGGCAGGAGGTCATAACCTGTCCTGGGCCCAAAGCAACCATCCAGCATTTTCACTTAAGCCTTAATTAAAATTAATTAGACTTAATTGGCCCTAATGGGCTAGGTGACACCCAACAGGTCGGGTCCGAACCGTGTGGGCCAACTAGTGCATTTAATCTTGTGGCTATTACTGAAAGCTGGTGTCTAAGGCTGGGGGTCCAGAGTCAAACGACCTAAGTGGACTGGTGGTTTATAATTAGGACCCTGTGACAAGCAGGGGGAGCCTCCCACCACCCCACCCCCTATCTAGCCAGTAAAAGGATTAGCTACTGGGTTAAGTGTAAATTGAGCTGACTCACCTAGTTTTGGCTCTAGGTCAAGGAAACCCTAGATTAAGCTAACCCAATTTTGCATGCTTGGCTGCACCATCTCATTTTGACTGATTGCTTGATTGTATGACCACTAGACTAGGAACCCAATATCAAAAGTCTAAACCCCAACCAAACCCAACCATGGATCCCAATTTTGAGGCTTTCATAAAAGCCATGAATGACCAGATGGTTACCCAATTAACTGCCCAAATAAACCAATCCAATATCCAAATTAATAATAAGCTTGACCAAACCAATGACCAGATAACCCAAATGAACTACAGGTTTAACCAAGTAGACCAACAATTTGACCAGGCAACCACTAGGATCAACCAATTAACCACTAGATTAAACCAAGTAGAGAATCGACTAGAGACTTTAGAGAAAACCCAAGACTCCAATGTTGAACCTAATCCCGACCCATCCTGTTCCACCTCTCAAAACCCTAGGGTAACCTTAAATCTAGATCAAGTTATGGAACTCAACCCTAGGAGGACCAAAACCCAGGTTCAATTCATGGAACCCAACCCTAGTAGAACCCAAACTCAGGAACCATACCAAGAGCCTAACCATAGGATAGTTCAACCTCAGGAAACATACCAAGAGCCCAACCATAGGGAAGTCCACAACCCTAACCCTATCCAAGACCCAAACCATAGAAGGCCCCAACATGAAGCCCATGATCGAGATGAAAGGGCCATGAGGAATATTAGGATAGAAGCACCTACCTTTGATGGGAGTCTTGAACCAAAGGTCTATGTAAATTGGGTAGGTGATATGTATTATTATTTTGAATGGTATGAAATGAGTGAAGGGATGAAATATAAATTTGCCAAGATGAAGTTGATTCATCAAGCTAGATTACATTGGGCTAATCTTGAGCGTACTAGGAGACAACGAGCCTTTCCACCTATAACTACTTGGCAGGAGATGAAATTGCAACTCAAAGAGAAATACCTACCAGAATCCTACAATCAGCAGCTCTTAGACCAATGGAACAAAATTCATCAAGGGAATAGATCAGTGTCAAATTATATTACTAAATTTGATGAGTTTGCTATTAGGTGTAGTGTAATCGAGTCCTTAGACCAAGCCCTATCCAGGTTTAGAATTGGATTGCATGAGGACATTAAAAGGGAACTATACATGAGGGAGGTCCATGATTTGGAACAAGCCTATCAAATAGCTAGACATTATGAACAATTCCAAAGAGGACCTACCTATCGAAATATGAACCTATTAGGAACAATACCCAATTTCTAAGATCAAACCCAAACCAGGTATACTAGGGTAGACCAAATCCTAACCGCAACCCAGGTCGATTTAACTCCAGCATAGTTAGGCCAAACCGTAACCCAGTCCAACCCAACCCTAATCCAACCCGATTCAATCCCAACCCAAACCCATCTCGACCTAACTCGAGTCCGAGTCCATCTAGTGCAAGTAATTCTGCACCTACTAGAATCGACAAGGGTAAGGCACCCATGTCTCAGAAAGCCCCAAGCCCTAGCCCCAAAGCCTACTTTAGATGTAATAAGGTAGGTCACTATACTAGTCAATGTCCCACCAGGTCATTACACATAGGGGAGCTTGAAGAACAAGAGACTGAACCCAATGTCAATGACATAGAAGAAGAAGTTTATGAGGCTGAACCAGACTTGATAGAGGAATATGAAGGAGATAAAGAGGAATTTGATCAAGTAGGGGTGGTTAGATGTATTTTAACCCAAACCCAACCTGAGGAAGATTGGCGTAGGACTAGCATCCTACAGACTTTTGTTAAGTTTGGGAATAAAGTATGTAAGATTATAATTGATAGTGGTAGTTGTGTCAATGCCATTGCTACTGAGATAGCTAAATCTTTAGGCTTGACCCTAGTTCCACACCCTGACCCCTATAAAGTATCATGGGTAGATTCCACCTCTATACCAATCAAGTCTAGGTGCCAAATCCTAATTAAATTACAATCATATGAAGAAGAGATTTGGTGTGATGTCCTTCCCATGAAGGTTGTAGTGTCATTCTAGGTCGACCATGGCTATATGATCCTGATGCTATCCTATCTGGTCGAACCAACATCTGTACCTTTCATTATCATGGGAAAAAGTTTGTGATTTACCCTAGTCAGCCTAAGAATTTAAGAAATTCTAGTAGCCTTAGAGCAAAACCAAGAGTAAATCTAATTAAGGCTAAAGATTTAGAGGTAGACCCTTCTGAACCCACTAAGGAAGTCATGAGAATTGATCCTGAACCCACTTTAATAATTGAAGAATTAAGTAAGCCAGGATCAAACTTTATGGATGAAACTGAGAAATTACAAGAGTTATTCATAGAGGAAGCCCAAGATCAAATCCCTAAAGAACAACAAAAACAAATAGGTATATGTAATGAAACAACATCTGAATGTGAGTCCATAGACTCAATCTATATGTCTGCACCTACACTAGCCTCTGCACAGCATATGCATCATGAAATTAGTCAAGAGCTGAACATAATTAATGAACTAAATAACAACTTAGCTAATTTCCAAAAGAAAGATGAAGAATTTTCTGCAGAGGAATATGTGACTGTTCAAGAATTTTTTGCTCGCAAAGCTGGCCCATCCGAAATAATGAATAGTAGTGGACCCAATGCCTATATGCCTGAGATATCATCTGATTTAGGTATTAGCTCCACCTTCATCATCTCAGACTTTGTAAAGTCTAGGGAGCTAGTAGTAATACCCAGCGAGCCCCTTGAGCCACCCCGTTCTTTGAGAGGGAACCCACCTCAAAGCAACCACATATAATTTGGCCTTATGGTGAGGTAAAGATTGAAAGAGCTCTAGATGATTAAGCTATCGGTACCCAGGATAGAGACTGTCAGTGGTATTTGGTCTGATGGCAAGGTCAGCCAAATTTGAGGACTTGTGGAACACTGGTGCGGATCTGCAGTGCCTCAACCTAGACCCTCCTTGAGCCAAATTGACCCATACTAGACAGGGTCGAGTTCCTCCCATCCCGGGAGAATTGGTGGGGACACCAGGATTAGACACGGATCCCTGGATCCCATATGGTTTACTTAGTCATGTGTCAAAGTTTTGAAAATTTTGTAATCAATTAAGATTGAGTCCTGTAATAAGTTGAGGTTAGTTGATTTGTCTCAACTCTCAACCTAGTTAGTATTTTGAATCCTGTATATCAGTTATGAGTCCAATATAAGCTCAATTTTTGTACAATAGAGGAGGTTACCCTATTTTAGAGTTCCACCAGGCCACATCCAGGAGTCAGAGGCCACTACATCAGTCCATTGGATCTTGTGTGGCAACCTAGGATCCAAGATGCTTCCAGAAACCCTGATTCTTTCCAGATATCCTCCAGATGCCCAGATTCCAGTCCAGATTCTAGAGCATATTCCAAACCATGGCATCCATGATTCCAAAGGTCCCTGTACATCCTAGCCCAAAGAAATCAGGTCCAAGTGCCAAGTCCAAGCCTAAAGAAGCAAGATTCTATGGAATATTCCTGCTACCAGGCTACCAAGCCACCCCAGCTTCCAGAGGCCCAAACCCATGCACCCAAGCCCCTTTGGGCCAGCCCCTTGCTACCCTTAGAAGCCCAACACACCCTTCTAAGCATCCTTGAAGTGTTTACCAAGTCCAAGAGGTGTCCTTGAGTGGAATAGTCAAAGCATGAAGGGAAAAGGAGAAGACTAGGTTAATTCCTAACCTAATAGAGATTTGTTTTTCTAACCTAGCTAGGAAAGGACTTGTATTCCAATTTGGAAGAGGACTTGTAACCCAAGTGTAACCATGGTTAGTGAGGGCATGGGAACTCTATAAATACCCCACCCCTCCCCCTATTGTAATCAACTTTTATTCATGATATCAAAACCTTGGTGAATTTATTTTGAGCTTGCGAGCTTGTGTTACTTTATTTTTTTTTTGTTCTTTGGTTTGTGTTTGTGTTTCCTTGCTACCCTAGCATCCTTCCACACCCTAACTCACTACCATCCAAGCCTTCACACATCCAAGAAGGAGTGCCCTAGGCCACCAAGCAACGAGATCTTCATCAAGCTTCAAGCCACCCCGCTTCTAAACCCTAACCTGATTCTCTCTAAACCTAATCCCCTTTCTTTTTCTTACTTGCTATTTTGATTGACCCTTGACATTTTGTAGGATCCCCGAAGTGTTTCACCTCCCTAGAGGAGGCTTTCCTTGTATCCGGAACCATCCAAATCAGCCATCTAATCAAGGAAACCAAACTTCATCATCCAGACTCCAATCAGAGTGCTGTGTGATCTCTTCATCGAAAGTTCTTCAAATCACTGATTGGTAACATCCTTCCCTTCTTTTAATTTCTGATTTGATGAAGATAAGCTATCCTAATCCGGAGTTTCTCAATTCTTGGATCCTGAAATTTATTATTTTGCATGAGTTTGCCTGCGATACGATGATTCTATGCATTGCTCTTCTTCTTGCTAGTTCTAACTTTTATTTGGGAATATAGCTTACCAACTAAATTATAAAAATTATAAAAAAATTATTTTACTATTTTTTCTGCATGTGTAGCAATCTTAGAGTCATCTCGCATCACCCGAATTTTGGCATTTGCTCGATTTTCAATATCTCAAACTTAGTCGAGTATAGAACCGACAACAATACCCAGTGAGCCATTTGGGCCTAACCTATCCTTTGAGAGTGAACCCGACCCTATGTGTCCACCTCCAATTTAACTTGAGAGAGGAGAACATCAAGCGTGTCCTGGATGATTAAGCTCACAACCCGAGACAAAGGCTATCAGCGTTACTTGGTCCGTTGGCAAGGCCGACCGGAGTTTGATGATTCGTGGATTACCCGTGAGGACTTGCAATCCCTCGACCCCGAACTTCTTAAGAAATACCAAAGTCAAATCAACCCTTACTCGACAGGGTCGAGTTCCTCCCACCCCGGGAGAATTGGTATGGGCACCAGGATTAGACAAAGGCTCCTCAACCCTCTGTGAATCTCTGATTAGGGTTTTTAACCTTTTAAGTTTTATAATAAGGCTTAAAGCTTGAGTAATTTGCTTTCGATTCTTGTAGTTAGTATCTAGTTGGTTTCAATTTTTTGCTTTAGTCTTGTAATTTGGCCAATTTGGTCAAGTTAGGGTCAATTGATCCTGTAATTAGCCGAATTGGTTCAAGCTCAAGTCAATTTGAAGATGGGCTTAAGCTAGTTTGAAGATGGGTCTACAGGTGGGCATTCAAGTCATGCCCAATTGAAGATGAGAAAGCCACCTCTCCTCCATGCCAAGTATGAGTGCCAACTCATGGAGTGCCACATCATCAATGCCACATGGCATAGGAGGTGCCACATCATCAATGCCGCATGGCATAGGAGGTGCCACATCAGCTCATGGAGTGCCACATCATCAGTGCCACATGCCATGGGGAGGTGCCACTTCACCAAGCTCCATTGGACGGCCAAGTCAAGCTGAAATTGCAAATTCAAATTCCATGGTTGACTCCCATTAAACCTCTCCTTGATCCAAGCCAACAACATCCCCACCTCACTCCACATATCAAGCCATATCACCAAGGATCAAGCCTAGCATTCATGGTTGGTCAAAGCTTCATGAGAAGATTCCAAAATTCAAAAGTTATAAGCCAAGGTTTCATGAAGAAAAAAATTCAAATTTCAAATTGGTGCCCCTTGATTCATGAAGACAACCCATCTTTTTCTCCTCCCCAAATCAAGCTTTGTAACTCCCCTTTTCAAATTTTGAATGTAGACTTGGGTGCTTATAAAAGGACCCTAACCGTTTTGTAAGAATTTTTAATTTTGAATGAATGAAAAAAAAAGAGAGAATTTCTTCTTCCAATTGCCCTTGTCTTCTAGACTAGGAGTTTTATGAGAGAGCGCCTTTGCCTCTCGGGACATCGAGGGGTGAGAGGCCCTGAGTTACCATCCATCTTCGCAAGCCATCCAGTCATCTTCAAGCTTGGACGCCTAGCAAGAAGAGCCTCCTCGACCACCATTCTCAACCCTTTCCCATCACTTCTTACTTGCTTATATCTTCTTCTTGATATTTCCTAATCCTTCACTTGGGTGCTCGCAGGTCCTCTAGGTGCCACGGATATTGGAGTCGGTCTTCCTTGCCTCCACGACCATCGGATGGAAAGCTGATGAATCTGTAGGGTTGAAGTCTTGATCCTCTAGGGCGCATCCATGAGAGTGAGTGAACTCGGCATCATGCGCATCAGAGTTTTTCAAGGTTTGCATCCCTAATCTCCTAAGTAGGTATTGATCTAGAGCTAAGTCCTATGGGGTTTCTCAATCTCGGGGTCCTCTCTTAATCTTTGTTTAGGGGCTATCTTGCATGCTAGAAAGTTCTTATCTTTATAGAATCTCTAGATCTGCTCTTTGCTTTCTTCAAGAATCTTTAAATCCACTAAAACTTATAAAAAATTAACAAGAAATCATTTGCATATCCATCTCATCTTTAGTATAGTCCCGCATCATCCTAGGTCCCTCATCACCGGCTAGGAGCTGATCTCGGTAGGAGGGCTCGCCTTGGCAGCATGAGCATAACCTCAGCCGGGAGCTTGTCTCAGGCAAGGGGCTCGCCCTATGAGGATGACCCCGGTTGGGAGCTGACCTCGGTAGGAGGGCTCGCCTTACTCTTTGGTTTGGCTACTGTACTCGGGTGGTGGACTCTTCATCATCGGGGCCACTAGCAGAGACTCCATGTTAGTGGACGTGCCATATCGGATTCCAAAACAGAAATACATAACTACCTCTATATACATATATATATATATATGAACTTTTATTGTGACCGTCCAAATGGATATTTAGTTTTGATTCCAATACAATCATACCTGTGCAGTTAACCCCCCTCCCCTCTCTCTATATATATATGAACTTTTATTGTGACCGCCCAAATGGATATTTAATTTTGATTCCAATACAGAAATATATGTGCAGTTACCTCTATCTAATAACCTATCATGAATTATGGTTGAAAATGAGTAACTGAATGTTGAAGGGATAATTTCATCTAGTTTAGTTTCTTTAACCTCTTGCACACTTCACTTTGCAATACCACTCCCCTAATGGACATGATTATGGGCTTTGCAAGATATTAAGGATAATTTGGAGGTTTTAAATAAAAAAATTATTATTTTATTTTTTTTAAATTTAAAATTTTAAACTAAAAGCTAACAATTTTTAGGAGGCCTTTATTTACCAAGAAAAAAGTTTTCCACATTTAAAGTTAATTAAATAACATGGTTGTGTTTACATTGAAGGGAGAAAAAAGAATATAATTATTTTAGTGTTGGCTTGCTAGTTGCATGCAAAAATATTAATGAAACAGTTGCTATAGATTTTAGCTTGAGGTCGAAGCTGATATTGACTGGTAGGAGTCATCACTAGAGTGGCCTGCAAAACAAAGTCCATGGTCAGAGTTGGTTCTAGTGAGGATCCTCCGATGCTCAAGTCAAAGATCTAGAAGAGATTAAAAATAGTACGCATAGAAAAGAGTTGCTCACCCGATGGATCCTCGGGGCTTTAATTATTTATAGAAGAGGGTTGTGAAAATGGGCAACTTTGAGAGTATTGGGCCATTGATCATGTCATTGCAATATTATAGCCCTCATTCGCTCTCATGGATGGAGGAGGTCGTTCTAGCAATATCGTCGACATGAGATAGTTGTTTTCATAATTTAGATGATTGACTATTTGAAATCTTGGAAATGGGTCACATGAGAAGGAGCATGTTGAAAGATTGCAATTGATAACAACTAAATAAAAATTATATTGGCATTATGTTCACAGCCACTAATAGGCCAGCAAATAGGTCGATAGATAAAACCATGGTAACTGGTTATAAGACCGCGAAGATATCTCGATAACAAGCTCTGGCTGATAGATAGGTCAGCAGCTATATTGGTGGGTTAAGCATCTAACTCTAAAGCTGCATCTCGAAGGTATATCCAAGGCATTCGAAGTACCCCTAACACTTGTCCCCTACTCCCAAGTCTAAACTATAAGTGGATTAAACTAAGGGAGTAATGCTGATGTCATGCCTTGAATCCTAGAAGGCTTGCTTGTAGCTCCTGATGAGTCATCATTTAGTGCAAGTGGTGCCTGGATGCCATGAGTAGTTGGCTATTAAAAAAATTGAAGTGATCGTGCATAACCAATCATTCCCTTTACTGTTGCAGAATATTTTTGGAGATTTTGAGTTAATGATTGCACCTTTCCACCTTCTTCTTTTTCCTTTTCCTTCTTTATTTAAATTGGTCCCCCTACCTTTGGAATTCACCCTACCTTCTTCTTTATTTAAATTGGTCCCCCTACCTTTGTGATACCATCGGCCTAAACACTGATGGCTATTTATAAGAGAGGGGAAGGTGCCAGATATGGCCTCTCATCAGCCTTTGATATGTCAACCAACAGATCAAATAAGACCCTTCAAAGAGGAGTCTTATAAGTGAAAAGTCATGACTCTTCTATGCCAACTGCCTTATTCAAGTCCCATCACTAATTCATTCGACTTCTCCATCTACCACTTGTCATTTTCAAGTAACAGAGAAGCCAAGGGATGTGGCCTTTTATTTAGAAGCATCGGTGATTTGAAATTCCTTAAAGGAGAAGGACTCTGCTTCTTAGAATTAGAACCAAACATGAAGAGTCACAACTCTTAATGTGCACCAACTTCCTTCCACCGATTTCTTCTTCTTGTTGACCAGTCAAAGCCCACATGAGAGGGCATGGAGATAAGGATAAAGTCCCTTGGACTTTATCTAGCTTGTGAATGATAGACAGAAGGACTCTAGGTCCTTTTCTGTGAGCCAACAGTGAAGAGTCGCGACTCTTCTCTTTTGCGCGCCACCTTTCTCCATGCCATTTCATATATTTGACCTAGTCAAAGACTATGCAAAATAGGTGTCAAATGAAAGGAAATTTAATCCACTTTATCAATGTATCAGTGATTATCAGGTAGGACTCTTGGTCCTTCTACATCCCTTTATTTGCTGAGCAACCATTTTGGTGCCAAGAGTCTTATGCCATTGGGACTCTTGATATATGGTGCATAAAATGTCCAAAAGAATATTAGATAAAATATGATAATTTTGTCCCACTTAGGACACAATCCAATTTAGGTTTTCCATAAATTGGTCAGTACATTTAGCTACCTTTTAGATTTTGAATTTAGTGTTTAAATTTTGAATTGCTAGTGTTATTTTATCTTATCTTGATTGTGCATTCATTTTACTTGAAAACATTTAAGGGCAAGAAATATAACATAAGGGAAGTATTGAGACCCTTTCCTTAGCTCAAAACAACTAACCCCATTTGCATAGTCCTAAGCCTTAATTAAAATTAAGTAGCACTTAAAGTTAGGGATAGCAAAAGGTGGGGTTTTATATACGTGTTAACCCATTGTAGTAGTCACTTCTGTGTGTGCTTCTAAGAATTGGTGTCTAAGGCTGAGGTCCAGAGGCAAACGCCCTAAGTGGACTGGTGGTTCTTTAATTAGGACCTCATAAAAGTGAGGGGAGCCTCCCACCACCCCACCTCTTACCTGGCCAATCAAGGAGTTACTACAGTCTTGGTTATTACCTCGACAAAGCACTATGTTGGCCCTTAGGTCTAGGAGCCCAGACTTAGGTTGTTTTGTAATGTTTGCATTGCATGACCACTAGAGCAAGCCAAACCCAACCCAGTCTGATCATGGAGTCCATTATAAAAATTTTACTGAAGACCTTCAATGAACAATTTGCCCTGATGGACAATAGGTTAGACTGACTAGAAAAGCGACTCAACAACCTAGAAAGAACCTGTAGGGCCCGGACTAACCCTGGTTCACCTAAACCGACTTTTCCTGGACCCAGAATTCATTGGCCATAACCCATTTGGATTAGTGCCCCTTATCAAAAATCAGGATTTATCCAAGTCCACCCGAGTCGACCCATTCTATAACAGAGTCAACCCAATTTTCATCAGAGCCGACTAAACCCTAATTCGAGCCGACCCACTCCTGTGACCCCGTTTGTTCCTAAGAATGACCTGAAGAGGAAATATCTATTGCAGACTCAGAGTTAATTGACCAGAAGGTTACTCAAGCTGAAACTATAGTGAAAATATATGAAGTAGGAGAAAACCTGATGGATGAATACGAAGGAGAAGACTTCGAGGAGGACAACTCTAGTACCTTACTTGAGGAAACCCTTGGAAAAGAAAAGATTGGTGAGCCTAGTCCTGAAACATCATCACAATAGGAAATTAGTGAGGACTTGGTTCCCGTAACTCAATGCCCTCAGGAAGAACCCAATCCTTTAGCCTCGACACAAGACCTCCTTCAAGTTCCTGAGGAACAACCCCAAGAGGTCGACATTATTTTAGAAGACTTTCAAGATGAACTTTCTGAAGACCTTCTAGATGACCTTTCGCCACCTAGAAGCATCCCGCCTGCCATAGATGTTACACCAATAAATCAATATTCAAATCTTAAGGTCATCCTGAATAACCAAGGTCTGTTTCATGCATTCACTAAGTTACCCCAAGACTCTGATTCCTATTTCATATGCTTCCCTTATCATGGTTCTAGAGCCATTAGGTTTCATTTTGAAGAGATTACTAGGTTGCATGAGCCCTTAAAGCCCATCCCTTTCGCTACCTACTTTTGGAAGACCTTATGGCATTTGCTAGGGATCCATGGTAACTTTTCATGTGCATACCAGACCAGGGTCAAACCTAGAGAATCAATTGTCTGTTAGGTTTAGACCCTAGGAGTCCAATAAAATTCTTCTCAATAGGATTACATAGTTGAGTCTATTTTTTGTCAAGTATCAGTCTGAGTCCTAGAGTCCACGAGTCATTTGCACAGCATGTCAAAGCATTGCATAAAAAAATCAGTAACAAAATTAAAAGGAGCAATGAATCATAAGAGCACGAGGCTAACTTACATAAAAGATTTAAAGAGTTTAACGAAGGAGACTTCGTCATGATCAGGTTACGACTTGAATGGTTTCTAGTCGGAACCATGAAAAAACTACACGCCCGTAGTGCTGGACTGTATAGGATTTTAAAGAAGACTGGACCTAATGCTTATATGCTACAATTACCATCTGAGTTAGGCATTAGTCCGACCTTCAATATATCTGATCTAGTCGAGTTTAAGGAGCCAATGGTGATACCTAGTAAGCTATTTGAGCCTGATCCCACCTTTGAGAGTGACCCTATCCTAGAATGTCCACTAGCCAAATTACCAGAGAGGAGAAAAGATTGAGCAGATCATGGATGATAAGATCATAACTACTAGAAATAAGAACTACCAAAGATATCTGGTTCATTGGCCAGGAGACCTGAGTCTGAGGATTTTTGGATCACAAGAGAGGATCTTCAAAAGTTGAACCCTGACTTGCTTAAACATTACCAGAGCCGAATTGACCCATACTCGACGGGGTCGAGTTTCTCCCACCTCGGAGAATTGGTGAGGACACAAAAGCCAGGAAGAGGAAGCAAACCTTTTCCAATTCAATTTGGATTACCAATGAGTAAGTCCATGTGTTCTTCACAAAGAACACTCGAGTCCTAGTTGTTTTGAGTTTGTAATTAAGTCAAATTGAGTGTAATTTGGTCAATTAGGGTTGTTGAGTTACCAATTGAGTCCCTTGAGTCCATCAATTGGTTTAAAAGTCTTGTAAATAGCATTAATTTGCTTTGTTTAGTGAATTGTCCAAGTTAATTCCTGTAATTAGTGCTTGAATAAGTCAAGGGGTGTCATAAGTACCCAAGATCCAAGTCATCATCACCTTGATGGATCAATTCTAGGTCAAAAAAGGGTTGTCCAAATTTTTCACCGGACATCCAAACATCCGGACATCTAGACATCAAGACATCCGGATAAGGAGGGACCGTCAAAGTGTCGCAAGGCCTATGGCCTTAATGAAATACTCTTCTTGGAGGAGGTTTAGGTTTCATGTCGCAAGGATCGGAGCCTTCGATTGCTCGGTTATTGACATGGCAGTCTTCTACAGGGTGTGGAGCTTGGTGGAGCATGCATTGAGCAGAATGTGCAGGTGGTACATTATAGAGTTTGAATTTTCTGGCAGGGCATGCACCACTTCTGGAAGGTTGCAGGTAGCTAGGAGCTTCCATGTCACAGTCTGTACCTCTACTGATCCTCTCCTTCTACTACTGGCGAGAACTCTGATCTCGGTAAGAGGAGAGGGAGAGCTCAATCTGGGGAGCTTGACCCTGGAAGCAGGAGCATGACCTCAGTTGGGTGCTCAACCTCAATGTGGGAGGCCACCTTTGAAAAGTATGAGCATGACCTTAGCCGGTGCTCGACCCCGGATGCGGGGGCGGCCTCGATCAAAGGGCTCTCCTTTGGAAAGCATGAGCATGACCTCAATCGAGCACTCGACCTCGGATACGAGGGCCACCTCGATCGAAGGGCTCGCCCTTGAAAAGCATGAGAACGACCTCACCGGGTGCTCGACCCTGGATGCGAGGGCCGCCTCGGTCGAAGGGATCATCGTTGGAAAGCATGAGCACAACCTCAGCCGAGCACTCAACCTCAAATGCAGGGGCCGCCTCGACCGAAGGGCTCGCAAGCATGAGCACGACCTCGACCGGGAACTCAACCATGGATGCGGGGGCCACCTCTAGCAAAGGGCTCACCCTTGGAAAGCACGAGCATGACCTTGGTAGGGTGCTCGACCCTAGATGCAGGGGCCGCCTCGACCGAAGGGTTCGCCCTTAGAAAGCATGAGCACAACCTCGACCGGGTGCTCGATCCCGAATGCGGGGGCCGCCTCGACCAAAGGGCTCGCCCTTGGAAAGCATAAGCACAATCTCGATCGGGTGCTCAACCTCGAATGCGGGGGTCATCTTGGTCGAAGGGCTCGCCATTGAAAAGCATGAGCACGACCTTGACTGGGTGCTCGACCCCGAATACGGGGGCCGCCTCGATTGAAGGGCTCATCGTTAGAAAGCATGAGCATGACCTCGACTGGGTGCTCAACCCTGGATGCAGGGGCCGCCTCAACCAAAGGGCTCGCCTTTGAAACTTCATGCGGGTGCCACATCTAGGTGGCACTTCCCACCAATGCGACTGCCAGCCGTTGTAGTCATGGGCTCCATGTCAGCAGTTGTGCAACATCACTAACAATTAGCAATTTCTAAATATGTAATCCTTATATAATTAATAGTTATTAAATATGTAACTATTATATAATTACTAGTTTATAAATATGTAATCTTTGTATATTGATCTAAGTTTTGATCAGGTTGAGCTCCTTTTGTATGTGGCCCCATATATTTTATTCTATTTAGTAGTGAGATATACCATGATCTCATCATAGTATCATCTTTGATAGACTAGAAACATTTCGACTAATCCAATAAGGATCGTTGATCTAAAAATAATCCTAGTTAGCTCTCACAATCCATCAATAATGCCTAGCAGTATATAATGGCAATCCAGTAGAACGGAAAAAATCTAAACCTTTAGATGTAATTACTATGGATCAAGTTCTTCTATCAAGAGTTTTAACAAGATGTAGGCTAAAAAACTCATCAAATCCAAAGCATCAGTCATATACAAGATTTAATTACCTTAAGTATAATTGTGAATTTCATGAAAACTTCTTTTCATCTATCATGTTGCTGTGATCACAGACTTAAAAACTTGACCTCTTAGATTGTATAGGACTACTCTTCATCTATTAAAGTCGATAGATTCTATATAAGTATACATCCAACTACTATAGTGAACCTACATAGTGGTGAGGACACAAGAGCCAGGAAGAGGAAGCAAACCTTTTCCAATTCAATTTGAATCACCAATGAGTAAATCAATGTGTTCTTCACAAAGAACACTCGAGTCCCAGTTGTTTTGAGTTTGTAATTAGGTCAAATTGAGTTGTAATTTGATCAAATTGAGTGTAATTTGATCAAATTGAGTGTAATTTGGTCAATTGGTGTTGTTGAGTTACCAATTGAGTCTGTTGAGTCCATCAATTGGTTTAAGAGTCATGTAAATAGCATTAATTTACTTTGTCTGGTGAATTGTCCAATTTGAGTCCTATAATTAGTGCTTGAATAAGTCAAGGGATGTCATAAGTACCCAAGACCTAAGTCATCATTACCTTGGTGGATCAATTCTAGGTCAAAAAAGGGTTGTCCAAATTTTTCACTAGACATTCGAACATCCAGACATCCAGACATCTAGACATCCAGACATCCGGACATCCGGACATCCAGACATCCGGACATCCAGACATCCAGACATCCAGATATTAGGACATTCGAACATTGGGACATCAAGACATTGGGACATCTAGACATCAAGACAAGAAGATAATTTGAATGTCATCCTTATCCAAGAGAGGCGTCCATCCTATTTTATTTTCATCGCCCATTTGAGATTTCAAGGAGGCGCCCATTTAAGAGGAGTAAAGCAGAAGGACTTTACTTCTTATGGCGCCCCCTCCAGATGATGCCCATTCATTCAAATTTAAATGAGAGGAAGAGTCCAAGATAAATGGAGGATCATCCAAATTCAAAGGAGTTATCTTCTATCTATTTTTAAATTGAAAGTGAGAAGTATCCTCATCCAAATTTAAATTCAAATGAAGGATTCAAACTTTTGAAACTATTTATTATCCCTTGTTGCCGATCAAGAGATCAAAAATCAGATTCATGCCAAGAAGGGAGAAGGAAAAAATCTTATCGCCACTTTTTAAGAGGAGTAAGAGAGAAGGACTTCTCCTCTCTCCCTCTCTTTTGTCGCCCAATTCAATGAAAGCCATTCAAGTTGTCACCAAGCCAAGCCAATTCAAATTTTAAAGAAGATGACAAGGAGTGTTTGAATTTAAATTTAAATGTACTTTGAATTGAAAGGAGTCCTATGATATCTTCATGTGTGAAGAACCCTATAAATAGGATCCCATACCCCTTGTAAATGATTATTGATTTATGAAATGAAATGCTATCTTTCTTCTTCCACAAATCTGGGTAGGCTTAGTGATTTTCTCTAAGGGCAGGAAGGTCCTTAAGAGCTCAAGGCGAGGAAGTCCTTGAGAGCTCAAGGTGGTGAGGTCCTTGAGTGGAGGTTCTGCTGGATTCATCAAGCTGCTACCGATCTTCTACAAGCCCTACACATCCAACATTTCTTTTTTTTCTTTTTGGAGCCTGCTTACTTTGTTCTTAAAATCTTAGTTGCTGCCTTCTCTATAGATCCCAGGTGTTCAAGGACTTTGGAGGATGGATCCTTTGCTTCCGAACCAAGATCTGATGGTAGATTTAAACTCTGGAGTCCCAATCTTCATTCTACTGTAAAATCTGAGTGACCAAGTAGCAGATCCATCTCGAGTTGAAGAGAATCTCCATTGGGGTAAGTAACCAATCATTTTCTCATTATATTTGGTAATTGAAGCATGGAATAGCCTGATCTAAGATGGTTTCCTAGCCGTCGGGTCCTTATTCTTCATAGCTTGCAGAGCGGATTGTGGGTTAGTGGTTAATTGCCTTCTTTACTCTCTTCAATCTATTATGTTAGTTGCTTTACTATGAACATTGCTCTCTAAATCATTTAAGCAAAAATTGAGTCATCCTACACTGCATCGTAACCATCCTGCATTAGTTTATTAGTATCAGAGCCTTAGGTTAGATTAAGGTTTCGTGCTTGCTGAATTATGCACATACCTGAACTTGATCTGCATAGAACACAATATTAGATTAGTTATTTTCATCTGAAATTAATTTTATGTTAATCTCAAGTAAGTCAGTAATTAGCATCTTAAGTTTTATTAAAAAAATAAAAATATATTTTTCTGTATTTTTTTTAATCTCTGCTGCATAGTTTAGGTCTACTACAATTTTTTGACCTAGTTTCGATAGCTTTCATCATAGCTATCCGAAACTTAGTTCATTTGATTTTTTTTCATTAATCTAAGCTAAAACAAACTCAGATCTAAATCTTCGTCATAGATTTCAGATATGAGGGTTTTAAAATAAATAAATAAATAAATAATTTTTTTTGAAATTATTTTAGAGTACTTTGGTGAAAGGAAATCACGCTTTCTGAACGAATATACGAAAGTATATTTATGACCCATGGAAGTAATGAGCTATGGCTGGACATGATAACCCGAGATTGAAGTTTGTTTTGTGCTTAAGTGTATGCTTGCTTGCTGGAATTTTTTGTGATTTGTGTATTTAAGATTGCTTGGTTAATTTCTTAAGCACAAATTAGGGTTTCTTTGGCACATTCGATCTATTTAGATTCTACTAAAATTTAATTCCTGCAATTTAAATCTAAAATCCAAAATTTAAAATTTAAAATTAGAATCTGAAATCTAAATTTAAAATTTAAAAATTAAAGTTTAAATTTTGGGTTGCTAGTGTTATCTTATCTTATCTTGGTAACTAGAATTGATTGTGCATTCATATTTTAAACCAATTCTAAAGGCAAGCAATATAACATAAGGGAAGGATTGAGACCCTTTCCTTAGCCCAAAATAACCAACCCCATTTGCATAGTCCTAAGCCTTAATTAAAATCGAGTAGCACTTAAAGCTAGGGACAGCAAAAGGTCGAGTTTTATATATGTGTTAACCCATTGTAGTAGTCACTTCTGTGTGTGCTTCTAAGAATTGGTGTCTAAGGCTAGAGGTCCAGAGGCAAACACCCTAAGTGGACTGATGGTTCTTTAATTAGGACATCATGAGAGTGAGGGGAGCCTCCAACCACCCCACCTCTTACCTGGCCAATCGAGGAGTTACTACAGTCTTGGTTATTACCTTGACTAAGCACTGTATTGGCCCTTATGTCTAGGAACCCTACAATTAGGTTGACTTGTATTGTTTGCTCTGCATGACTACTAGTGCAGGTACCCTATACCAAGATCAACAAACTCAAGCCAGTACATCTACATCTATGTATTTCAGTCCAAAAATCATGATGCATACTTTGACTGAACAGTTTAGGCAGTTGAATGGTAGGCTAGACCAAATTGAGCATAGAATGGGAACCTTGAGGAATCTCATGTGTCTCAACCAGACTTTACACCTCCTAGGCCCACTCCAGTTCATATTCCTAGAGCCCAACGTCCTGATCCTATTCCTAATCCAAATCCTAGACATCCAATTCAGGATGAAACTGAAGAAGATAAAGCCTTTAGGAGTGTTAAATTTGATGCACCAATGTTCGAAAGAAATTTAGATCCTACGGTCTATACGGATTGGGAGAGCGACATAGATCAATATTTCGAATGGTATGAAATGTCAGAGGAGCGAAAGGTGAAATTTGCAAAGTTCAAGTTAGTCCGACAAGCATAATTGTATTGGGGCAATACTGAGAGATTGACCCTTCAGAGAGGACATATGCCCATAGTTACATTGAGGGATATGAAGGACAAGTTGAGAGAGAAGTATGTGCCATTAACATATCAACAAAGGCTATTGGATCAATGGCAGGACTTGACCCAAGGTAGTAAGACCGTGACCGAGTACATTGCCAAGTTCGATGAGTTTGTTATGCGATGTGGTTTAGTCAAGTCAGAATCTGTGACACTATCTAGGTTTAGAAAAGTCTTGAATGAAAATATTAGAAGGGAACTATTTCTAAGGAAAGTACATGATTTGGAACATGCTTACCAGGTTGCTAGAGACTGTGAACGATTTCAAAGAAGACAACCTATCTATTGACCTGAACTCAATAAGTTTAGTAACCCTAGAAATAGGTCAAGCCAAGTTCCTGTTAGTCAACCTAGTCAACCCATACCAGTAGGTCGAATGGATGATCGAGGAAAGGCACCAATTGGTCGAGTGGATGATCGAGGAAAGGCACCAATAGGTCGTATGAATGATAGAGGAAAAGTGCCTGTAGTACATGGAGGAGGAAGTCAGAATGTAGAGTGTTTTAGGTGTCATCAGGTTGGCCATTTTGCTAACAAATGCCCTATACAGAACCAACACATAGGAGAGATAGGAGAAGAAGAGGAACTTAAAGCAGCTGAAGAGTGTGGAGTGGAAGTATATGAAGCTGAGCTTGACTTAGCAGAGGGGTATGAAGGTAATGAGGAGGAAATAGAGTCACCTGACCTTGTAGGAGTTGTTAGGTGTATTCTAGCTCAGACCAAGAAGAATGAGGATTGGTGTAAGACTAACATCCTGCAAACCTTTATCAAATTAGGGGACAAAGTGTGTAAGATCATTGTAGACAATGGGAGCTGTATCAATGCTATTTCTACCAATGCAGTCAAAAGTCTAAGTTTACCTACAGCACCCTATCCCAACCCCTATAAGGTTTCATGGATTGATGCAACCTCAATTCCCATTAAGTCGATTTGTCAGGTCACAATCCATTTCCAGTCATACCAAGAGAAGGTCTGGTGTGATGTGTTACCAATGGGAGTTAGTAGCATAATTTTGGGAAGACCATGGTTATATGACCATGATGTTACCCTATTTGGAAGATCAAATTCTTGTTCCTTTAATTATCAGGGTAAGAGGATAATCAAAAATTCAACCCCACCCAAGGAAAACATTAAGAGGGGGTCCAGTAATTTGAAAGAAGAGAAGACAAGATTGAACCTAATTACTACTAAGGAACTAGAAAGAGAAATCATTGGAGGTGCACCCATTAGAGTTTTAGTGGTTAAAGAGATTCATGAACAACCTAAACCTGAACACCCTAAGGAAGTTGTAGAGTTTTTAAAGACTTTCAGGATGTGTTTCCTAAAGACTTGCCAAATGAACTGCCACCATTAAGGGACATCCAACATGCCATAGACATAGTCCCAGGAGCTACATTGCCAAACCACCGACATTATAGGATGAACCCTATAGAACACTTAGAGATTCAAAGACAATGGTGTGGGCACCAGGATCCGACAGAGGCTCCTCAACCCTCTATGGATCTCAGATTAGGGTTTCACTTCTGTGAGTCCTGTAATAAGGCTATGAGCCAATGTAATTTTATAATTTTAGTCATGTACCTAGTCTAAGTTTGTTTAGTCTTGTACCTTGACCAATTTGGATCAAGTTTAGGTCATGGGTCCTGTATTTATTTTTTGTTCGAGTCTGAGTTTGGATTGGGCCCAAGCCCAATTGAAGTCAACCTGGCTTTCAAGACCAAGTCAAGTTCCTTGTGGGCCAACCCACCTCTTTCACTTGGAAAGATGCCAACACAGGTGCCACCTCAGCCACCTATGTGGCGCCACATCAATTGCCACTTGGGCATCCAAGGAAGGAAACAAGGAGGCGCCCTCATGCATTACACACGCCCTCTCCATGCCTTTTTCTCTTGGGCGACCTTGGAAGGAGGAGACATCATCCCCCTCTTCCCTCCCCCACATCATGCCATGATCCATCAATAAATGGGGCATTGAAGATTCTTAAAGAGACCAAGCCACAAAGCAAGCCATTTTATAAGCCTTCTTCCCAAAGTAGTCACACAAGAGAGGAAGGTCAAGGAGCACATTCCCCATTCCAAGCCATCAAATTTGCAACGCCTAAAAGCTCCCTCCTTGGTCGGCCATGACTCACTCCATCTAGGCATGGAAGAAATCAAAAGGAGACACATCCCTTGAAGCAAGCCTTGCTCCATGTTTTCTTCCCAAAGTGAGCACGCAAAGAAGGAAGTCTAAAGGCCAATCCCCCTCTCCAAGCCCTCCCACATGCCATGCCAATCTCCTCTTCCCTTTTGGTCGGCCATGAAGATCTTTCCACATCCATGTGGACGCCAACTTTTGGGGTTGTAATTTGGGTTTTGAATTATTTTGAATTCAAATGGGCCTTGGGTGCCTATTTAATGGACCCAATCCCTCCATTGTAAAGATATTGAATGATTGAATAAAAAAAAGAGTTTGAGTTTGTTTATCCTCCAACCATTATCTCCTAGACTAGGTTTGAGTGAAGTTGCCTTCATCCCCAGGGACGTCAAGTGGTGTGAGGCCACCTGTCCATCGCCCCTTGGCATCGTGAGTCCTTCATCCTCCTGGACGTCGAGTGGTGTGAGGCCACAATCCTTCGTCCTCAGAGACGTCACGGGGTGCGAGGCCCCAAGTTATCTCCTCCTTCGACTTCGGAATCCAGCCGGACCCCGGGCTCGAAGCCCTTTCTCAACCCCATCTTAGTCCCTTTCATTACATCTCTCCATTTTGCTAATCCCTATTGTGTTTGCCTACAGGTCCTCCCTAGCATCTCGGGCACCAGAGACAGTTGGCTTTGCCATCACGACCTTCTGACCGAAAGCCAGTGCTTCCACGGGTTCAACTGCTCGGGCATCTAGGCCGCATCCGTCGAGTTGAGCGATCTCTGCATCGGGCGCTTCAGACATGTGAGGTTTGCTCTCTCTATCTCCTAAGTAGGTATTGTGTTTCGAGCTTAATCCTACCGGGTTTTCTTAATCCCGGGATCCTATTCTCGTTTTCACTATTTAGGGATTTGAACTGCTAGTGTAAGCTTTCGTTATTCATTTCTCTTATTTCTAGTCTTTGCTTGTGATCGGGAATCAAAACCCTAAGAAAAAAAAAACATCTAAAACTCATCAACCATAAAAAAAAAAAAAATTCCTTGCATCATAAGCATCCATCCTAGCATCCCTAGCCCCTTACTCCACACCAGACAAGTAGGGGAACTTTTTTAGAAAGGATTCATTAGGGAGAGTTTTAGTCCTTGTGCAGTTCCAGCCTTGTTAACCCCTAAGAAAGATGGTACTTGGAGGATGTGTGTCGACAATAGAGCCATCAACAAAATCACCGTTAAATATAGGTTTCCAATTCCCCGTTTGGATGATATGTTAGATATGATGGCCAGATCAACCATTTTCTCGAAGATTGACCTTAAAAGTAGCTATCATCAAGTTAGGATCAGAATTGGGGATGAATGGAAAACAGCCTTTAAGACTAAGGATGGTTTGTACGAGTGGTTGGTAATGCCGTTTGGTTTGTCCAATGCTCCTAGCACTTTTATGAGGATAATGACCCAAGTATTAAGAGCCTTTATAGGAAAATTTATGGTTGTATACTTTGATGATATCCTCATATACAGTAAAACAAGGAAGGATCACTTAGACCATCTTTATCTAGTGTGTCAGACCCTTAAGAAAGAAAACATGTATGCCAATCTTAAGAAGTGTAGCTTCATGACCACTATGATAGTCTTTCTAGGATTTGTAGTGACCCCAGAGGGAGTGTCAGCTGATCCTAAAAAGATCAAATCAATAGTTGAGTGGCCCATACCTAGGAATATCCATGATGTCCATATTTTTCATGGATTAGCCACCTTCTATAGAAGATTTATTAAAGGATTTAGCACCATTGTGGCATCGATTATATATTGTATTAGGAAGGGAGCCTTTAAGTGGACCAAGAATGCTGATAGAGCCTTCTTAAAGATAAAAGAGAAGATGACACAAGCCCCGATCTTGAGACTTCCTGATTTTTCTAAAGTGTTTGAAGTTTCTTGTGATGCCTTGGGTGTTGGCATAGGAGTACTTAGTCAAGAGAGTCATCATGTAGCCATTTTTACTGAAAAATTAAATAAGGCTAAATCCAAGTACTCAACCTACGATAAAGAGTTTTATGCGGTAGTACAAGCATTAAAATATTGGAGACATTATTTACTACCACAGGAATTTGTTTTGTACTCTGACCATGAGGCACTTAGGTTTCTAAACTCTCAGAAGAAATTAAATCCAAGATATGATAAGTGGGTAGAGTATCTCCAGTCTTATACTTTCGTGTTGAAGCATCGAGCTGGTTTAGAGAATAAGGTTATAGATGCCCTTAGTCATCGATCAATGTTGTTGAATTGTGTCAATACTGAGGTTGTTGGATTTGACAAGTTCAAGAAGCAGTATGAGTCTTGTCCAGATTTTAGAAAATTTTATGAGAAAATCAAGCAAGGACCATCTAGTTTGGATAGTGATTATACTTTGTGAGATGGTTATCTTTTTAAGGGAAATAAGCTTTGCAAACCTAGAACATCCCTTAGGGAATTCTTAATTTGGGAGATTCATGCTGGAGGCTTAGCAGTACATTTTGGAAGAAATAAAACTATTCTAGCAATGGAGGACCAATTCTTCTGGCCAAGTCTTAAGAGAAATGTAGCACAAATAGGGGCTAGGTGTAGAACTTGTGCTGTTGCGAAGCAGAAAAGACAGAACACTGGCCTCTATACCCCTTTGCTTGTGCTCAACTATCCTTGGCAAGATCGAAGTATGGACTTTGTTATAGGTTTACCCAAAACCATGAGGCGACATGATTCCATCTTTGTCGTGGTAGACAGATTTTCCAAAATGGCGCATTTCATTCCTTGTTCACAAACATTCGATGTCTCTAGAGTTACCAAACTTTTCCTAGATGAGGTGGTCATGTTACATGGTTTATCCAAGACAATTATGTCTGACAGGAATGTACGGTTCACAAGTTATTTCTAGAAAACCCTCTGGCATATGTTAGGGACTAAGCTGAAGTTTTCTACTACTTACCACCCTCAAACTGATGGCTAGACCGAGGTAGTGAACCGAAGTCTAGGAAACTTGATAAGATGTCTGGTAGGGGAGAATACTGGCAATTGGGACCTATTATAGTATAGAGCTGAGTTTACCTAAAACAATTCAGTCAATAGGTATACTGGTAAGAGTCCTTTTGAAATTATACATCGGTACAAGCCACGAAAGCCTTTAGATTTGATTTCATTATCCATGCATGCCCGCATTTCCGAATCAGCCAAGTCATTTGCACAACAGGTCAAAGCATTGCATAAAGAAATTAGTAACAAAATTAAAAAGAGCAATGAATCATATGAGCACAAGGCTAACTTACATAAGAGATTTAAAGAGTTTAACGAAGAGGACTTCGTCATGATCAAGTTACGACATGAACGGTTTCCAGTCGGAACTATGAAGAAACTACACGCCCGTAGTGCTGGATCGTATAGGATTATAAAGAAGATTGGACCTAATGCTTATATACTAGAATTACCATTTGAGTTAGGTATTTGTCCGACCTTTAATATATCTGATCTAGTCGAGTTTAAGGAACCAATGGTTATACCTAGTGAGCCATTTGAGTCTGATCCCATCTTTGAGAGTGACCCTATCCTAGAATGTCCACCAGCCAAATTACCAGAGAGGAAAGAAAAGATTGAGCAGATCATGGATGATAAGATCACAACTACTAGAAATAAGAATTACCAAAGATATCTGGTTCATTGGCAAGGGAGACATGAGTCCGAGGATTCTTGGATCACTAGAGAGGATCTTCAAAAGTTGAACCCTGACTTGCTAGAACATTACCAGAGCCGAATTGACCCATACTCGACGGGGTCGAGTTCTCCTACCCTGAGAGAATTGGTGAGGATACAAAAGCTAGGAAGATGAAGCAAGCCTTTTTCAATTCAATTTGGACCACTAATGAGTAAGTCCATGTGTTCTTCACAAATAACACTCGAGTCCCAGTTGTTTTGAGTTTGTAATTAGGTCAAATTGAGTTGTAATTTGATCAAATTGAGTGTAATTTGGTCAATTAGGGTTGTTGAGTTACCAATTAAGTCCATTGAGTCTATTAATTGATTTAAGAGTCTTGTAAATAGCATTAATTTGCTTTGTTTGGTGAATTGTCCAATTTGAGTCATGTAATTAGTGCTTGAATAAGTCAAGGGATATCATAAGTACCCAAGATCCAAGTCATCATTACCTTGGTGGATTAATTCTAGGTCAAAAAAGGGTTGTCCAAATTTTTCACCAGACATTCGAACATCCGGATATCCAGACATTCAGACATCCAGACATCCGGACATCCAGACATTGGGACATCCAGACATTAGGACATTTGGATATTGGGATATTCAGATATCAAGACAAGAAGATAATTTGAATGTCATCCTTATCCAAGAGAGGCGCCCATCCCATTTTATTTTCATCGCCCATTTGAGATTTCAAGGAGGTGCCCATTTAAGAGGAGTAAAGCAGAAGGACTCTGCTTCTTATGGTGCCCCCTTATTTTCTCTTGTCGCCCACTCCAGATGATGCCCATTCATTCATATTTAAATGAGAGGAAGAGTCCAAGATAAATGGAGGATCATCCAAATTCAAAGGAGTTATCTTCTATCTATTTTTAAATTCAAAAGGAGAAGTATCCTCATCCAAATTTAAATTTAAATGAAGGATTCAAACTTTTGAAGCTATTTCTTATCCCTTGTTGCCGATCAAGAGATCAAAAATCATATTCATGCTAAGAAGGGAGAAGGAAAAAATATCATCCATCACCACTTTTTAAGAGGAGTAAGGGAGGACTTCTCCTCTCTCTGCCTCTCTTTTGTCGCCCAATTTAATGAAAGCCATTCAAGTTGTCGCCAAGCCAAGCCAATTTAAATTTCAAGGAAGATGACAAGGAGTGTTTGAGTTTAAATTTAAATGTACTTTAAATTGAAAGGAGTCTTATAATATCTTCATGTGTGAAGAACCCTATAAATAGGACCCCATACCCTTTGTAAATGATTATTGATTTATGAAATGAAATGCGACACCACAAAGCTAGGTAGGCTTAGTGATTTTCTCTAAGGGCGGGGATCTCCTTAAGAGCTCAAGGCAGGAAGGTCCTTGAGAGCTCAAGGTGGTGAGGTCCTTAAGTGGAGGTTTTGCCGGATTCATCAAGCTGCTACCAATCTTCTACAAGCCCTACACATCCAACATTTCTTTTTTTTCTTTTTGGAGCCTACTTACTTTGTTCTTAAAATCTTAGTTGCTGCCTTCTCTGCAGATCCCAAGTGTTCAAGAACTTTAGAGGATGGATCCTTTGCTTCCGAACCAAGATCTGACGGTAGATCTGAAATATGGAGTCCCGATCTTCATCCTACTACAAAATCTGAGCAACCAAGCAGCAGATTCATCTCGAGTCGAAGAGAATCTCCATTGGGGTAAGTAACTAATCCTTTTCTCATTAGATTTGGTAATTGAAGCATGGAATAGCCTGATCTAAGATGGTTTCCTAGCTGTCGGGTCCTTATTCTTCATAGCTTGCAGAGCAGATTACGGGTAAGTAGTTAATTGCCTTCTTTACTCTCTTCAATCTATTATGTTAGTTGCTTTACTATGATCATTACTCTCTAAATCATCTAAGCTAAAATTGAATCATCCTACACCGCATCGTAATCGTCCCGCATCACGTAGCCAACGAACACCGCAAGAATTCAAATAGCTAGAGACCATTTTTATGTGATGTCAAATTATAGTAATCCCATTGTAAGCAGCTAAGGCGCCGCAGGTTTAAGAACTACTTACACAACTATAGTATCAAGAAAGTTATTAATGAGTGAGTAGACATCCAAATAACTTCTCATTATTATCATGATTAGCATCGATGTTCTCTAACAATCACTTACACTCTTGCTTCAGTATCCCTATATTATAAACTTGAGACTCGTCTACTCAATAAGAAAGCTATCAATGCACTAGTCTTAATGGATCAATTATTATTTCCATGATGATCCAACGATCGAGAATAATTTAAAAGTTAATCTATTATAATACATGTTTCGAGTTCTCAACTTTTAAAAATATATAATATTGTCTATTAACTCTTCGGATAATTTACAAACACATCAAGCATGAATGAATAAAAAATACCTATTTTATTGATTTTAATAAATCAAATATAAAAATATCTTAAAATAATTATAATATATTATACCAACTTAATTTTTAAAATGAATAAAAAAATATTTATTTCATTAATTTTAATAAATCAAATATAAAAATATTTTAAAATAATTATAATATATTATATCAATTTAATTTCTAGAATATATGTTGTCCAGTGATGATGCAATCCAAGAAAGGGGATGAATTGGATTTTAAAAAATTTTAAACAATTATGTGCTAATTCAAAATAAGTACTTATGTTTTGTCAAAGTTTTTGCATGCTTAATGAAAATATGCAACGGAATTAATAAAATAAATGCAAGAGTAAATAAGTAATAAATAAGAGCAATCACAAACACAAGAATATATAGTAGTTTGGTGCACTCCAAGGTACCTACATCCACTCTCTAAGTTTTCCTTAGATATTTCACTATAACCACTAAGATTACAGTCGATTGTTTTCCAGGCTCACTAATCAAAACCCAACTTGTTTTCCTGGACTTACAAGTCAAAATCCCTTATTGGTTTTATAACTTAGGCTAACCAATAATCTCCAATGGTTTTACGGGATCACCAACAACCTATGTTGGTTTTATACAAAGGCTAACCAACAACCTCTTTGGTTTTCCTAAGCTCACCAAAAACCTTGATGCAATAATCTAAGAATAAAAGTAAAGAATACAATAAAACTTTCTAAAATAAAGCAAGTATCTCTTTGAAACCCTTGGATGATGTTGAAGAAGCTTGTCTTCAATTTGTTAAAGCCTTTAAATGAAGCTTGATATTATGAACTTGGATCAACTCTCTTATCTTTGGAAGCTTGAAGGCTTGAACCACTCAACTCTTGAATCCTTGAAGGATATTTAATGATCTCACCAAAGGATTGCTTCCCCATTTGATTTTTGGTATTTATATAGCTCTCCAAATCATAGATGACCATTTATGACCGTTGGAGATGAAAAACTAGCCATTTGAAGCAAGTTTGGGAAGTTCTGTAGCTTTAAAAAAATTAGCCATTGCTCCAAGTGTCGACACTTGAGTTCTTCATGAGTCGACACTTGATTTTTTCATAAGTCGACACTTAGGTCAGCTCAAGGCAAAAATTCTGAATTGACACAGTTTTGTATTTTTCTTATTCTCATGCCTTGAGTCGATACTTTGACATCTTCATAAGTTAACACTTGAGTGTATCGGTGCTGAAACTTGCTGAAACTTCTTCAAAATCAAATTTTAAGTCTTTCCAAGTCTTCCTTATGTTCCAAAGTCCTTATAACTTAAAATTCCATGAATTTGAAGAACTTCTTCAACTGAAATACAAGCATTTTTATTCTTTTAACTAATATGAGTACCTAATCTGATAAACATACTAAAACATACAATTAGTACTCATATATACTTAAATATTTTGTCAATCATCAAAATCAAGATTAGAGTCAATAATCTTTCCTTTTGATGATGACAAAACCTTTAAGTATATAAATAAGGTAAGCTTAGAAAGATTAACAATAAGATAAACATATAAGCTCAAAATCTATAAGTATCAAACTCTCCCTTAAAATATGAGTTTAAAAATATTTTCAAAAATCATTCAAAATATTTTAAACATTCTCTCCCTTGCTAATTCTTTTCTTAAGATTATAATATTTTACTTTCTTCTCCTCCTTTTACCCTTTCTTTCTCTTATAATTTTTCAAGTTATCATATCTTTCCTCTTTTCATACTTAACATTTTCTTCCCCTTTTTGTCATCATGAAAAAGGGTGAGAGGCAATACAAAATAGAAATGAAGGTGGAAAGAATAGCAAGTAAATCATCAAAATCAATACATGATACTAATTAAACATGATACTACAAAAATGATATGCACATGCAAGAAATAATTTTTTCTTTTTTTGAAGATTATAAATGAAATAAACTTTGTGAATGTAACTTTCCTCAAAGGATTAGATTTAAAAAATAAGGAGATGGAGTATCAGAGTAATATAAGTATGATATCAAGAAAATATTGAAAGCATCATACATATATATAATGACAACAAATCTTTGGATGCTCCCCCTAAATGTTATTCTCCCTTAAAAATATATGTTCATTGAGGAATAAAACATGAAAGCACAAGCATCATAATTTTAGACAATTTGATATATGAATATAAATACTAAATCTAAAATCAAATATTTAAATTTTTAAGATATATAATATTTTCAAAATGCAAAAGGTTGACATTTAAAGATTCTATTTAATATAATTTCAAATTCATTTGAAATGATTTGATATCCATATAAATACTAGAAGTAATATGATACCAAGTCTAGATACTGGATTAGGGGTTTATCAATGTGCATAATTTCTTCTTAAATGTAATCCTTAACTACCAGTTCTATACTTGTTCCAAATCATTTCTAGTATAAGCATGGATACAAAATAGAATACATTTCATAAAAACCATATGATTTGAAATGATTTTGATTATCCATACAAATGTTAGAAGTAATATAGTACCAAGTTTAACTACTGGAGCAAGGATTTATTAATATGCATACCTTCTTCTTAAATGTAATCCTTAACTACCAGTTTTAGTCTTGATCCAAATCAATTCTAAATTAAGCATAGATGCCAAAAAATATATACATTTCATCACAACATTTACTTGAAATAGTTTAAAACTATATTAATCAAAATCAAGTAAAATTATAATAATCATAAGTTTAATCATGAGAGCATAAAATCCATCAACATCAAAAAGTTCATGATCATAACCAATGACTATAAGTCTAAACTTGATTCTAATTAATTATTTAAAATAATTTTCAAAGTAATTGATGCAACATTTATAACAAATATTCAACTATATTTTCAATTATGAAAGAAAATATTTAGAATTTACCAATATGTATAATCCTTCATTTACTATTTAGTCCAAAATGTAGCTTGTCCACTCTTTGTATTATCTTGTACAGCCACTTTTCAATAACTTCCATTATTCATGTTGGGCTGCAAGACATTCTTGCAAAATAAATTAGGTGGATAATTTTCGTACCCAAACTTTCTTGGATCCTTTAAGGTTAGTAAATATGGTTCCTTTTGGAACTTAAATTTTTCTTAATTTACAAGGATATGCATTATACCCAATTTTACAACATCTAAAATAAGTTAGATTGGAAGATACATTAACAAAGAAATTCTTGTTTTTTCACTTAATATTTTTGTTTTTCTTTAAAAGGTCATCGTTTGATACAAAAATCTTGAATCTTATTAGAATTTTTATTTTAGTTAATAAAATATTTTTCTCATTTGAAAATTATTACATAAATCTTTCAAATCAAAATTTTATTTTTCTAATTTTTTTTCTTTAGAAAGATTATTCTTATCATTTTCAAAAACATCAATATTTATATTTAAATCATAATTTTTATTGGCAAGATTGATGTTCTCAAGAGAAAAAGAATATATACGTCTTTTTAATTTCTTATGCTCAATTTTTAATACTTTGTATTAATGCACAAGATCATTAAATGCATCATGTAATTCATCAAAGATAAAATCATATTCATTTTCAGTACATACCTCTTCTTCATTTGTTATGAAGTAAAGATTGGCAACTTCTTGTTCTTCCTCCGAACTAGAATCTTCAGTATCGCTCCAAGTTGCCATCATTGCCTTGAATTTTTTTTTGACCTTGAAGGCTATTATCTTTTTCTTCTCTTGATCAGCAATCACTTTTTTGTGCAATAAATTCAACTCATAGGTCATGAGTGAACCAATAAGCTCCTCCAAAGGCAGGGTATCAATATCTTTGGCTTCTTGGATCACCGTCATATTAATTTTAGTACTTTTCACTTGAAGAGTACCCTCATAAGTAATTTCAAGTATGTCCCATATCTCCTTCGTCGATGTGCATGTAGAGATCCTATTGAATTCATTAGAGTCCAATGCATAATAAAGCAAGTTCATTGCTTTAGCATTAATTTTAGATTGCTTAATATCATATTCATTCCAATCCTCTTCGAGCTTTGGAATGGAAATGCCATTAACCAAAATGGAAGGAATATGAGGACCATTAACTATAATTTTTCAAAGATAATAATTAATAGATTGAATATAGGTGTGCATGCGAGTTTTCCAAAAGGTATCATTAGTGCCATTGAAAAATTGTGGTCTATTAGTTGTATGTTCTATAGCAAAACAAGCACCTTCTAGGGCTGCCATGATCTTTTAACTCAAAATCATTAGATTCTTTGCAAAGCACCAAGTTTAGATACCAACGATTTTGGATTCCAGGCTCTGATACAAATTGTTGCCCAGTGATGATGCAACCCAAGAAGGGGGATGAAATGAGTTTTAAAAAACTTTAAACAATTATGTGCCAATTCAAAACAGGTAATTATATTTTGCCAAAGTGTTTGTGTATTTAATAAAAATATGCAACAGAATTAATAAAATAAATGCAAGAGTAAATAAGCAATAAATAAGAGCAATCACAAATATAAGAATATATAGTGGTTCGGTGCACTCTAAGGCATCTACATCCACTCTCCAAGTTTTGCTTGGATATTTCACTATAATCACCAAGATTACAGTCGATTAGTTTTCCAGACTCACTAATCAAAACCCAACTTGTTTTTTCGGGCTCACAAGTCAAAATCCCTTATTGGTTTTATAACTTAAGATAACCAACAACCTCCGATGGTTTTATAGGCTCACTAATAATCTATGTTGGTTTTACGGGATCACCAACAACCTATGTTGATTTTACACAAAGGCTAACCAACAACCTCTTTGGTTTTCCAAGGCTCACCAAAAACCTTGATGCAATAATATAAGAATGAAAGTAAATAATACAATAAAGCTTTATAAAATAAAGTAAGTATCTCTTTGAAGCCCATGAATGATGTTGAAGAAGCTTGTCTTCAATTTATTGAAGCATTTGAATGAAGCTTAATGTTGTGGACTTGGATCAACTCTCTTATCTTTGGAAGCTTGAAGGCTTGAACCACTCAATTCTTGAATCCTTGAAGGATATTCAATGATCTCAGTAAATGATTGCTTCTCTATTTGATTTTTAGTGTTTATATAGCTTTTCAAATCATGGATGACCGTTTATAACTGTTGAAGATGAAAAACTAGTCATTTTAAGCAAGTTTGGGAAGTTCTGCAGCTTTAAAAAAACTAGTCATTATTCCAAGTATCGGCACTTGAATCTGGTGAGTCAATACTTGAGTTCTTCATGAGTCGACACTTGATTTCTTCATGAGTCGATACTTAGGTCAGCTCAGAGCAAAAATTTTGGATTGACACAGTTCTGTATTTTTATTGTTCTCAGGCCTTGAATCGATACTTTGACATCTTCATGAGTTGATACTTAAGTGTACCAGTACTGAAACTTGCTGAAACTTCTCCAAAATCAAATTTTAAGTCATTTCAAATCTTTCTTATATTTCAAAGTCCTTATAACTTAAAATTTCATTGATTTGAAGGACTTCTTCAATCGAAATATAAAAATTTTGATCTTTTAACTGATGAATATTTAATCTAATAAATACACTAAAATACATAATTAGTATTCATATATATTTAAATATTTTATCAATTACTAAAATTAAAATCAAAGTTAATAATATATATATATATATACCAATCATTTCTTGCATGCTTCCGTGAAGTAACGACTGCACGTTGCCCCTCTCCGTCCCGAAAGCTTCGTTCCCATTGGCAGTAATTAATACTAATCCGAGCAAATCTATGGAAAACCCTTGTCCTTTCGATCCAAAGCTTCAATCTTTGGAAGGTTTCCGTTGGATTCGTCTTTCCTCAAACTTCCGTAGCCGAAGCAGACGCTTCTTGCCCCGAGCGGTGATGTGTGGAGTTCTTTCCAGGGTCCTGTTGAATGGGACTCGAAAGAACGAGGGAAGAAGGAAGACGTGAGGTCAAAGATGGATTTTTTTATTTTTTCAAGGATTTTACTGATTTGCCGCTGTCTTTTGGGAGAAATCCATCTATGGTAGCGATTTGAACGTAAGAGAATAGCAGATCGTATTTGCTGCACTAGCATAGGTGTGAAGTCGAGAGGGAAAAAAAAAGAGAGTGGATTTTGGCTGTTCGTTTCATCTTGAGCGAGTGGAAAGACTGAATTTTAAGTGAGAAATTTGAGTTTTTTGAGACGCAGATGGCTGATGGTGAGAGCTGGGCTCGCGTTTTCCAGTTCTGTGTGGATTTGGATCGATCTGAGGGTTGGGCAAGAAAAGCTCCACCCTTCCCTCTCCTCCGGCGTCGCTCTCTGATCTCCTCCAGCGTCGCATTCCACTCCGCTCTCCTCTCCTTGCACGGCCTCACCACCGCTCTCCTCTGGCGTCGCCTGCACCACACCCGGACAGCGGCGTGCCGGCGTGGGAGGCGGGAAGAATATGGGAACGGCGTGGACAAACGGGAACGGCGTGCGAGGTGGTGTGGAGTGCGATATTTTTTCCCAGCAAAACCATGATTAGGCATGGTTTAACGAGCAACCGGCTGGATCCCAAAACAGGGCACTCATTTTACGAGGAACTAGATGGAATAGGTAACGTGTGGAGCTCTTATTGCTTTGCGTTGAGTATACCTGATAATTTCTTGTTAGAGGCGACGGCGCTATAGCCGATAGGTCCCGTTATCGTGAACCAAAAAATCAGGCCCCATGCTCGGCTATTCATGGATTGCCGATCTTTTCTTTTTTTTTTTCCTTTTTTTTTTGAGAAACCCTGAACCCTCGTTCACCCTTTTAGATGGAGAAAAAATATAACACATAATCCAGTTGATTCACGTAAATCCATTTTTCAACATACATTTAATGTTAACATCTTTATTTTTTTATTTTATTAAAAATTTTGAATGATAAATATATCCTTCATTTATACAAAAATTATGACATTCATGACTGGTATGACTTGAATTACAACATCACGGGTTATAAGGTCAGAAGATATTTTTATTATTAAAAAACTTATTTTTTTTATATATCCTTTATTTATAAAAAAATTATGGCACTCATGATTTGTATGACTTGGATTACATCTAGTATTATAAGATCAAAAGATATTTTTATTATTAGAAAATTTTAAAAATTTTTAATGATGAAAATATTCTTGACTTTATAATATCCTGTGAACAATATGATATCCTATTCACAGAGATGCCATAAAGAAAGAACATTTTTGCCATTCAATTATATATTTAATACCGGCTATGGTTTACTTTTTCATAGAAAATTTTGAATGACAAAAATATTCTTTTCTTATGACATCCCAGTGTTGAGATATGATAAGTTTTATCTATTTATGCTGATCTATTGAAAGCTTGAATCCGGCTGATCAATGTCCAAGAAGCGCAATGATGGGGGATAGGATGGGTTGGATCGTTGGTGAGCTTTAAAGTCACCTAGATTATGATACTATTTTTTTTTGTATTTTTTTCTCTAGGACGAAGGAATAGTGGGGATGTAGGATAGGGATCTGAATCTCATGGACTTTGGAACTCATCCTAACGAAGAGACCTCTCACCTCTAGGGCATGACACCCTCCTCGACACTTGGAGGTGCTATGATGGATCTCAAAGGCCACGAGGGGATAGAGAAGATGGAATGGGAAGGGAGATAACTGGGCATGACCTCACATCATGTCCTAGGGTTGGGCCTCACACCCTCTCCTCACGGAATGAAATAGAAAAACCACTCTTTTCTAAAACTCATTTTCATTTCCAAAACTTGACTAAACTCCAAAAACTATTTTTTACAAAGGACTGAGGGTGATATTTATAGACATGTCCAACCCTTATTTGAATTTAAATACAGGATAAAAAGATAGAGATAATTCAAATTCAAATACAAGATAGGATAAGATAAGCCTATCCATATCTTAATCCTAACCAACAAAATCATAATTCAAATTTCAAATAAAAGATAAAGATAAATCCTAAATTTATTCTGGATATGCTTCGAGATTCGTGCGTGTTGCCCAGGTGGCTTTTTCCAAGAGGGGGGTGAATTGGGAATTACAAAATTTCTTGCAAAAATGTGTACAAGTAATCCTCTTAGTGGTTGAGTGCTGTGTTAATCAGAATTAAGTGTGGAAGCTGAAAAGTAAGTAAAGCACAATACAAACAAAGCAAGTTTAGAGTGGTTCGGAGCAACCCAGCTCCTACGTCCACTATCCAAGTTCACCACTTGAGATTTCTATTATATCCCCCAAACCGGAATACAGTCGGATTGTTTTACAGGCTCACAATCCCAACCTCTACACTTTGGTTTTTAAATCGGGCCCACCAAAGAAACACTCACTAGGTTTTCACAGGCTCACCTAGAACCTCTACACTTTGGTTTTCAGTAGGCTCACCAAAGAAACCTATTTGGCTTTTACAACTGGGCTCACCAATAACCCAAGTATTCTAAGAGTAGAATAAAAAGCAACAAAAATGACAAACTAAGTTGTCTGGTGGTTGCCGATGCAGCTCGAGTGAAGCTCAATTGAATGCTTTTCAACGTATTTCAATGGCTTCCTTGCTTTCCTCAAAAGATGCTTCAAGCTTCTGATAAGAGTTGGTGAAGGCTTGAAGACTGACTTCAAAGCTCAAGTGCTCTTTCTTCAATAAATGTTCAATGAATGTTTAATAACTCATTAGCCTCTCTAAGGATGTTCTCATACCTTATTTATAGAGACTTCAACTGCCTTCCCTTGATTTTGAACGTTATAGACCGTTGGGAAGTGACAGGTTACTGTTGGAGCACTTTTGGAATTCAAAATCAGAAAACTGGAACTAGCCGTTGGAAGTAACCCCATCATTATAGTCCACTCGGACATTCTTCGAGTTGGCTTGGATCAGGTTCGGGTCGGCTGGGCTGAATGCCAGTCGGCTAAGTTCCACAGTTGATAAAATAATTCACTCTGGACGAGTCGGCTAGGTTGAAATCTAGTCGGCTTGGATCCCTGAGATTCTCAAAATATTTTCAACTAAGTTCTAGACGAGTCGGTTGGGACTTGATGCGAGTCGGCTAGGTCTGCGTGCCAGAGATCTTTTTTCTTGTGCAAGTGCCAGAGTCGGCTGGTTCCTCCATCTAGTCGGCTCGAGATTGGTTCTTCACCCAGACCTATTTCTATACTCCAAAACACATATGCCAAGCTTTGAAGGTTTCCTTCAGATCTTCTTACAACACAATCAAGAAAAATTGAAGCTTGAAACTAGTAAAAGCAACCCTTTATCTTTGATTCAAATAGGAATTTTTTGTTGGGTTCTTCTTTACAAGATTCTAATTACTTGCAACTCAACACAAAGAAATAAAAGTTGTAGGGTTCAAATAATATGTCAAAGTAGTCATCCTACAAAAACTTGTCGACCATTTGAAGAGTTGCTAGATAACCAAATATATGCTCCAATATTTTGTTATTATCAAAATCTCTTCAAGGTTCAATAATCTCTCCCTTTTTGATGATGACAAAATACTGGACATGAAAAAATATATTATATTCACAAGTATAGATGTATATCATAGTAAGCATTTACACTTGTTTGACATATCACAATATTAACTGTATTCTCAAATGAGTATCAATATTTGCTATACAGTTATATACAAAGCCAATTCTATAAAATGTAACTGTCAAAGAATAAGTGCTTGCATGTATTAAGCAGCATTAAGCATTGACAGTTAGATGTAATTAGTAGAGAGCATAATAGTAATCATTGAAGCAAATTAAACATGTATTTCTCCCCCTTTATCATTTATTTGACTTTAGCAGAAAAAGTATGCAATATTCATTAAGTCCCCCTGTCTAATTAACTTTAACAGTTCTATTACAATTCTTTTAAGCTTCTTCTTTCATGCATATTATTATATAATAGTTCTCCCCCTTTTTGTCATCAAATCAAAAAGGTTATACAATTAAACTCAGATTTTAAGTAGATTGAGATTGTATTAAAATTTGTTTGAGATAATTTCACTTTCTCAATTTAGAGAGAGAATTCTATTTAAAAATATTAGAGTGTTAACAAGATACAAGAAATACATACATGTGTCCAAAAAGATATTCATTGTATTTTCATCAAAATATTCAGTACATTGATCATTACATAATCAAAAAGAGTTTCCAAAAAGTACAGAAACTACTAAAGACCTACTCACTATCAGATTCTTCCTTAAGTACATTGGTAGGCATACTTGCACCATACCAAGAAGCAGGTCTAGGAGGTCTACTAGAAGATGCATAAGGTGGAGGTGCTCTAGGATGGTGAGAAGTGATAGGACTCCTAGAGGAAATAGGAGAAGGATCATAAAGAGGTCTAGTCCTAGCAGTGATCTCCAAGGATCTAACAGTGCCACATATTGAAACCATCTCCATCTAGATTGCACCAAGTTGCTGTTCCATGTCCTTGAGGCTTTTAGGTACCTTGTTCACAGCCTCTTTCATTTCACCAATTTCCTTTTGCATTGATATAAGTTTAGAAGCTTGGACATTAGCAAAAGCTTCAGTAGATCCTCTAAGTCTTCCAAGTTCTGACATGATAATCCTAATGTCTCGAGTGTAGTCATCTGCCATCTGTCTTGTCTCTGCAATTGTTTCCAAAGTGCATTTGACTTCATTCAATTCAGTTCTATACTCATTTAATGTTACATCAACTGAATTTTTTATAGATTCAGAACTAGAAGAAATAAGGTCTAGGATAGGTTGAAGTTCCACTTGAGGTGCAGCTCTTGAAGTTTCTATTGCTTCAACTTTTCCTTGCAAGCTTGTGACATGTTCTTCTAGTTGAGACAGTCTACTATCCACTGACTATTTTAGATCACCAAAAAGTGAAGTGATAGTTCCTGTCAGTGAATCAGTCAAAGCCTTCATTTGATCTTCAATCTGACTTTGAATGTTTGGAGGATGTGTAGCTGCCGGAGTAAAGTGTGGTAAAGGTATATCAGCTGTAAGCAAATCAAATTCAGGTGCAGGCATATCAAGATCAGGAAAAGGTACATCAGCCTCAAAAGTCGCAGCAGGCTCAAAAATAAGTGATTCAGGCTCAGGTGCACGTGCAGTAGATGTTCCTTCTTTCCCTTTTCATGGACGGAGCAGCCCTAATAGAGCGTTTCCCGGTAGTACATTTTGGAGCCATTGCTAGGAAAGAAGAAGAAAAGAGAGATTGGAGAGCTTAGAAGGGAGATAGGAATCTTTGGAGTAGGATTAGGAGAGGAACGAACCATTAGAAAAGATGAAATGAAGGTTAGATAGCTCGGAATGGGGTTTATGCTCCAAAATAAAAAACTCAAGCACGAAAATCCAGTCGACTCGAAAAATCCCTAGAGAGGCTCTAGTTGGCTCGGCCAAAACTCACCCAAAATACACAGAGAATCTAGTCGACTCGAAAAAGCTCAAGCTAGCTAGGCCAGAACTCATTCAAAATATGCAGAAAATCCAGTCGACTCGATTTAAGAGCCAGTTGACTCGAACAGAGAAATCAAGTTTTGGAAATTTCTAACACAATTCTGAGAGATTTTGGAGAAAATTTCAAAGGAAATTTAGGCTCTATGATAAAGAATGAAATCAGGAGTTTTTCTAGATGATGTTTCCTTAAATTTGAAGGAATTAGATTAGAGAATTTAAAAAGGATCGTAGAGTCCTAATTCACTTCTAATTAGTTCAAACCTGTCTTGATTAAGTGGCTCAGTAAATATATCAGCTAATTGATTTTCAGTAGGAACAAAATCAAGCACTATATCACCATTTGAAACATGATCTCTAATAAAATGATGTCTAATTTCAATGTGCTTGGTTCTAGAATGTTGAATTGGATTCTTTGTCAAATTGATAGCACTTGTGTTATCACATTTAATTGAAATTTTAGATTATGATACACCAAAGTCTTCTAGTTGTTGTTTAATCCATAACACTTGAGCACAACAACTACCAGCAGCCATGTACTCTGTCTCATCAGTGGACAAGGCTACGGAGTTTTGCTTCTTACAGTGCCATGAGATTAAATTCAACCCTAGAAATTGGCATGTACCACTAGTGCTTTTTCTATCTATTTTACAACTAGCATAGTTAGCATCAGAGAATCCAATCAAATTTAGGATAGAATGTTTAGAATACCAAATTCCTAAATTACTTGTTCCTTTCAAGATTTAATTATTCTTTTAATGGCAAGCATATGTGTTTCTTTTGGTGATGACGAAATATAGCACATACGCATACACTATATAATATGCCAGGTCTACTTGCAGTCAAATATAATAAGGATCCGATCATACCTCTATATAGCTTTTGGTCAACATTAGATCCATTTTCATCTTTGTCCAATCTGCAAGCTGGGCTCATAGGTGTGCTCATTGATTTGCTACTCTCCATTCCAAACTTTTTGATGATTTTTTTGATGTATTTGGCTTGGTTGATGAAGATCCCTTCCTTTGTTTGTTTTACTTGAAGTCCAAGGAAGTAGTTTAGTTCACCCATTAAGCTCATTTCAAATTCTTCCTGCATAAGCTTAGCAAATTCTTTACATAGAGATTCGTTAGTTGCACCAAAGATGATATCATCAACATATATTTGTACAACTAAGATATCATTATTCTTCTTTTTGATAAATAAGGTTTTGTCTACTTTTCCTCTTGAAAAATCATTTTCAATTAAGAAAGTGCTAAGTCTATCATACCAGGCTCTAGGTGCTTGTTTCAAACCATACAATACTTTGTTTAATTTAAATACGTGGTTTGGAAAAGTGTGATTTTCAAAACCTGGTGGTTGTTCCACAAAAACTTGTTCAGAGATAAAACCATTAAGAAATGCACTCTTTACATCCATTTGAAAAAGTTTAAAATTCATGTAGCAAGCAAATGCAAGTAGTAGTCTAATGGCTTCTAGTCTTGCTATAGGTGTATAAGTTTCATCAAAATCAATACCTTTTTCTTGGTTATATCCCTTAGTTACTATACACATAGAAGATTCAAAGACAACCTTGAAGCATTTATCACACAATTGACTTATGCTTAAGAGATTATGCTTCAACTTGTCTACTAGCAAAACATTTTCAATAAAAGTGAAGGGAGTTATTTTGATATTACCAATACCGATTATTCTCCCTTTGCCATTATCTCCAAAGGTGACCATACCTCATTCTTTCATTTCAAGGGTGATAAACTGGTCCTTGTCACCTGTCATATGTCTTGAGTAGCCACTGTCTAAGTACCACCTTTTCTTCAATCTTTGGGCTGCAAGACGTTCCTGCAAAATAATCAATGAATTCTTTTAGGTACCCAAGCTAACTTGGGTCCTTACAGGTCAGCAGAGGTGGTTCCTTTGGGAACCCAGATTTTTCTTACATTCTTATAGACATTTCTAGAATTATTGCAATCAAAAGCTTTATGTCCTATTCTTTTGCAAACAAAGCATACAACTTTAGAGTTTTTATTAGGAATAGAATTAGAAGTTATAAAAGTTGATGCAATTGATGCAGATTTTAAACCTTTTGAAATATAAGTCTTTTTGCTCAAATTCTTAGGAACATACAATAAAGATTTTGAAGTTGAAACAATTTTTGGTACAACCAAGACCTTTTGTGATAAAATGTTTTGAATAGGTGCTTTAGATTTCATAAAAGTAGTTGCTGAAATTCCATTCATAATAGACGTTTTAAAACCAATTCCAGCTTTGTTTCCTGAAATTCATTGTTCTTTTAAAATTAACTCAAGCTTGTTTGAAGATAAAGTAAGTTTTTCAACTAATGGCTTGAGTTTTGTAACCTCCTTTTTCAGTTCAATGTTTTCAGCAAGTAAATCATTGTTTTTCCTCTCACATAAAAGATTTTCATTTTTCAGCTTTTTAATTCTTTCAGAAAAGTCATGCAATTCTTTTTGCAATAAAAGGTTCTTTTCTGAAATTTTATTTTTCTGTTTAAGTAAAGAGTTATTCATATTTTTCAATGATTTTATATTTACTCCAGCTTTCTTAAATTTAGATAATAGATCATAAAATGCAAAACTTAATTCATCAAATGTAAATTCAGTGCAATTGCTAGGGGATGTTACCTCATCTTCGAGACCCATTAAACACAGATTTGCAGTCTTGGTAGTCTTTTCTTCTTCAGATGAAGATGATTCTTCACAATTGCTCCATGTGGCAACCATGGCTTTCTTCTTCTTTTTCTGTCTGAAGGATTTCTTCAATAGAGGATAGTCTGAATGAATGTGCTCCGGCTTCTTGCATTCATAGCATTTGGGGACTACTTCTTTATATTTCTCTCTGTCCTTTTCTTTTTCTTTTCCGTAATCCTTCCTATAGAATTTTCGGTTGAATCTTCCCTTTTTTCTTCCCATGAACTTCCTGAATCTCCTCACAACCATTGCGATATCATCGTCTTCTAGGTCATCATTGGAAGAGGTGCTTTCTTCTTCAGACTCTTCATCATCCCTCTTTGATTCGGTCGCAGCTCTGAAGGCTATAGTTTTTTTTTTCTTCTGTTCGTCTTCAGTTCTATGCTTCATAGTCAGCTCGTGGGTGATGAGTGATCCCAGTAGTTCATCCAGTAGTAATGTGTTAAGGTCTTTGGCCTCCTGGATTGCTGTCACTTTGAGATCCCACTTGTCAGGTAAAGAATGGAGTATCTTCTGAACTAGATCAGCATTTGAGTATACCCTGCCAAGACTCTTCAAACCATTAATAATATCTATAAATCTAGAGAACATGGCAGAAATTATTTCAAAAGGTTTCATTTTAAATAGTTCATAGTTGTGAACTAAAAGATTTATCTTTGAGGTTTTCACTTGGAAAGTTCCCTCATGGGTCACCTTGAGTTTGTCCCAGATTTCCTTTGCTGAAGAGCAAGTGAAAATTCGGTTGAACTCATTTGCATCCAAAGCACAGTATAGTAAATTCATTGCTTTGGCATTCAATTCCCCCATTTTCATGTCATGATCATTCCAGTCCTCTTCAGGCTTAGAGATGTGCACGCCATCAACTTTGATCGTGGGAATGTGTGGCCCTTTTAAGATGACCTTCCATAATTGAAAATCTACAGCTTGAATGTAAATTTGCATTCGTGCTTTCCAATAAGAGTAATTAGTGCCTGTGAATAGTGGATGTCTATTTGTTGAATGGCCTTCGACCAAGGATGTACTCATGGGATGAGCCATCAATCTTTGCTCAAGTAATCAGAGACACTGCTTTGATACCAGCTATTGCCCAGGTGGCTTTTTTTAAGAGGGGAGTGAATTGGGAATTACAAAATTTCTTGAAAAAATATGCACAAATAATTCCTCTTAGTGGTTGAGTGCTGTGTTAATTAGAATTAAGTGTGGAAGCTAAAAAGTAAGTAAATCACAACACAAACAAAGCAAGTTTAGAGTGGTTCGGAGCAACCCAGCTCCTACGTCCACTACCCAAGTTTACCACTTGGGATTTTCACTATATCCCCCAAACCGGAATATAGTCAGATTATTTTATAGGCTCACAATCCCAACCTCTACACATTGGTTTTTAAACCGGGCTCACCAAAGAAACCCTTACTAGGTTTTCACGGGCTCACCTAGAACCTCTACACTTTGGTTTTTAGTAGACTCACCAAAGAAACCTATTTAGTTTTTACAACCGGGCTCACCAATAATCCAAGTATTCTAAGAGTAAAATAAAAAGCAACAGAAATGACAAACTAAGTTGTCTAGTGGTTGCCGATGCAGCTCGAGTGAAGCTCAATTAAATGCTTTTTAATGCACTTCAATGGCTTCCTTGCTTTCCTCAAAAGATCTTTCAAGCTTCTAATAAGAGTTAGTGAAGACTTGAAGACCGACTTCAAAGTTCAAGTGCTCTCTCTTCAATAAAAGTTCAATGAATGTTCAATAACTCATTAGCCTCTCTAATGAGTTCTTATATCTCATTTATAGAGACTTCAATTACCTTCCCTTGATTTTGAACGTTTTAGACCGTTGGGAAGTGATAGGTTACCATTGGAGCACTTTTGGAATTCAAAATCAGAAAATTGGAACTAACCGTTGGAAGTGACCCCGTCATTCTAGTCGGCTCAGACATTCTTCGAGTCGACTCGGATCAGGTTCTGGTCAACTGGGCTGAATGCCAGTCGGCTAGGTTCCACAGTTGAGAAAATTGTTCACTCTAGACGAGTCGGCTAGGTTGAAATCCAGTCGGCTCGGATCCCTGAGATTCTTAGAATATTTTCAACTAAGTTCTGGATGAGTCGGCTGGGACTTGATGCGAGTCGGTTGGGTCTGCATGCCAGAGATCTTCTTTCTTATGCCAGTGCTAGAGTCGACTGGTTCCTCCATCCAGTCGACTCGAGATTAGTTCTTCACCCAGACATATTTCTATACTCCAGAACTCACATGCCAAGCTTTGAAGGCTTCCTTCAGATCTTCTTACAACACAATCAAGAAAAATTGAAGCTTGAAACTAGTAGAAGCAATCATTTATCTTTGATTCAAATAGAAATTTTTTGTTGGGTTATTCTTTACAAGATTCTAATTACTTACAACTCAACACAAAAAAATAAAAGTTGTAGGGTTCAAAAAATATGTCAAAGTAGTCATCCTACAAAAACTTGTCAATTATTTGAAGAGTTGTTAGATAACCAAATATATGCTCCAATGTTTTGTTATCATCAAAATCACTTCAGGGTTCAACAGTGCGGCTTCAAGATTCGTGCTTGCTCTGGGATTCATGCAGGTGAGGTCCCCATCATTTTCCTGAGGTGGGGAAAACTCGACTCCGTCGAGTCAGGCTTCAAGTCTCTAGTCTTTTGCTCGATGTGTTTTCCTTGAAACTCCAGACTCCAGCTTGAGAAAATAATGAATTTTTTTCAGCTTTGCTCTAAAGTTTGTGTAGCATTGAGATTTGTGCAGCTTTGAGATCCGTATAACTTTGAAACCCCTGCAACTTTGAAACCTGCACAGCTTTGAATTCTGCACAGCTTTGAGATCTGTGCAAGTCTGAAGTCGGCAACGCGAAGGAGCAATTGCTTTCAGACCGTGCAGCTTCTTCTTCCTCCTTTGGACCAATGAATTGAGGAACAGGGGAGATGTCTTGGACGGAGAGGAGAGGGCGATTGCCGGGGGCTCGGAGGGGATTGATTTGCCGGAGGAAGGGAGGTTATGAGGCCCAGTTCTTTTTTTTTTTATTTTGCTATTTTTGGGCTGAAGTCGGCGGCCCTTGCCGACTTCAGTTCAAATTCAAATTGGCTCTGAAGCTCGGATTTTTCGGTGGAGATTTCGGAAAAGCCTGTCGACACCGCTAGAGGTGGGGGGATAAGGGTCTTCCTCGGGTTTCTGGGGGACCTCGTGTGCCTTAGTTGATCCAGATTACCCTTCCTTTCGGTGAATGCTGATGCTTCTCTCCCTCGTCTCAGCCCTCTCCGGAGTGCGCTCTCCACCGGTGGTCACTGCGATCGGAATCCACCTTGCTGGTATGTCCTTCTTCCTCGTTTTCCTTTGGGGCATGTTTGGTGGTAGGGTGATTGGCGGGGAGGAGGGGAGAATCCGGCCGGTTCATCTCTTTCTCCTTTGGAATTATAAGAAATGGCTTATGATAGTTGGTCACCGTCGGTTCCTTCTTCCCTTCCGGCGATCCATTCCGGGCGGTCGATCACGGGAATCGCCGTCGTTCCTCCGCTCTCTTGAGGAGGGGATGTTGGTCGACCTGTTAACAGAGAGTGATGTCTCTGTTAATAGGGGAGGGGATTTAATCCCTGTGCTCTTCGGCAGGCGGTCGGACGGCCGTCGTTGGGATCGCCAGTCCCTTCCCTTCCTTCTGACGACCCTCCCTGGCGGTCGATCGGGAGGATCGCCGTCGATCCTCCTTGGTCCTTTTTGTGGAACCTCATCTGGGCACTGTGGCCTGGACGCGGTTGGGCGAAGCTCGGTTGGGCCAGGCTCTGTTGGGTCGGGCCTGTTTCCTGAATGGGCCGGCCCAATAAAGGCACAATTAGGAAAATAAATAATAATAATAATAATAATAATAATAAAAGAAAAGAGAAAGAAAAAGGAAGGTGGAGGAAGGGAGGAAAGGAATTGTCTGGGGATGTTCTAAGAAATTTAATTTCTATTTAATTTTTTTTTATAGGAATTAATTATATAATTAATAAATAAAATAATTTATGATACAAGATCATCATCGCCCTTGGAAAACCAGGTTTAGTGCTTAGTTGGTGGAACTGTAAGTTATCACTCACCGATATAATTTTTGCCATGCATGATGTGAACTTATTATTTGACTTATTATTGAATTTCACAGCTTATGTTTTTACTGCATACATGTATCTCGATGTGTTATGAAATTTAAACACAGACTAAGAGGTAAGAGTCATGGGTTGAGTTGATTTTAGCTGCTCTCTAGTCCGACTATGATCACACGAGGATCTAGACTCCTTTTGGGCCTCCAGCAGGGCTATCGCTGGCACATGATCGATGAGTGGTATGTGACACAGGAGCTAGTTGCCTTATTTTAGCACATGCTGGGATACATGTTTCTCGTGTGATACTCAGAGCTAGTTTTTCTTTTGGACCTCCAGCGGGGCTATCACTGGTACATGACCGATATGCAGTATGTGACACAGGATCTAAACTCTTTTGGGGCGAGCCACGGGCCGATCGTGGCCATAGTCTAAGGGACTAGGTGAGTGTGTATGGATGGCCATCCTAAAGTTTGTGTGATGTAGGAAAAATAATAAAGAAGGTTAATAATGAAAAAATAACTGAAATGGCTTCTATTTTATGGCTACTTGCATGCATTGAGTTACTCTTGATTCATAGTAAATTTATATTCGTGATATATGATGACTTACTGAGTTTAAGGGAACTCATTCCTTTCCTTTGCATTTTTTTTCAGGACCAGAGGAACATGTGGGCCAGGGATTCAGTCAGTGAGGCTTTAGGATCTAGTGGACATTATGATTTTTATGCTTGATATTTAAATCATGTTAAATTTGTGACCGTTGGTTTTATGAACATTTGAACCTACTTGCCTAGGTGTAAATCTTATGGTTTAATTGCTTGCCTAATAAAAATTCTTGTGATTGCCTGGTTATTCATTTTATTTGAGAATGGTTGGTACAGGCCTTGTATGTCCCTGGGAAGGTTGAACCCAAGAACATACGACCGTCTGTCGCACATCTGGCCCAGGTCTTGGGGTTGGGGCATGACAGATTTAGTGGTATCAGAGGCAGGCTTGTCTTAAAATCAAGATGATATAGATAGTGAGAGCGGGGTAGAGATAATTAGGACAAGTTTAAATTAATTAAAGTACAAGCAATGTTATATTATTTAACTGGCTATCTTTTGTGGTATAGGTTTAATGGCTCGGACCCAATCCATGAGGACATCAAATCATAATGATCATGCTTCTCGAGCTCATGATATTTTGCAAGTAGCGGGTCCATCTCGGGCTGCCAGCGCCTTCAGGACTCGTAGCCCATCACCTGATCAGGACGAGAGCTGAGCAGTTAGTCCTCCTCCTCTGCAGCGTGATATGAGGACAGCCAATTCTGATGGTCGGGTGGTAGGTCATATTTAGGCTCTAACTAGACTTGTGCAGGAAATGAGGCAGTAGGGAAGTAGGGGTGGTTAATCTTTTAAGATGGATCGAGGGATCACTGAATTTAAGAAGTTGGCACCTTCTACTTTTGAGGGCTCTACCGAACCTACTGAATCATTTAAATGGTTGAAGGAAATGGAGAAGGTCTTTGCCAGCATGGACTGCATAGATCGAGAAAAGGTTTGCTTTGCTGCTTATCAATTGCAAGGCGAAGCTTCGGAATGGTGGGATGCTGTCAGGAGACAATATGATAATGAAGAGCCAATTACTTAGGAAATTTTTCGTCAAGAGTTCTTGGAATGTATTTTTCAGAAAGTCTCAGATTTGAGAAAGAAAGTGAATTCACAAGACTGATACAAGGAAGCTTGATAGTGGCACAATATGAAGACAAGTTTATAGAACTGTCCCGCTTTGCTTCGGACTTGGTGGCCACAGATAGTATCAAGGCTCGGAGATTTGAGAAAGGACTTAAACCCAGGATTCGTGCTGGAGTATGACCCATGCAGCTGGCTTTGTACCGAGACATGGTTAGTAAAGCAAAAATTGTGGAGCAGGAGGTTGATAATATGCAACAGGAGAGGGAACAGCAGTTGAGGAAAAGACCTAGATCGGATGGGCAGCGGGGGAACCAATACTCTAGCAGACAACCTAGACAGAGGGGAAATCAAAGGCAGGATCCAGGTCCTCAGCAAGGTAATGGTCCTCGTTGCAGGAGATGTCAGGGTTTTCATTTGGAGCAGGATTGCGTTGGTTTTCTGGGGCTTATTTTAATTGTGGTCAGCAGGGCCATAGAGCTATGGATTGCCTTCATTCTCAAAATCCCGGGTATCAACGTACCTTTCAGAATGCACCGCGACCGCCTGCACCTCCTTCAAATGTACCAGCTTTTATCCAAGGACAACCTTCAGCTTATGGATCTGGTGAGCGCCAGAAGCAGAAGACCCAGGCTCGTGTGTATGCTCTGACTCAGCAAGATGCTTAGGCATCGAATGATGTGGTGACAGGTAATTTCAAAGATCTTTTCTTTTTAAAGTTGGTTAAATTGAGTTCATATACTTACAAGTTAGAATTTGACTATCTGGTAGGTACTATCAAAGTAGTTTCCTCTTATGCCCGTGTTTTATTTGATTCCGGAGCAACACACTCTTTTATTTCAACCAGATTTACTAAGAAGGCTGGTATAAAACCAGTACCTCTGAATTTTGAGATCGGAGTTTCCATTCCAAATGGGAGCATTATCATGGTCAACATGATTTGACCATCCTGCACCTTAAGCATTGGAAATCATGATTTTTCATCCGATTTAATGGTTTTAGAAATTGAGGAGTTTGATATTATATTGGGAATGGATTGGTTGGCCTCTTATCATGCCACTATGGATTGTTTCGGGAAGAGAGTAGTTTTCCACCCTCCAGGTTATGAACCTTTTGGTTTCTCTGGCAGTGAAGGGAAGGCTCCTATTATAATGGTTACAGCTATGCAAGCTAGCAGGATGCTGAGGCAAGGCTATGCAGGATATTTGGCCAATGTTATGGATTTCCAACAGGAAGAGATAAAGTTGGGAAACATTCCGATTGTGAAGGAATTTCCAGATATATTTCTAGATGAATTGCTGGGATTGCCTCCTAATAGAGAGGTGGAATTTTCTATTGATTTCATACCCAGTGCAGAACCTGTGTCTAAGGCTCCCTATAGGATGGCACTAGTTGAATTGAAAGAACTTAAAGAACAACACCAGGATCTACTTGATAAGGGATTTATCAGGCCGAGTGTTTCATCGTGGGGTGCTCCGGTACTTTTTGTCAGGAAGAAGGATGGAAGCATGAGGTTATGTTTTGATTATCAAGAACTGAACAAGTTGACAATCCGAAATAAGTACCCTCTTCCCATAATTGATGATCTTCTTGACCAATTGCAAGATGCTCATGTGTTTTCAAAAATTGATATGCAGTCTGGATATTATCAGTTAAAAATTAAGAATGAGGACATATCCAAGACAGCCTTTCAGACTAGATATGGGCATTATGAATTTCTGGTGATGCCTTTCGGATTGATGAATGCTCTGGCAGATTTCATGGACATGATGAATAGAATATTTAGATCATATTTGGATCAGTATGTGGTAGTATTTATTGATGATATTCTGATATATTCTAAGAACTAGGAATAGCATGAAGAACATTTGAGGAGAATCTTACAGATACTAAAGGAGCAGAGGTTGTATGCAAAGCTGAAGAAATGTCAATTCTGGCTTGATAATATTTCTTTTCTTGGCCACACAGTCTCTAAAGAAGGAATATCTGTTGACCCAACAAAGATTGAAGGAATTGTTGAATGGAATAGACCAACTAATATGACTGAAGTCCGTAGTTTTCTGGGACTAGCTAGTTATTATCGAAGGTTCGTGGAGGGATTTTCCCGTATAGCTTTGCCACTGACCTAGCTAACTCATAAAGGGATTAAATTTGTTTGGTCAGATGACTGTGAGAAGAGCTTCCGAGAGTTGAAGAAGTGCTTAGTGTCAGCTCCTATCCTTACCCTACCATCTGGAAGTGAGGGTTTTACTATTTACAGTGATGCCTCCAGAAAATGGTTAGGATGTGTTCTTATACAAAATGGGAAGGTGGTGGCATACGTATCTAGGCATCTTAAAACACATGAATTGAACTACCCTAGTCATGATTTGGAATTAGCTACCATAGTTTTTGCCTTGATGATTTGGAGACATTATTTGTATGGGGTATCTTGTGAGATTTTTACTGATCATAAAAGTCTCAAATATTTATTTACCCAGAAGGAGTTAAACTAGAGACAAAGAAGATGGTTGGAGCTGATCAAAGACTATGATATGAAAATAAGTTATCATCCGGGAAAAGCGAATGTAGTGGCTGATGCATTGAGTAGGAAGGCCGGGGGTAGCGTAGCAACCTTAATCACTTCTCAGGAAGAAATTTTTCAAGACCTTGGGAAGCTGAACGTGGAGATACAGTTGTATAATGCTAAATTCTCACTTGCTACTCTTAAGATACAATCTATCCTGATTGACAGAATTAAGGCATCTCAGAAGAGTGATTTAAAATTACAAAAGATCAGGAAAAAGGTACAAGTTGGGGCAATTTCAGAATTCCGAATTCATAAAGATGGATCCCTAAAGTTTGGAAACAGATTATATATTCCAAGGGATACAAGTTTAAAGAAGGAAATCTTGATTGAAGCTCATAACTCCACTTACACTATTCATCCTGGAAGTATAGAAATATATAGAGATCTTAAAGAAAATTTTTGGAGTGGTATGAAAAGGGAAATAGCAATGTTTGTAGCTCAATGCTTAACTTGTCAACAAATAAAGGCTGAGCATCAGAGACCAGATGACCACTATAACCCCTAGCTATTCTAGTATGGAAATGGGAGAATGTCACAATGGACTTTGTTACAGGATTGCCGAGGACTCTTAGAGGATTTGATGCTATATGGGTTGTTGTAGATCGATTGACAAAGTCAGCTCATTTCTTACCTATTAAAGTCAATTTCTCCATGGAAAGGCTAGCTAAATTATATATTGATGAGATTGTTAGATTGCATGGTATTCCTGTATCAATTGTATCTGATAGGGATACTAGATTTGTTTCTCAATTTTGGAGGAGATTGCATCAAGCTATGAAAACAAAGTTGAAGTTTAATACAGCCTTTCACCCTCAAACAGATGGACAGTCAGAGAGAACAATCCAGACACTGGAGGATATGCTGAGAGCATGTGTTTTTGATTTGAAGGGGTTATGGGATGAACATTTGTCACTGGTAGAATTTGCATATAACAACAGTTATCAAGCAACCATTAAGATGGCACCTTTTGAAGCACTGTATAGGAGGAGATGTAGGACCCCGATATGTTAGGATGATGTTGGCGAGAGAAAACTTTTGGGACCAGACATTGTGCTGCAGACCACAGATAAAATTCAACTTATTAGGAGGTGACTGCTTGCAGCTCAGAGTCGACAAAAGAGTTATGGAGATAATCAAAGAAGAGAACTGGAATTTCATGTGGGAGATCATGTACTTCTTAAAGTGTCCCTTACTAAAGGAGTCATGAGATTCGGGGTGCGAGGGAAGCTAAGCCCTCGGTATGTGGGTCCTCTTGAGATCCTAGAGAAAATTGGAGCTGTGGCTTATCGGCTTGCTTTGTCACCTTCTCTTACTGGAGTACATAACGTTTTCCATGTTTCTATGTTGATAAAATATATACCTGATCCAAATCATGTAGTTGAATTGGAACCACTTCAATTCAGAGAAGATTTGTCTTATGAGGAGCAACCAGTGAAGTTGGTGGATAAAAAGGAACAAGTCCTGAGGCGATGCATCATTCCTTATGTTAAAATCCAATTGAGTAATCATTCAGAATGAGAAGCCACTTGGGAGCTGGAGGAAGTCATGAAAGTTAAATATCCTCAACTTTTCCATAATCTAGGTATGCCAATTTCGAGGATGAAATTTTTTTAGGTGGGGAGAATGTGAGGCCCAGTTCCTTTTTTTTTTTATTTTACTGTTTTTGGGCTGAAGTCGGTGGCCCTTGCCAACTTCAGTTCAAATTCAAATTGGTTCTGAAGCTCGGATTTTCCGGCGGAGATTTCGGAAAAGCCGGTCGACGCCGCCAGAGGTGGGGGGGATAAGGGTCTTCCTTGGGTTTTTGGGGGACCTCGTATGCCTCAGTTGACCTAGATTACCCTTCCTTTCGGTGGACACCGACAATTCTCTCCCTCGTCTCAGCCCTCTCCGGAGTGCTCTCTCCACCGGTGGCCACTGCGATCGGAATCCACCTCGCCGGTAAGTCCTTCCTCGTTTTCCTTTGGGGCATGTTTGGTTTTAGGGTGATTGGCGGGGAGGAGGAGAGAATCCGGTCGGTTCATTCGCTCCTTTGGAATTGTAAGAAATGGCCGATGATAGTTGGTCGCCACCGGTTCCTTCTTCCCTTCCGGCGATCCATTCAGGACGGTCGATCACAGGGATCGCTGTAGTTCCTCCGCTCTTTTGAAGGGGGGGATGTTGGTCGGCTTGTTAATAGAGAGTGATGTCTCTGTTAACAGGGGAGGGGATTTAATCCCTGTGCTCTCTGGCTGGCGGTCGGACGGTCGTCGTTGGGATTGCCGGTCCCTTCCCTTCCTTCCGGCGACCCTCCCTAGTGGTCAATCGGGAGGATCGCCATCGATCCTCCTTGGTCCTTTTTGTGGAACCTCGTCTGGGCACTATGGCCTGGACGCGGTTGGGCCAAGCTCGGTTGGGCCAGGCTCTGTTAAGCCGGGCCTGTTTCCTAAATGGGCCGGCCCAGTAAAGGCACAATTAGGAAAATAAATAATAATAAAAAAAAAGAAAAGAGAAAAAAAAGGAAGGTGGTGGGAGGAAAGGAACTGGGATGTTCCAAGGAATTTAATTTCTATTTAATTTCTTTTTATAGGAATTAATTATATAATTAATAAATAAAATAATTTGTGATACAGGATCGTCATCGTCCTTGGAAAATCGGGTTTAGTGCTTAGTTGGTGGAACTGTAAGTTATCACTCACCGATATAATTTTTGCCATGATGTGAACTTATTATTTGACTTATTATTGAATTTCACAGCTTATGTTTTTACTACATACATGTATCTCGATGTGTTATGAAATTTAAACACAGACTAAGATGTAAGAGTCATGGGTTGAGTTGATTTTAGCTGCTCTCTAGTCCAACTATGATCACACAAGGATCTTGACTCCTTTTGGGCCTCCAGCGGGGCTATCGCTGGCACATGACCGATGAGCGGTATGTGACATAGGTGCTAATTGCCTTATTTTAGCACATGCTGGGATGCATGTTTCTCGTGTGATACTCAGAGCTAGTTTTTCTTTTAGGCCTCCAATGGGACTATCGCTGGTACATGACCGATGTGCGGTATGTGACACAGGATCTAGACTCTTTTGGGGCGAGCCACGAGCCGATCGTGGCCATAGTCTGAGAGACTAGGTGAGTATGTATGGATAGCCATCTTAAAGTTTGCGTGATGTAGGAAAAATAATAAAGAAGGTTAATAATGAAAAAATAACTGAAATGACTTCTATTTTATGGCTACTTGGCACGAGCCGATCGTGGCCATAGTCTGAGGGACTAGGTAAGTGTGTATGGATAGCCATAAAATAGAAGTCATTTCATTATTTTTTCATTATTAACCTTCTTTATTATTTTTCCTACATCACACAAACTTTAAATTTATATTCGTGATATATGATGACTTACTGAGTTTAAGGAAACTCATTCCTTTTTTTTATTTTTTTTCAGGATCAGAGAAACATGTGGGCCAGGGATTCAGTCAGTGAAACTTTAGGATCTAGTGGACATTGTGATTTTTATGCTTGATATTTAAATAATGTTAAATTTATGACCGTTGATTTTATGAACATTGACTAGATGTAAATTTTATAATTTAAATATCTGCCTAATAAAAATTTTTATAATTATTTAATTATTTATTTTATTTAAAAATAATTGGTACAGATCTTGTATGTCGTTGAATCCAAGAATATACAGATGCATATCTGGCCACAGACCTTAAGGTTGGGTCGTGACAAGGATCCAGTAGGAAGCAGTGGCGGTAGTTGGGATCTCGTCGTGACCGACGAGGTAGTTCCAGACGAAGGGGATCTCAGCATCGTTGAGCCACGTGAAGCGGTGGAGAAAGGCCCCTGTCTGGTGCTGATGGCCTCTAGGGTGAGCACCGCCCGGTTCTTGTGGTAGCCGCAGTTGTAAAGCACCATCATGGACGAGCAGTTCTTGCACGGTTACATCATCTGGATGGCGCCGTCCATCTTGGTGGCCTCCTTGGGGCGTACTCGTGATGGACGCACATGATCGCGTACTTGTCGTCGATCAGGGCGATCAATTCCTTCATGTCGAGGAAGTCGCAGTCGACGAACATGGTCCAACCCTGGAATCCGGCGAGGTAGGGGGTGAGAAAGCGGGTGAAGGAGGACTCCGTGCTCTCGGTTGGGAGCAGAAACGGACTTGGGCGTCTTGGGAAAGAAAGAGGAGGCACCGGGCCAGAGGTCGGAGGCGGAGAGGCGGCGGTTGGAGCCGCTGCCCTTCCGGGGAGGGATGAAGTTGGAGATGATGGCGCCTCCACACATGGCCGGACTGCTGCGAGCTTTGTCTTGCAATGGTGGAAGAGCCGAGGCGAGGTTCGGGCGAGGAAGCTGATGAGGTGGAAGAGGGGCTAGGGTTGCAGATCCGGCGAGGGCGGCGTCCTTGGGTTGTTCGGACGGCTCGGAAACCGGTGGCTTGGCCGGTGGTTGCTGGTTTCTCTAGCCTTAAGATCCTTCCCAGCGGCAAGGGGCCGGTGCCGGCAGCTTTTCCGGGTACTGTAATCATGGAACAACAGTGGAGAAGGAGGAGGTGGCCGCAGGGGAGCCGGTTCACCACCGACTCCGGATCGAACCAGGCCAGGCAAACCCGACAGTCGATCGCCTGCTGGTACCGTCGACCAAAGGCCGACCCGAACTGGATGGGCGTGAAGCTTCTCCGGAACCGCTCCTTGAGGGTGGGCTCCGAGGGCCAGTCGGAAGCGGGCACGGCCGGGTCCGGCACCGGCGGGAAGGGGCGGATGCCGAGTATGAGGACGGAGCGGGCGAGCTCCTTCAAGATGGAGACGGTGAGGGTGGTGTTCACTACGAGGAGGGTCAGGATGCTCTCTGAGGGCGATGGCAGGCTTGAGAGACCCATCGTCGTCGGATCAAAGAGATCGGACTGCTCCTTTTCGCTCCACGCCGCCTTGGATCTCGCCCAGAAATGATCTGGGAGAAACAGGGATCAAGTTCGGGTTTGGGCAAGGCCGGGGGCTGGTAGCAGGTCGCCGTCTCGAAGGCAAAGAGAAAGAACTCGTCTTCATTTTGGGTCTGGTAGTAATTTACACGGGAAGGAGGAGGTGGAGGGAATTCTGTTCGCTGGTGAGTGGAGGTGCGGTACAGGGAGGTAGGGTGGGGAGTCGGGCGTTGTGGACATGGCAAAGGGGTGTCGCCGTTTGGATCAGGAGGCCGCGAGGTGGATGGTTCGAGCGACTGTGGAGCAAGAGCAGGAAAGACGGAGAATGGCAGAACTCGAAAGAAATCTGAATTTGGAAAAGAAATGTACGGTAATTTTGTTTATAGTTATATTAAGATACTATTTTTTTTATATATTTTTTTTATCTAGAGATGACAAAAGAATAGTGGGAATGTAGGATCGGGATCTGAATCTCATAGACTTTGGGACTCGAAGAGACCTCTCACCTCTAGGACATGATACCCTCCTCGATACTTGGAGATGCTAGGATGGATTTTAAAGACCACGATGGGATAAAAAAGATAGAATGGGAATGGGATAACTGAGTATGACCTCACATCATGTCCTGGATTGGACGAGGAGATAGAGAAGATGGAATGGGAAAGGGATAACTGGGCATGACCTCACATCATGTCCGGGGTTGGACCTCACACCCTCTTCTTATGGAGTGAAATAAAAAAATCATTTTTTTCTAAAACTCATTCTTGACTAAACTCCAAAAACTATCACATCATGTCCGGGGTTGGACATCACATCATCTTCTTACGGAGTGAAATAAAAAAACCACTTTTTTCTAAAACTCATTCTTGACTAAACTCCAAAAACTATTTTTTACAAAGGACTGAGGATGGTATTTATAGACCTGTCCAACACTCATTTGAATTTGAATACAGGATAAAAAGATAGAGATGATTCAAATTCAAACACAAGATATGATAAGATAAGCCTATCCATATTTTAATCATAACCAACAAAATCCTAATTCAAATTTCAAATAAAAGATAAAGATAAATCCTAAATTTATTCTGTATATGCTCCGAGATTCATGCTTGCTCTGGGATTCATGCAGGTGAGGTCCCCATCACGCAAAGGCTTATCAACGTTTAAGAGACGTAAAATCGATCAATGCCCAATAGGCACAAGTATGATCAATGCCCAATAGGCACATGTATGATCAATGTCCAATAAGCACAAATATGATCAATGCTTAATAGGCACAAGTGATGTGGTAGGATCGCTGACGTAGAGGAACCGGCAAGCGCCACATCGAGAGAAGACGCCACGTCGACCCTCCGGCTCGGACCCCACTACCGAGCTGAGCTGAGCTCTTTCAGGACAGCATACCGAGCTCAGTCCTCTGCCAGGTCGAGCTCATGAGCTCGACGCCTAGGTCGGAGCCGCCATTCGCCCCTTCAGAGCGAGACCCTCGGAGGCTAGTGCCCTGCGGTCGAGGTCGAGCCACGAGCTCACCCGCCGATGTGGAGCCTCTCCGAGCACGCGCCCTCTGGACCGAGTCCGCCTTCCGCCTCTCTAGAGCGAGACCGTCGGAGGCTAGTGCCTTGCGGTTGAGGTCAAGCCACGAGATCACCCGCCGATATGGAGCATCTCCGAGCGCGCGCCCTCTGGACCAGGTCTGCCTTCCGCCTCTCCAGAGCGAGACCGTCGGAGGCTAGTGCCCTGCGGTCGAGGTCGAGCCACGAGCTCACCCGCCGATATGGAGCCTCTCCGAGCACGCGCCCTCTGGACCGGGTTCGCCTTCCGCCCTCCAGAGCGAGGCCCTTAGAGGCTAGTGCCCTGCGGTCGAGGTCGAGCCACGAGCCCACCCGCCGATGTGGAGCCTCTCCGAGCGCGCGCCCTCTGGATCGGGTTCGCCTTCCGCCCTCCTTCACCGAGGCGCTCCCGCGAGCTCGGAACGTCGTGGTTGGAGCGAGTCATGCCGTCCCAGCTCGGCCCCAGTTCGGACAAGGTCTTCATCAGCCCAGAACACCGGCGAGCAGCCCGAGGATTGCACTGAAGCACTTTCCAGGCCGTACTGATCACCTACGACCGCCATTTACACAAATCCAGGGATTCGAATCCTGCAGGCGCGACCCGCCATTCGAAGCACTCCCAAATTTTCTGGAATGAGGCAACCAAGAGAAGTGTCGGAGCGCCAGACAACGCCCCCTATCATGAATAAGGAAAGGTCCCTCAGGACACCGCCGCATGCGCTTAACACCCTAGCGGGGATCCTGAGACAAGCGTGAACGGTAACCTGGTTCACAGCAAACCCAGAGGTAACACACACAACAACTCCAAGACACAGAAGAGATAGAAAAAACAGAAAGAGGAAGAAATGCAACCCCCACCAGCAAGAGGGGACGGCACCACCACCATCACCACAAGCACAAGCGCAAGCCCGACCAAGAGGGCGAAGCGCCACTACCACCACAGTCGAGGGGAAAGCGAGGGATACAAGGAGAGGCGGAGAAACAGAGCATCCCTCTGTCCCCGCTATCACTCTCCCCCGGCAACGTTTTTACCTTCACCCATATCTTACACTCCTCCTAGAGCGGAGTCCATCAAGAGGGGCCTTGTTGGCTCCACCCAGTGATTTTGATGAATAACAAAATATTGAGTACATATTGTATTCTAATGAGGATTTCAAGTTGGGAGTTTTCAGGAAGAAAGCACCTCAAAATTTCAAAAACTTATGGTGTATGGCATGCAATGGCACGGAGCAATTCTCACATATCCGGACATTCTCTTCATTGAAAAAGAGCTTATAATTGCTTAACTATTATGTGTTTATACATTCATGAACTTTATTTTTGATTTCGAGGCTTTTACACTTGAATCTGGATATTTTCAGTCTCAAGTGTCGACACCTGGACAGTCAAGTGTCGACACTTCAGCATTTGGCACGGACAAAAATCCTTAGCACGCCAAGTGTCGACACTTATATTCAAGTGTCGACACCAAGTGTCGACACTTAGGTTCTAAGTGTCGATTCAAGACCTGAGATTTTTGAAAATACAGAACTTTGTTGGTTCGAGAATTTTTGTGTCAAGTGTCGACACCTGTGCATCAAGTGTCGATACTTGAATATTCAAGTGTCGACTCCCAGAAATCAAGTGTCAACACCTGACAGCCAAGTGTCGACACCTGATAGCCAAGTGTCGACACTTGCAGCCTTACAGCTCTAACGGATCTATTTTTCTGGCTTGCAGAAATTGGTTTTCAAGCTTCAAACAGCTATTTCCAATGCTCCAACAGTCACAAACCATTTTTATAAGGTTTTTGGTGTATTTAATCTCCACCAACCTCATTTTAAAAGAAGAGAAGTGAAGAGAAGTGAAGAGAAGAAAAGAAAAGAAGAGAAAGCAAGAGAAAAGTCTATTCAAGAGCATTCAAGTCCACTCAAAAGCCAAAAAGTCAATATTCTCTCCAAAACTTCAAATCAAAAGCCTTTTCTAGCTTGATTCCACTGAAAAAGCCTACTAGCTCAACTTTACTACATTCCAAAAGGAGGCAACTTGAAGAAGAGTGAAGTCAAAGCATCCTTTGGGCTTCAAAGATTCCAATCTACTCTTGAAGAGAGTTTGTTGTAGCTTTAAATTTCATAAATATTTTATTGTGCTTTGACCTTGCTTTCAAGGGTATCTTGAAAGAAGGTTATTGTGGTTTGTTGGTGAGCCAAAGTGTTAAAACCAACTAGGGTTAACTTGTGAGCCCGAAGACAAAACAAGTATTTGTGGTTTGTTGGTGAGCCAAAGTGTTAAAACTAACTAGGGTTAACTTGTGAGCCTAAAGACAAAACAAGTATTTAAGGTTGTTGGTGAGCCTAGGTGATAAAACCAACTTAGGTTTTGACTTGTGAGCCTTGTGAAAAACAAGTCAACTGTAATCTGGTGTGGATTATAGTGGAATTCCCAAGGGTGGCTTGGGGAGTGGATGTAGGTGCTAGGTTTGCATCGAACCACTATAAACCTTGTGTTTGTGTGTGATTGCTCTTTTCCTTTCGTATTCTTTAATTAAGTGCTATCATCTTGCATCTAATTTATTATTGCTCACAAGCACCACTAGACCTTCATTTTATTGTGTTAAATTTTTAAAAGACCCAATTCACCCCTCCTCTTGGGCTCCATTTTTGGGCAACAAGTGGTATCAGAGCACCGGTACTCTCTTGTAGGTCCAAGGATCTTGAGTAAAAGATCATGGCAGCCCCAATAGGCATGGGTATTGTTGAAGGTCAAGCTTCAAACCGTCCCCCACTTTTTAATGGCACAAATTACACATACTGGAAGACACGCATGCGCATATTTATACAAGCTCTTGATTATAATTTGTGGAGAACAATAGTAAAAGGTCCTCATCAGCCTACAATGATGATTAATGGCATTCTCACCCCTAAAATGGAAGATGATTGGGATGAAATGATATTAAGCAAATTGAGCTTAATGCTAAGGCAATGAACCTTTTATTTTGTTCTCTTGATCCTAGTGAGTTTAATAGAATATCAAACTGTCTCTCCGCAAAGGAGATTTGGGATACACTTAAGGTTACCCATGAGGGTACACACCAAGTGAAGACCACCAAGGTTAACATGCTAATTCACACATATGAAATATTTAAAATGGAACCTACTGAGTCTATCAGTGAGATGTATACTAGGTTCACAAACATTGTGAATGGCATGAGAAGTTTAGGAAAAATAATTTCTAACGGTGAACTTATGAATAAACTTCTCAGGTCTCTACCAGCTTCATGGGATGCAAAGGTCACTGCAATCGAAGAAGCAAAAGATGTCAACACTCTCTCGCTGGAACAACTGTTGGGTTCCTTGATGACTTATGAACTATCCCTCAAACAGAAGAATGGAGAGGTGGATAAAAAGAAAAAGACAATAGAATTCAAATCTACTACCAGAGAAGACTCGAGCGAAGACTCTGAAGAGGATGACGAAGAAGATGAAACAGCTATGTTAGCAAGGAAATTCAGAAGGTTTATGAGGAAAAAGAAATTCAATTACAAAAAGAAACCTCTGAAAGTTGAGCTGAGTAAAGAAAAAGATAAGGAAAAGAAGGAGGAGCAGCCCACATGTTTTGAGTGCAAGAAGCCAGGGCATTTCAAGGTAGACTGCCCCTTACTAAAGAAAAGCAGAAGAAAGCTAAGAAAGAAGGCCATGATGGCAACCTGGAGTGAAAGTGAAGACTCCAGCTCTGAGGAAGAACAACAGGAAGTAGCAAATTTCTGTCTAATGGCCGATCAAGAAGAGGTATGCTCTGAAATCGAAAAAGAAATATCTTTTGATGAGCTTCATGAGATTTTTGATGAACTAGTCATAGAATTTCAAAAATTAAAGTCAAAACATAAAGACTTAAAGAAGCAAAATCTGGAACTAGCTAAAACAAATAACAATCTTTCAAATGAAAATGAATACCTTCTAATACAAAATAAAAATTTAAATGATAAGATTATGGCTCTTGAAGATGAAAAGAATATATTTGAAAAGAAAAGTAACTTACTTTCAAATAAAAAATTGTCAAGACAAAGCAAAGAAATTTTAATGGAAAACAAAAGATATAAAGAGGAAATCGATAAACTAAAGCCTTTTGTTGAAAAATTTACTTACAGTTCTGAAAAGTTAAATTTACTGTTAAATAACCAAAGAGCAGTGTTTGACAAAGCTGGATTAGGATTCAGAACTCATAAGAAACAGAAACTCTTTAAAAATTTCTTTGTGCCTGCATCTTCATCAATTACATGCTATACTTGTGGTGTTAAAGGATATAAATCTTATATGTGCAACAAAAGAAAATTAAGGAACACTAAGAAAGTTTGGGTTCCAAAAGGAACCAATGCCACTAACCAAAAAGGACCCAAGATGGCTTGGGTACCTAAAGTCTCCACTTGTCTTTATTGCAGGTATGCCTTGCAACCAACAAGAAAAGAATGTGGTACCTTGATAGCGGTTGCTCAAGGCATATGACAGGAGATGTGGAGCAGTTCTCATCACTCACATATCAAAATGGTGGCAATGTAACTTTTGGTGATAATGGAAAGGACAAAATCATCGGTATTGGTAAAATCCATATCACCCTACCTCTTATATTGATAATGTTTTATATGTTGATGGATTAAAATATAACTTGCTAAGTATTAGTCAATTTTGTGACAAAAATTTTAAAGTTATTTTTGAATCTTCTTTGTGCATTGTTTCTAGTCTAGATGACAATGGCATTAAGTTCATCGGTCATAGGCATGGCAATATTTATATGGTTGATCTTGATGATCTCCCTATTCAGAAAGGTCAATGTCTAGTGGCAATGGAAGCCAAGATCGATGAAACTAGTTGGCTTTGGCATCGTAGACTAGGACATGCTAGCATGCATTTAATTTCAAAACTTAGCAAAAAGAATTTAGTAAAAGATTTGCCTAAACTCAATTTTGAAAAAGATAAGATTTGCAGTGCATGTCAACTTAGAAAACAAACAAAATATTCTTTCAAACCTAAAGGAGTAATCTTTACATCTAGACCTTTGGAATTGCTTCATATGGACCTCTTTGGGCCTACTAGAACATCTAGTTTGGGAGGTAAGAAGTTTGGTCTAGTCATTGTAGATGATTTCTCACGTTTTACTTGGGTCATGTTTTTAGCACATAAAGATGAAACGTTTTCTAATTTATAAGATTTCACAAAAGAGTTTTAAATGAAAAAGGTGTTTCAGTAATTTCTTTAAGAAGTGATCATGGAACTGAATTTGAAAATGCCAATTTTAATAAATTTTGTATTGAAAATGGAATTAATCACAATTTTTCTGCACCTAGGATACCTCAACAAAATGGGGTAGTAGAAAGAAAAAATAGAACTCTTGAAGAAATGGCACGCACCATGCTTTGTGAAAATGATTTACCTAGATACTTTTGGGTAGAAGCCATAAATACTGCATGCTATATTTTAAATCATGTTTTAATTCGACCGATTTTAAAGAAAACCCCTTATGAGCTTTGGAAGGGTAGAAAACCTTCAATCCGTTATTTTCATGTTTTTGGATGCTGTTGTTTCATCTTAAATAATGGTAAAGATAATCTAAGTAAATTTGATGCCAAATCAGATGAGGGAGTCTTTCTAGGCTACTCCATATCTAGTAAGGCATACAGGGTCTTCAACAGAAGGACACTTGTTGTTGAAGAATCCATTCATGTAGTATTTGATGAAACTAACCAAAAATCTTCAAGAAAAGAAGATGTACTTTTTGATGAATCAGGTAACAAGAAAACTGAAAAAATAAATAACAATGAAGGACTTACCAAGGAACAAATGATGATCAAAACACTGATGGAGATCAAGCGCAAGGTGATGAAAATACATCAACTGTTGATCCTTTATCAAAAGAATGGAGGTATGCTCATGGACACCCAAAAGAACTAATTATAGGTGATCCATCTAAAGGTGTAAGTACTCGATCATCTCTTAGAAATATTTGTGATTACTTAGTTTTTGTGTCTCAAATTGAACCTAAAACTATTGAGGAAGCTGAATGTGATAGTAATTGGATAAATGCTATGCAAGATGAACTTAATCAATTTAAAAGGAACAATGTTTGGACACTGGTAGATAGGCCTTCAAACACATCAATTATTGGCACAAAATGGGTTTTTCGAAATAAACTTGATGAAAATGGAATAGTAATTAGAAATAAAGCTAGACTAGTTGCCAAAGGATACAATCAGAAGGAATGGATAGATTTTGATGAAACCTTTGCTCCTGTGGCTAGACTTGAGGCAATTAGGCTATTGTTGGCTTTTTCCTGTTTCATGAACTTTAAACTGTATCAGATGGATGTTAAAAGTGCTTTCTTAAATGGATTAATTGAAGAAGAAGTTTATGTTGAACAACCCCCTGGTTTTGAAAATTCTGAATTTTCAAATCATGTTTATAAACTTCATAAAGCTTTATATAGATTAAAACAAGCTCCAAGAGCTTGGTATGATCGATTAAGCTCCTTTTTGCTGAAAAACAATTTCACTAGAGGTAATGTAGATAAAACATTGTTTTTAAAGAAGAAGAATGATGATCTCTTAGTAGTACAAATCTATGTTGATGATATAATATTTGGTGCTACTAATGAATCTCTTTGTCAAGATTTTGCAAGTCTAATGCAGGGTGAGTTCGAGATGAGCATGATGGGAGAACTGAATTTCTTCCTCGGACTCCAGATAAGGCAAACCAAAGAGGGGATCTTCATCAACCAAACAAAATACACAAGAGAAATACTCAAGAAGTTTGAGATGGAGAACACTAAGCCATTAGGTACCCCTATGAACTCTACATGTAGACTTGACAAGGATGAATCAGGTAAGTCAATAGACCAAAAATTATATTGTGGCATGATTGGTTCATTATTATATCTTACTGCCAGTAGGCTAGATATCATGTTTAGTGTCTGTATGTGTGCTAGATATCAGTCCAATCCTAAAGAGTCTCATCTTTTGGCTGTTAAACGTATACTTAGATATCTATCTGGCTCAATTGAAATTAGTTTATGGTACTCTAGAGATTCTTCATTTGATTTAATTGCTTATTCTGATGCTGATTTTGCTGGGTGTAAACTTGATCATAAAAGTACTAGTAGAACCTGTCAGTTTCTTGTAGTAAATTTGATCTCCTAGAGTAGCAAGAAACAGAACTCAGTTACTCTATCTACGGCAGAAGCCGAATATATAGCAGCTGGGAGCTGTTGTGCTCAAATCCTCTGGATCAAACAATAACTCGAAGATTTTGGCATTAAACTAACTAAGACACCCATAAGATGTGACAATACTAGTGCAATCAACCTATCTAAAAATCCTGTGCAACATTCAAGAAGTAAACACATTGAAATAAGACATCATTTCATTAGAGATCATGTACAAAACTCTAATGTAATTCTTGATTTTGTTTATACTAATGATCAGTTAGCTGATGTGTTTACAAAGCCTTTGAGTGAGGATAGGTTCTGTTTGATTAGAAGAGAGTTAGGTGTCATTGATCCATTCTCCTAGGACTCTCTTAGTATCATTTTACCTAATTCCTAAAGCTCAAAACCTATTGTCTAAAACCCCAAAAAATTGTCAAAATTTTTCCTTTTTTTTTCGGTTTTTCTCGAATTTTTGGCCAAGTGTCGACACTTGGAAAGTGTCAAGTGTCGACACCTGACCAAGTGTCGACACTTGACAAATCCGAAGTGTCGACACTTGCGAATCTGAACTATTTTAAACGGATCGAACGATGGGTTTTTTGAAAATTTTCTTCCCCCCAGGTTTCTTGGAACAGTGGTCCCCCCTGTCCAAATCCATCCTTTCACCCTCAATCCTTCACAAATCAGGTATTTTCCCTCTCTAATTTCATTTTTATTTTTCTATATTTTTAATTTTATTGTTTTAGAACCAAACAACCGTGTTTTGGGTTTTTCGAATATTTTTCTTGAATCTAACCAGATTTTTGCGTGTTTTAATGAATTTCTAAAACTCCATTTGAGGGAATCATGTTTTAGATTTGTTTTTCTCAGATTTCCCTCATCTTTTCGGTGTTTTTCAACCCTTTTTCACAAAAATCACTGTTTCATCAATTTTGGGCAAAATAAATTGGGTTTTCATCTAATTTAAGCATACTAAATCCATTTATTGATGATTTAAAAAGGTTTTTAGTAATACATTTGCAACATTTTCGGCTATTTGCAAAAACACTAAGTGATTAAAACCCAAATCCCATGGTTTTTGACCTTACAAAAATATTTTTTTTTTGGGATTCAAATGTGTTCCACCTAACAAAAATTTTTCCTACAAATTTTGCTCAAAGATTTTGTCATTTGATCAAACTTTATTGATTCTGGTTTTCGAAACCTATCTGAACTCTTATCTCAACCTATGGCTAGTCCTTTGTTCTAAACCCTTCTTCATTCTTCCTGGTCAGTTGGCTGATATGGGTCCTAGGAAGAGACTTGCAGTTAGGGCGAGGCCTAGTCAGGGTACTGAGAGGAGGTCGAAGGCCAGATTTGATCCCGCACAGTAGAATAGTACAGCCACTCCGAGCTCCCCCCCTGCAGAGAGGATGGCAGGGAAGTCTGTAGCTTCAGGGAGGAGAGTTGATCTACAGTGTTTCGACAGGCACCACTTTGGCATTAGGGAGATACTCACAGATGCAGGACTAGTACCCTTCTGCACCATGCAGGAGAGATACTATCCTCACCTGGTGAGGGAGTTCTACGGTGCACTGGACTGTCGACGACTTTTATGGATGACATCCGTCAGGGGTACACAGATTTCTTTGACTGATGAGCTGCTGAGCCGAGTATGGGAGATACCCCGGAGAGGAGTCTGTGCATTTTCTATTGATGATAGAGAGGCGGCTTTCAGATGCATCCTTGAGCGAGAGGATGTTCGCGGTATCTCAGTAGTTACCGCGAACCAGTTATTTTTAGAGATGCGACTGCTGCACCATATTACTGCATGGATCCTTCTACCGAAGACTGGCAGATTCGATTTCATCACCGAGAGAGAGCTGATGGTGATGACCAGTCTGATCGAGAGGAGACAGATTGATATACCCGCCTTGATGCTATCACATATGCATAATGCTGCCACTCAGCGCCGACACTGTTTGCCATACGGGATGGCACTGAACCGTCTTTTCAGAGCCTATGGAGTATCATTGGAGGGGGAGATCCCCAAAGAGATACTACACACAGATGTATACGATGAGAAGTCATTGCACCGGATGGATTACAGGATGGTTGGAGGTCGATGGGTTCGGAGAGAGTCTGGCCAGGAGCCAGATGAGGAGGATGAGATTCGAGAGGCTGAGGTTGGACCATCTGAGCCAGCAGTTCTTCCTCCAGTAGATATGCCATCGACATAGGCAGAGCACCTGTCGCCTGACGCTTCAGCTCCTCCACCACCATCGACAGGATTATCCTTTGAGGAGCATGCCAGAGCACAATTCACACAGATCAGAGGTGAGGTGACTCAGCTGCGTAGCGAGGTCGAGCTTCTACGAGCACAGACTACCTCGGAGCATGCTGAGATTCGCAGATCCATGGAGGAGAGATTTACACGCATTGAGAGTCTATTGAGATCACTTATACCTCTTGCTGCACTTGCACTTGCTCGATCTGATGATGATGATGATGATGATGGCGGCGATCACCAGAGCGACCATGCTGATTTTGCTGACGGCGATGATCAGGATGTTGACCGAGCCACTAAGGTAGTGGGCACTGACAGCGACAGTGTAGGCGGAGCCGATGCTTATGAGGTGGTCAGTCGAGATCCTCCTACTACACCTGCTCCTTCTACTGCACTGGTTGACTTCGTACCGGATCCTATTGAGCTAGCTGATCATCTTTCACCTCCTTCTACCAGATCTTCTAGGGTTGTACCCGTTTTTGGTCCTGCCGGCCGCACCAGGAGTCTTAGAGCTTTACCACCTCCTAGGGCATTAGCCACCAGATCTAGGATTAGTGCTCCTTTAAGTCTTAATGTTCCATCTGATGAGGATTAGCCTCACAGATGTCTGTTTCAGATCTTATTTTGTATGTTTCATACTTAATTGACTCTATTTATATATGTATGTTTCAGCTCTTTTGTACTGAAAATTTATCTCATATATATATGTGTTTTTTATCAGAACTCTGTTATCTTGAAAACTTTGTGCTTCAGTTTATCATTCTTTAGCTCTGATACTCTTTATAATGATATATTTTAACTCTGATATTCTTGGATATTAGCACAATTTCAACTCTGATATTTGTTTCTCTACTCTCTTTTTTTATCCATGCTAATTGTGAGGGGGAGGTTATTCCCTTTTCTTATGATTGACAAAAAGGGGGAGAAAAAGTAATGATTTTAATTTTATTGAGAACAAGTATTTGATTTTATGAAGAACAAGAATATTGATTTTTATTTAGAAAAAAGTGCATTATATTGATTATATTGATTTCACCTTGTAAGAATCTTTGAAGTTTACCTTAATAAGAAGTATCTAATTAAGGAGGAGATTGTTTTCTCCTATCTATAAAGTTGTTGCCTCTACTGTGACTAAAATTCATGTATATAAATTAAATGGTTAAAGGTTGAACTATATTGTCTCTTTTTCTCAAGGTTTTGTCATCATCAAAAAGGGGGAGATTGTTGGCTCCACCCAGTGATTTTGATGAATAACAAAACATTGAGTACATATTGTATTCTAATGAGAATTTCAAGTTGGGAGTTTTTAGGAAGAAAGCACCTCAAAATTCTAAAAACTTATGGTGTATGGCACGCAATGGCACGGAGCAATTCTCACATATCCGGACATTCTCTTTATTGAAAAAGAGCTTATAATTGCTTAACTATTATGTGTTTATGCATTCATGAACTTTATTTTTGATTTCGAGGCTTTTACACTTGAATCCGGATGTTTTCAGTCTCAAGTGTCGACACCTGGACAGTCAAGTGTCGACACTTCAGCATTTGGCACGGACAAAAATCCTTGGCACGCCAAGTGTCGACACCTATATTCAAGTGTCGACACCAAGTGTCGACACTTAGGTTCCAAGTGTTGACTCAAGGCTTGAGATTTTTGAAAATACAGAACTTTGTTGGTTCGAGGATTTTTGTGTCAAGTGTCGACACCTGTGCATCAAGTGTCGACACTTGAATATTCTAGTGTCGACTCCCAGAAATCAAGTGTCGACACCTGACAACCAAGTGTCAACACTTGCAGCCTGACAGCTCTAACGGATCTATTTTTCTGGCTTGCAGAAATTAGTTTTCAAGCTTCAAATGGCTATTTCCAATGCTCCAACGGTCACAAACCATTTTTAAAAGGTTTTTGGTATATTTAATCTCCACCAACCTCATTTTAAAAGAAGAGAAGTGAAGAGAAGAAAAGAAAAAGAAGAGAAAGCAAGAGAAAAGTCTATTCAAGAGCATTCAAGTCCACTCAAAAGCCAAAAAGCCAATATTCTCTCCAAAACTTCAAATCAAAAGCCTCTTCTAGCTTGATTCCACTGAAAAAGCCTACTATCTCAACTTTACTACATTTCAAAAGGAGGCAACTTGAAGAAGAGTGAAGTCAAAGCATCCTTTGGGCTTCAAAGATTCCAATCTACTCTTGAAGAGAGTTTGTTGTAGCTTTAAATTTTATATCTGTTTTATTGTGCTTTGACCTTGCTTTCAAGGGTGTCTTGAAAGAAGGTTATTGTGGTTTGTTGGTGAGCCAAAGTGTTAAAACCAACTAGGGTTAACTTGTGAGCCCGAAGACAAAACAAGTATTTTCTGGTTTGTTGGTGAGCCAAAGTGTTAAAACCAACTAGGGTTAACTTGTGAGCCCGAAGACAAAACAAGTATTTAAGGTTATTGGTGAGCCTAGGTGATAAAACCAACTTAGGTTTTGACTTGTGAGCCTTGTGAAAAACAAGTCAACTGTAATCTGGTGTGGATTATAGTGGAATTCCCAAGGGTGGCTTAGGGAGTGGATGTAGGTGCTAGGTTTACACCGAACCACTATAAACCTTGTGTTTGTGTGTGATTGCTCTTTTCCCCTCGTATTCTTTAATTAAGTGCTATCATCTTGCATCTAATTTATTATTGCTCATAAGCACCACTAGATCTTCATTTTATTGTGTTAAATTTTTAAAAGATCCAATTCACCCCCCCTATTGGGCTCTATTTCTGGGCAACAGGCCTGACCAGGAGGATCTGTTCCCTTGGATCGTCACTGATTTGATCGTTGGAGTGCCCCTGCCGAAAACCCAGGCCCGGGTCAGTAACCATTGTCTCGCAGGTCCAGGAGCGGAGGACCGCCGGGCAATAAGGCGATCGCACCTAGCGAGGAGATCCGGGAACCGAGGGCACCGTGCGGCAGGAGGAGCGCACTCCGGTGCCGATGCAGCTACAAGCCACGACGATCTTGGCAGCAACAGATTGGCATGCCAGGAAGGAGGGAAGATGGGCATGACAAAGTCCTTCATCACTTCCCAAGTCAATATACCGCAGAAGGATGGTGACGACACAAGCTAGAAAGGCCGGCAGAGTGGCAATCTCCCCTAGGCCTCTCCAGGACGTCGCCTCCTCCATCCCTTTCGACAGGGAACCCACTGACGAAACCATCAGGCATACAGCGAAAGTGTGCTTGGAGAAGCGTGGGCACAAAATGGTGGGATTCTTCCGCCAGTTCATCAGCATGCGAGGTTCGACCGGTGAGCCACCGGACTACAACGCCCACCACCAGTGGATTCCTTCACCGGTCGTGGTGAGGCGGAGTATCATCACTTCCACCGTGATCACGGCCATGGCATCAAAAAATGTCGCAACCGTGAATAAAAGATTGAGAAGCTCGTCAAGGAGGCCCACCTCCAAAGGTTTGTGGGGGGTAGGCCTCGAGCGGGGCCCCAAGTGCTCGCCACTTTTCCATCGGCTTCAACCACCGACAGCTACCTCATCGCGAAACTGGCAGGCATCGCCACCTGGAGGGTCACATGTGCACCTAAGAAGGCTTGGGGTCAAGGCGCCCGAGAGTCATTTCCCTGCCATGAGGGGAGGAGAAAGCAAAGGAGGAAGGTGAATAAAGCTGCCACGGGGGACGACGGTCGCAAATCACCGTGGGGAGGCCCCCACGAGGTGATCGAAGCTCCACCGTGAGGGGTCTATTATCTTGAAGAGTTTGATGGCATCAGGCTCCCCCGAGGGAGGAGGGCTTGTAGCCTACAAAGACACCTCCAATAAGGTAAGTCCCCTTACTAACAAACATGGTAACGATTTTTCCCTTGCATGGGTATCCGCATGTCTTGTAGGAAAAGACTACAACGTCCCCAAGCCCAGCTCCAGGACGTCGAAGGATCTTCGAGCCACGTAGCTCTCCAACTCCAAGCATCCTCGAGCCCAGCTCCAGGACGTAGAAGGATCTTCGAGCCACGTAGCTCTCTAACTCCAAGCGTCCACAAGCCCAGCTCCAGGATGTAGAAGGATCTTCGAGCCACGTAGCTCTCCAACTCCAAGCATCCCCGAGCCCAGCTCCAGGATGTAGAAGGATCTTCGAGCCATGTAGCTCTCCAATTCCAAGCATCCCCGAGCCCAACTTCAGGATGTCAAAGAATGTTCGAGCCACGTAGCTCCATAATTCCAAGCATCCCCGAGCCTAGCTCCCAGACGCCCTCTCAAAATTGGAGCTCAGATCTCCGACTAAGAGACCTTCGAGCCAAGCAGCTCTCAGTCATCAACGTCCCCGAGCCCAGCTCCAGGATGCCCTTCTCAAGATCGGAGCTCAGATCTCTGGCCAAGAGACCTTCGAGCCAAGCAATTCTCAGTCATCAACATCCCCGAGCCTAGCTCCAAGATGCCCTTCTCAAGATCGAAGCTCAGATCTCTGGCCAAGAGAACTTCAAGCCAAGCAGCTCTCTATCTCAAACATCTCCGAGCCCAGCTCTGAGATGCCAAGAGATCATGGGGCCACGTAGCTCCCATCAACGCCTCGAGCCTAGCTCCAAGGCGCTAAAGACCTGGGCCAAGATCTCAGGCAACCCCCTGGGCCCGAGCCTAGCTCCATGTCCAGGAAGGCCTCGAGCCTAGCTCTAAGGCAATCAAGACCGGTAACCCCCCTTCTCTGATCTCCCCACTCGAAAAGAAGATGAGAGGGGAAGGAAAGAAAGAGAACAAAATGGGGGAACAACAAGCATCCTCTCCTCTGATCTCCCCACTCCAAAAAAAAAAAAAACAACAAAAAACAAAAAACAAACAACAACAAAAAGAGAAAAGAGAAAGAAGAAGAGTGGGGAAGGAAAGAAAGAGAGAACAAGAAGGAAATATAGCATCATTGAAGCTACCTCATCATCAACGTCCCTGAGCCCAGCTCCAGGATGCCCCTCCTCAAGACCGGAGCTCAGGTCTCTGGCCAAGAGAACTTCGAGCCAAGCAGCTCTCAGTCATCAACGCCCCTGAGCCCAGCTCCAGGACGTCCCTCTCAAGACCGGAGCTCAGATCTCCGGCCAAGAGAACTTCGAGCCAAGCAGCTCTCGGTCATCAACGCCCCCGAGCCAAGCTCCAGGATGCCCCTCTCAAGACCGGAGCTTAGATCTCTGGCCAAGAGAACTTCGAGCCAAGCAGCTCTCAGTCATTAACGTCCCCGAGCCTAGCTGTAGGACGCCCCTCTCAAGATCGAAGCTCAGATCTCCGGCCAAGATAACTTTGAGCCAAGCAGCTCTCAGTCATCAACATCCCCGAGCCCAGCTCCAGGACGCCCCTCTCAAGATCGGATCTCAGATCTCCGGCCAAGAAAACTTCGAGCCAAGCAGCTCTCAGTCATCAACGTCCCCGAGCCAAGCTCCAGGATGCCCCTCTCAAGACTGAAGCTCAGATCTTCGACCAAGAGAACTTCGAGCCAAGCAGCTCTCAGTCATCAACGTCCCCGAGCCCAGCTCCATGATGCCTCATCAAGATCGAAGCTCAGATCTCCGGCCAAGAGAACTTCGAGCTAAGCAGCTCTCAGCAACCGACGTCCCTGATTCCAGCTCCAGGACGCTAACCCAAGATTGGAGTTCAGATCCCCGGCCAAGGGACCTTCGAGCCGCATGGTCCTTAGTCAACAACACCTTCAAGCCCAGCAGCTCTCAAGTGTTACAACTTGTCCCCCTAAGTAAGGTGCAGTCCTTCTCTCTGATCTCCCCATACAAAAAAAAAGAAAAAGAAAAAGAGAGAAGAGAGAGAAAAGGGAGAGAAGAAGAGAGGAGATGAAAGAGAGGAAAAAGCAAAGAGAACAAATGATAAAAAAACTCGGGTTTCACTTCATTGATCAAACACAAAGTACAAGTGTCTTCTGGGCCCCCGACATACTGGGTGACCCAGACTGAGTACAAGAAATGAAAGTACAAAATGAAGCAAGGAGTACAAAGGGTCACTCCGCCTCGGTTGGCCTCCCCGTTGGATCCTGAGGTCGGGAGCTCTTGCCCTCAGAAGTCCCCGGCTGGGCTGCCCCAACTTCGGTAGGATCACCCTCGGCTGGTGTCGAAGGCTCTGAGTCCGTGCCTCCCATGACAACCTCCTCATCAGCCTCCTCCTCCGTGGTCGAAGGGTACCTAAGGCGACTGCGATCCTTGTCAGGAATAATCATCTCGACCCGGCCGCACAGGTACATGAATCCCTTATAAAAGGAATCCGACGCCATCTACTGGATTTCAGCGATGAAGTCCTCCGAGGCCTTGAACCTAGCGACGGCATCCTCAGCACCTTTCGTAGCCTCAGCGGCCACCCTCTTCGACTCGGTGGCCTCCAGCCTGGCTGTTTTTGCCAAGTTGGCAGCCGTCTCTGCCACCTTCTCTGTCGCGGCAAGCTTCTCCTTCACAGCTACCAGTTCCGCCTGAGCAGCTTGGGCGGTCTCCTTGTGCCAGTCGGCTTCGGTACTGTACTAGATGAGCTTTTTCTCGACGATGGAGAGGTTATCGATTGCCTTCTTTGAACGACTCCGCTCCAGGTCGCGAGTCGTCAGGAGTCCCTTTGCTCGCCCCTCAGAATCGACGAGCTCCCTCTCAAGGTCCTTGACATTTTGTTGAAGTACCCCGTACACCCCGGCCTTCCCCTTCAGGTCGGCTTTGAGAGACTCGATCTCGGCGGCCTATTGCCACTCGAGATGCTCCCAGTTCTGGTAGTGGCCCTTGATGAATAGGGCCTCGGCACCGATCTGCACCATGAAAAGAAGTTAGCAAAAAAGAAGAAAAAAAAAGAAAAAAGAAGAAGAGAAAGGGAAGTAAAGGTGGCTTACCGAGTACAGCTGAGAGAAGAGGATGCGGATGACATCGGTCACCCGCATCCTAGCCATCTCCTGCCGATCGCATGCCTGGATGGAGAAATCCATCATGCGTTCGGCTAGCTCGGGGCTCCGAAGTACTGAGCTCTCCGGCCCCATCCTAAAGGGAAGATGGCACCGTGCATCCTCCCTCCGGCTCTCTCTATGAGCTGGCGGCCTTGCATCGCTGGCTGAAGGATCCTGGGGGGCAGGCTGGGAGGTCGGCGTCGGTGCAGGTGGCACCTCTGTTGAGGCGCTGGGCGCAGCTCGGGTCTCCTCACCCCTGACAGCGGCGACGGGTGGACTCGGAGGATCGCGAGGCACAGCGGCAGCCCTCGCCCGCACTACCACCTCGGGCTCTACAATGGGGGCCTGCTGGATTGGCCTTGGTGCCACGGAAGCTGCCCTCTCCACCAGCATGGGAGCAGTGCGTGGCACCTCTGAACTTGGACCAGCTGGGGCGGTCGAGCTCAAACCGATCACCACTGGGGGATTGGCCACAGATGCGCTCTCACTCCGGACCCGCCTGGAAGCAGGCTCCCCGGCCAGCCCGATCGGTGGCATCTTCTTAGTGATGGCCAGAAGATCACTCTCGGAGAAGATCATACCTGCATACAAATTACACAACAGTTAGAGCCTGGGAGAGACAATGCAAGAGGTGCAAGAATGAAAGAAAAGAAAAAGTTCAGGTTGAACTCACCCAACCCATCCGTCGGGTTGACCTTGGAGTCGGCAAGATTCTGCTCAGACAACAGGACCTCAAGGGGAGGAATCTGGGCAGTGCAGAGCTGCTTGTAATCATCCCGGTCAGTCGCATCGACCACAAAATTTCGGTTGGGAGACTAATCCGGATCGCTCCAGACCCAGTCGACCCCCTCGACCTTAACAAAGAAAAACTTGCTCTTCCATCCCCTGATGGAAGAGGGAAGGTCAAACCTGATGCCCCTCAGGCGGGAAGACAAGGACCACCACCCATCCTCGGTTGGGTGGCGCTTTAGGGAAAAGAAAGCCCTGAACAAAGAAAATCGGGCTACGAACCCGTGGAGGTGACAAAACACAATAAAGGAGAAAATGACCCTAATAGCATTTGGCACCAGCTGCGCCGGGACCAGACAATAATTATCTATGATTGACAGAAAGAAAGGATGGAAGGGAAACCGGAGACCCTCGGAGAAGGTCTCCTCATAGAAGGCAAGACGGCCCGGGCCACTAGAAGTGACTCGTTCCCCCGGACGAGGGACCGTAAGCCGGACGGAAGCCAGGATGCCATAGACATCCCGAATGGTTCTCAGGTCCCCGGCAGTGATCATCGAGTGACCCCACCAGGACCCGTGGACCGGATTGACTCAGGGACAGGAATAGAAGAGGAAGAAGGAGGCGAAGAAGGGCTAGATCCCGGTTCCCTGATGGCTACTTGACCGGGAGGAAGCCTCCTTCTGAGCTCGAAGCGAGTTACGCCTCCCTCTCTGTCAGAAGAAGAAGAAGAAGATGCCGGCCTCCGCTCGGAAGGATCGGCCTCGCCCTGATCAGTAGAGGGATGAAAGCCCGGACCGAAACGGGACATCCTCAAGGACAAAGGAGAGGAAGAACACAAAGCGGAAGACCAGGAAGAAGACTCAACCCAAGAGAAGACCCCAGGCCCGAAGGAAAAAACTCTATCCTAGCAGGGGGAGGAGATGGAAGAAGAAGCTAACCTGTTCCTTTAAAAAACTTGGGGGAATTGGAAGAAGGAGGAAGCTTGGGCGCGGCGGCTGTAGGCACGGAGAATTCAAAAAGAATAGATGGTTCAGGTAAGGCCCTCTTTTCATTTCGAAATGACCTGATGGAGTCGTACCGGTTCAGACTCTCCGCCAACGGAACCGTGCCACGTGCCACCCATCGACAAGAATGGCATCCCGGCCACTCTGAATTCCGTGTCCATATTAACTGCTCCTCGGACGTGGCCAAATGGTATCCCCGCATTGGACTGCAGGGCCGGCCCCCGAAGCGCCATCAATCATGGCCATCATCATGCCAGATTCTTTTCATTCCACGTCAGCACCGTAATTACTCCCTTCGACCCGAGCACTGCGCACTAACGAGCCTCGGGAGTGGGGGGCAAATGATGTGGCAGGATCGCTGACGTAGAGGAACCGGCGGGCGCCATGTCAAGAGAAGACGCAATGTCGACCCTCCGGGTCGGACCCCACTACCGAGCTGTGCTATGCTCTTTCAGGACAGCAGGCCGAGCTCAGTCCTTCGCCAGGTCAAGCTCATCAGCTCGACGCCTAGGTAAGCCGCCTTTCGCCCTTCCAGAGCGAGATCCTTGGAGGCTAGTGCCTTGTGGTCGAGGTCGAGCCACGAGCTCACCCACCGATATGGAGCCTCTCCGAGCGCGCGCCCTCTGGACCGGGTCCGCCTTTCGCCCCTCCAGAGCGAGACCCTCGGAGGCTAATGCCCTGCGGTCAAGGTCGAGCCACGAGCTCACCCATCGATGTGGAGCCTCTCCGAGCACGCGCCCTCTAGATTGAGTCTGCCTTCTACCCCTCCAGAGCGAGACCCTCGGAGGCTAGTGCCCTGCGGTCGAGGTTGAGCCACGAGCTCACTCGCCGATGTGGAGCCTTTCCGAGCACGCGCCCTCTGGACCGGGTCTGCTTTTTGCCCTCCAAAGCGAGGCCCTCAGAGGCTAGTGCCCTGCGGTCGAGGTCGAGCCATGATCCCACCCACCGATGTGGAGCCTCTCCAAGCGTGCGCCCTCTGGACCGAGTCCGCCTTCCGCCCTCCTCCACCGAGGCGCCCCCGCGAGCTCAGAACGTCGAGGTCGGAGCGAGTCATGCCGTCCCAGCTCAGCCCCAGTCTGGACGAGGTCTTCACCAGCCCAGAACACCGGCGAGCCACCCGAGGATTGCACTGAAGCACATTCCAAGCCGTACTGACCACCTACGACCGCCAGTTACACCAATCCGGGAATTCACATCCCGCGGGCGGTGGCCCACCATTCGAAGCACCCCCAAATTTTTCGGAATGAGGCAACCAAGAGGAGTGTCTGAGCGCCTGACAACACCACCTATCATGAATAAGGAAAGGTCCCTCAGGACACCGTCGCATGCACTTAACAGCCCAGCGGGGATCCTGAGACAAGCACGAACGGTAACCTGGTTCACAGCAAACCCAGAGGTAACACACACAACAACTCCAAGACACAGAAGAGACAGAAAAAATAGAAAGAGGAAGAAGTGCAACCCCCACCAGCAAGAGGGGACGGCACCACCACCATCACCACAAGCACAAGCACAAGCCTGACCAAGAGGGCGAAGTGCCACTACCACCACAGTCGAGGGGAAAGCAAGGGATACAAGGAGAGGTGGAGAAACAGAGCATCCCTCTGTCCCCGCTATCACTCTCCCCCGGCAATGTTTTCACCTTCACCCACATCTTACACTCCTCCTAGAGCGGAGTCCATCAAGAGGGGCCCGACCAGGAGGATCTGTTCCCCTGGATCGTCACTGACTTGATCATTGGAGTGCCCTTGTCGGAAACCCCGGCCCGGGTCTCTAACCGTTGTCTTGCAGGTCCAGGAGCGGAGGACCGCCAGGCAACAAGGCGACCGCACCCAGCAAGGAGATCCGGGAATCGAGAGCGACGGGCGGCAGGAGGAGCGTACTCCAGCACCGATGCAGCTATGGGCCACGACGATCTTGGCGGCAACAACATGTATGATCAATGTTCAGGAGGCATAAAGCCGATCACCGCTCAACAAGCATAAGATTGACTAACTTTCTGGTAATTGGCTAACTTTTATGAAAGGTAAACCTTATCAATATTCAAATAATGTAGAGATCGTTCAACCTCTGGAGAAAGGCTGACCAACTATAGACGAAGGCTGACCAACTATAGACGAAGGGCTGACCAACTATCGATGAAGGGCTGACCAACTATAGATGAAGGACCGACCAACTCTAGACGAAGGGCTGACCAACTATGGATGAAGGATTGATCAACTATGGACAAAGGGCTGATCAATTATAGATAGCTTTCGCTGCACGTACTCATGGTCCTGGATTAACCGTTTAATAGCTAGATGCCAGCTGTAAGCGGTTAAGTTCATGGCCTATAAATACCTTCGAATGCGATGGTGATGGGACTGCGGCTACTTCTTTTCCGCGCCATTCTTGATCTAGTTTTCTTTCAGATCATATTTGTTCCAATCCAGACGTCATTAACAAGCTTGAGAGCAACCCCAACACCCAGATCCTCTAAGAAGATGGTGGAGAGCTAGATTGAGTCAGCTCGTTCTACTTTTCTTTTGATCTAGGCTTGTTGTAGTTTTTTTGGATGTAACAGATTGGCGCACCAGGAAGGGAAAACTCAGTGAAGGAATTTCAAACAATCTGGAAGGAAGCATGGTGAAAGGTAGAAAGAAGAATCTGCCAGCAGAAGACATTCCCCATTCTTCAAAAGGGAATGATCCTGTTCTTAGCAACAAGAGGAACGATCTTGTTCTTGGCGAAGAAAGGGATGATCCTATTCTTGGCGAAAAGGGGAAAGATCCTATTCTTAGCGAGAAGGTGGAAGCTCTTCCCATGAAATACTTTGATCAAGAAAAGTTGGATACTCTATTCAACAAAGTAGAGGTGCTTACTGCAGCAATGCAAAACCTTCAAGAAATTATCGTGAGGGAATCAATGCGACCTGCTGCATCAAGAACTAGTCGGCAACCTTCCCTTCTGGTAAGTATACATCTTAGCCCAAGAAGGCATTCATCTTATCAATGTTCTTCAGGTCTACAGTTCCCGTTGAGGCATCATCACCAATCTCATCATCACACTAAAAAGCGGAATAAAGGGAAGCGTCCACGATCTCGTTCAACATCATCTAGAGAATCAATCCTTGATAGTACTCAAGTTCGACACCCTGCAAGAGTAAGTGATTTTGATAAAAAATATAAAAAGCTAGAGTTGCAAGTTGCTAAGGTTCTTGAACAGAGGAAAGCAGAGGACACTACATCGAGTTGCAATATGTTACCTCCTTTTTCTAAGAAGGTTATGGAAGAAAGAATCCCACATCACTTCAAAGTTCCGCAAATCGAACTGTACGATGGGTTGTCTGACCCTTTGAATCATTTGGGTAGCTTTAAAGCCCATATACTGATCCAAGGGGCATCAGATGCATTGCATTGTCTTGCTTTTCTTGCAACCTTGAAGAAGTCAGCAAGAATATGGTACTTAAGTCTGTAGCCAGACACTATTCTTTATTCAATCGGCTAGAGAAGTTGTTCATCTCCCACTTCAAAACAAGCAGGAAAATGCCTAGGAATTCTGACAGCTTGTTCTTTATTCAGCAGTCAGAAGGGGAATCTTTGAGGGATTACATTAAGAAGTTTAATTTTGCCTCATTGGAAATACCGGATCTCAATGAATATATGGCAATGTCTGTTATGAAGAAGGGCTTGCGAGCCTCCAGATTCACATTTTTCTTGGATAAGAAATTCCTGACCAACTATTCCGAATTACTGGCCCATGCTCAAAAATAGCTCAGGCTAAAGAACAAGCCTTGAGCCGACGACAAATGGAGAAAAGATCGGTGCCAAGTAGGAAAAAGGCCAAGGAAGAAGAATTCCAGTTCTCTGGAGTCTGATCAATTCAACAGCAATGTCAGAGGCCAAGGGAGTTGATTGGCAGAAGCTACGTCAATCGGTTTGATGCTTATACCCCCTGACACTTCCAAGAGAATAGATCCTAATGGAAATTGAAAAAGAAAATTTTCTTTAAAGACCAAGGCCAATGAGAGCCCCGCCAATTGTGCGAAATAAGGCCAAATATTATTGGTATCATCGCGATCATGGGCATACAACAGAAGAATGTATCCAGTTAAGAGATGAGATTGAAGATTTGATCAAGCGAGGTTACCTGGGCAGATATGTCCGGAATCCAAACTAAAATTGACCAGTTGAAGCGGCGGTGCCAAGGCCTGACTGATGGATCGCCGAACCAACAACTGACTGATGGATCGGTCAGGATGATTTGTCATGCATGTCTCGAAGATGATCAGAGTCCCAAAAGACTTCGAGGAAGTGTTGTTTTCTCTGATGAAGACCTACAAGGCATTCAGACGCCACATAATGATCCTGTAGTGATTTTTGCGGTAATCGCAAAATTTGATGTACATAAAATTTTAGTTGATAATGGAAGCTCTGCCAAGATTTTGCTTTACAATGCATTTGTCAGGATGAATTTGATGATTAATTAGCTACGAAGGATTCATGTGCCATTAACCATGTTTGGTGAAAATTCTGTAGGAGTAGAAGGAGAAATCATACTCCCCATGACCCTCGAAACAACTCCAAAGCAGAGGACCTTTCCTTTTACCTTTATGGTTGTTCGAATCCCTTTTGCTTATAATGCTATTTTGGGAATACCTGTCCTGAAAAATTCCAAGCTGTTGTATCGACCTATCATCTTTTGATGAAATTTCTAACTCAAAATGGGATTGGAGAAGTAAGGGGAAACCAACAGATGGCTCGTCAATGTTTGACAATCCAGAATCAACAGTCAATCAACAAACCTACTGCCGAACAAATGGATCCACGTGATCCGACTGATGGAGCTAGTATATCAATAGAAGGGACTATTCATATTTCTTTGATAAAGGATGATCCTACTAAAATAGTTCAGATTGGAAGCTTGCTTGCCAAAGACCAAAGGAAGAAGTTGGTTGATTTTTTGCAAGAAAATGCTGATATATTGGCATGGATAGCTACCGATATGATGGGAATTCTAACTGAAGTGATTATGCATGAGCTTAAGGTTGATCCGCTCAGTCGGCTTGTTCGATAAAAGAAGCGCAATTTTGTCCCAGAAAGATAAAAAGTTATCAATGAGGAAGTGACCAAATTGCTTGATGCTGGATTTATCAAAAAGGTTCACTATCCTGACTGGCTTGCCAATGTAGTAATGGTCAGGAAGGCTAATGAAAAATGGAGGATATGCATAGATTATACTGATTTTAACAAGGCATGTCCTAAGATAGTTTTTCTTTATCTAAAATTGATCAACTGGTTGATGCAACGGCTAGACATAAATTTTTGAGTTTTATGGATGCTTTCTCTGGATATAACCAGATATGAATGAGTCCAGAAGATGAAGAAAGATGTCTTTCGTCACTGACCGGGGGATATATTGTTATAAAGCAATTCCATTTGGTCTTAAAAATTCTGGAGCTACTTATCAGAGGTTAGTAAACAAGATCTTTGAGAATCAAATTGGAAAGACTATGAAAGTATATGTAGATGACATGATCATTAAGAGCATCAGTCTGATGATCACATTAAAGATCTGCAGATAGCCTTTGATATTCTATGATAGAATCATATGAAATTGAATCTGACCAAATATGTCTTTGGTGTAACTTCTAGAAAGTTCTTGGGCTTTATGGTTATGAAGCGTGGAATTGAAGCCAACCCAGAAAAAATCCGAGCCATCTTGGGTATGAGACCTTCAGTTAATAAAAAAGAGATTCAATAGTTGACTGGACGAATCGCTTCGTTAAGTCGATTCATCTCTCATTTGGCTGAGAGATGTTTGCCTTTCTTCAAAGCCCTACGACAAACCAAGGAGTTCAATTAGACAGATGATTTTCAATCGGCTTTTGAAGAGCTTAAGAAGTGTTTGACAAATTCAATCATATTGTCTAAATCCCAAGAAGGAGAAGACTTATATCTTTATTTGGCTTCTTCTGATGAGGCGATCAGTTCTGTATTGGTGAGAAAGGAGTCCGATGGATTGCATAAACCTATTTATTATATTAGTAAAGTACTTCATGATGCAGAGATAAGGTATCCAAAGCTTTAGAATATTGTTTACACTTTGGTAATATCGGCTAAGCGCCTTAGGCCATATTTTCAGTCTCATCGTATTGTTATATTGACCGACCAATCTCTGAGGACTGTTTTACAATATCCTAATACTTCTGATTGGATGGCAAAATGGGTAGTTAAATTGAGTGAATATGATTTTATTTATCAGCCTCGATCGACAATGAAAGCTCAAGTACTGGCTGATTTTATAACCGAATATACATGAAATGACAGTGAAAAAGAAACTCAATCATCTGATGAAATGAGGGTGACTGATGTGTCTTGAGTATTACATGTAGATGGAGCTTCAAATTCTTCTGGCTGTGGAGCAGGATTGATCTTATCCAATCCAAGCGGAGATGTTATGGAGTATGCAATAAGGTTTTCTTTCGAAGTTTCTAATAATCAAGCTGAATATGAGGCTTTCCTAGCTAGTCTAAGAATCGCAAAGGAGTTAAATGTCCGACGACTAAAGGTATTGTCTAACTCTCAATTAGTTGTTAACCAAGTAAAAGGAGATTTTGAAGTTCGTGATGCCACATTAGCTTTATACTTGAAGGAGGTTCAAGAGCTTGGAACTTCATTTGATTTTTGGGATATCAGTCATGTCCCTAGGATTGAAAACTCTCGAGCCGATTCATTGTCCAGATTGGCTACTTCTACATCTGACCAAATAGGTCGGACTTTTGTAGAACATTTGGAAACCCCCAATATCTCTGTAACAGAAAAAGAAAAGATTTTTCAAATAGAGCTAGAGATAGATTGGATGAGTCCAATAATCAAATATCTGACTGAAGGAGTATTGCCTGAAAATAGTGTAGAAGCTAAACAAATTCGGAGGTTTGCCACTCAGTATGTCATTTTAGATGGCTTGTTATATGAAAAATCATTTTCCCAGCCATTATTGAAGTGCTTGTCTCCTTTGGACGCCGATTATGCTCTTAGAGAAGTGCATGAAGGAATATGCGGTGATCATTTGGAAGGAAAGTCTTTAGCCTATAAAATTATAAGGCAGGGATATTATTGGCCGACTATGCAGAAGGATGCTGCAGATTTTGTGAGAAAATATGATTTTTATCAAAGGTATGCAAATATTCAGAGGTATCCTGCCAGTCAGCTAACACAGTTAATAGCTCCTTGGCCCTTTGCTCAATGAGGAATGGATATTCTTGATATGTTTCCTCCAGCCTCCGGGTAGCGAAAATTTTTGATTGTTGCCATCGACTATTTTACAAAATGGGTAAAAGCTGAACCTCTAGCTTTAATCACTGAAGCAAAAGTTGAAATGTTTGTCAGAAATTATATTATATATTGGTTTGGAATTCCTCATGCTATTATTACAGACAATGGGAGATAGTTTGATAATCAGAAGTTTAAGGATTTCTGTGCTCATATGGCATCCTTCACAAATTGACATCTGTCGGACACTCTCAGGCTAATGAAGAAGCTGAGGTAACTAATCGGACAATCCTTCATGGGTTGAAAACCCGATTAAATGAAATCAAAGGATCTTGGATTGATGAACTTAACTCTGTTCTATGGGCCTACCGAACAACTCCCCGATCTATCACGGGTGAATCTCTATTTAATCTTGCTAATGGGAGTAAAGCGATGCTACCTATAGAGATTATCCTTCATTCCAGAAGAATTGATTATTTCGAGGAATGTAATAATAATGATATAAGAATAACTGATCTCAATCTGCTTGAAAATTCTATGTTGCAGGCACAACTGAAAATGGTAGCTTACCAACAAAGGGTGGCACGATATTATAATTCAAGGATAAAGGCTCGAATCTTTCGAATTAGAGACCTTGTTCTACACCGAACAATTGTATCTAGACCAACTGAACAGGGCAAACTTGTTCCAAATTAGAAATGCCCTTATCGTATCACTGAAGTTGTGCGATCAAGGACCTATCGACTTGAAAGTTTAGATGGTTATCCATTGGCAAGGCTATAAAATATAGAAAATCTATGCAAATACCATCAATAAAGACATCCTCCTTTTCTTTCTCCTTTTATATGAAGGAAATATATGATATTGAAATATTCTTTAAAAAATAGAGAAAAGAAAGGTTGGCCTGATAAGCTGACCACAATCTGACAAATAGAGTTAGTCTGACCCACTAACTCATCGGTAATAAATGATCAGGATAACTGATCGAAAGGCTGGCCTGATAAGCTGACCACAATCCAACAAATAGAGTTAGTCTGACCCACTAACTCATCGATAATAAATGATCAGAATAACTGATCCAAAGGTTGGCCTGATAAGCTAACCATAATCCGACAAGTCGAGTTAGCCTGATCCACTAACTCATCAGTACTTAATGATCAGAATAACTGATCAAAAGGTTGTATTGATAAGATTGCAATCCGACAAATTGGGTTGATCGGACCCACTAGTTCATCTGTATTCAATGATTTGCTGATCATTTAAAAAGTTAATCATATGACAAGTGATGGTGAACGATGTAGTTTATTATTTTATCAATGATGTTATCCTAAAATATCTGAAAGTATAATCTGGTATATTGACGAAAAGTAGAAGACTTCATTAATATTCTGATTACAAAAGAAAAAAAGAAAAAAACAGCAATGAAATTACTACCAGTTCACTATTACACATTATTTTGCTTTTTCTGATGTTTCTTTAACAGAGGGCATTGCCGGGTTATCGATTGACTTCTTTTCTTCTCTCTCTGAATAATCTATGGTAATAGAAGAGAAATCAAGGTCAGGATATAATCTTTTAACCTTATCAATACAGTCCTTGAAGCCGAGTTCATGGCCTTTGGCTCCTACTTTTTCTATTCCTCTGTAGAAGCCATCAGATTTTGTGAACTCTTCAATTACAAGGGACTTCTGTTGGATTAGTGAAGCATTTTCTTGTTTGGTTTGCTTTAATTTTTCTTCAAGAAGTGATATTCTCTTCTTCATCAGGAGATTTTGACTTAGTACTTCTTCGTATGCCGAGTCCTTTCCTCTATGGCTTCATCAGCCTGCCGAAGTATTTTTCTTCTTCTAGCTCCATCATCCACAAGCTGCTGGGCATGCTTTTCAGTTTGTCTTAGTTGATTTTGCAGAGACAAGATCTTTGCAGTCAGTAGGAGAACTCTTGATTCGAAGACTTCCTAATCAGTGACAGCTTTGTCTTTTTCTTCCTTAGCTGCAGCTAATTGTTTTTGAAGATATCCCTGCAGGTTAGTTGCATGATTCCAGCTCTCTTCGATCATGGAGATATCATTGACAAACTGGATAAAAGATTTGGAGCATCGTTAAAACACAAATGGTTTGTTACAATAAGAAAAGAAATATCACTTACCTTCATGATTCCTGGATATATGGAAGATAAAGTCTCTTTCACTCCTTGTTTGATTGTCGTCTCCTAATCCTTCCGAAGGATGGTGGATTACAGCTTTGATAGCTTTGGATTGTTGATACTTGTATCGGCAGTTAGCATTTGAATAGCTTTGACATCATTCGGATTAAGTGGTTCCTCTACAAGATTTTTCCCTTTTTCCATTGAGGTAAGCTTAACGGATGCTTTGTGCTCTGGTTCTTTTGAGGGAGGAATGGAAGGCTCTTTTGCCTCTTCTTCAGATGAAGATGCCACCTATTCAGGAAATTCAGGCTTGTTAGGAGCAATTCTTGATAAACGCCTTCTTCTTATGCATGACCATTCCTCTCTGAATTGTACCGGTCCGACTTTTCTTTTTGACATTTGATGAAGTTTTTTATCACCTGGCTCCATCTCTCGGATATGGTGAAGACCTCTTCTTAAGAAGTATTCTTTGGAACAAGGAGTTTTAAAAGGAAGATACTTGGGACAAAGTTGATTCAAAACCCTGGGCCAGGGACCTCTTCATACAAAGGTTGCCAATGGCTATGATTTATGGTCCAAATTTCGAGATATCAGGAGATCTCGACATGTTTAAGATCTTGATTTGGTGGGAATCTGTGCGCTGCTTCTGATTCTCGGAAAGTCAGTTATAAAATATGTATTCAAAGGCATGTGATTTGAAGTTGAATTCAAATCTTGTACGGCCTCTTAAGTCCTGACAAATGCTGTTATACGATCTGCCAATCAACTGCTCTTTTGATAGAAAGTTAACATTTGGCAAAGTTGGTATGATGGCTTATTAGACTTTGCCCAAGAAAAATCTTTACAAGGTATACTTTTTTTTAAAAAATTAAAGAAAAAGGGATAGGATATTTAGTAAATCAGATGAAAGCATTATATCACCCATGAGCAAGTTAAAAGTTAAAGGCCTGGTTAATTCAGAGATATTTGGTAGGTGTTGACTTCTCCTTTAGGAAGAATCAGAAATCATGCTTTCCGATCAAATTTTTCTATTAAAGATTCTTGTTCGATGAACTTGTTCAGAATTGTTTTAACTAAATTTTTTTGAATAAGAATTAGTGTTTTGAATAATTTTGTGATTATATCGGTCTTCCTTGAAAATTTCTCTATGTGATCTGATGATTTTATACTTAGAAAAATTTTTCATTTATGAAAAGTGCAACTTTTGTAATTCAAGAAACATTGCCAAAAAGAAAGATTCTTCATTTCCTATTAAAAGCAAAATAAGTTCTTACATCACTAATCATTTACATTTTGTTCGACTATATTTTCTTCTATTTCAACTTGATCTGTAGTAAGAACTGTTGGTACATCTTCTGGAACTTGAAAATTTGGCACCGGTTCTTTGGTTTGGTCGTCGATTGTGTCTTCCGGTTGATTTGTAGTTTGTTCTCCGACTTGATCTTCCTTGTCAGAACTTTCTTCATCGGAGTCCTCATCATCGAAGTCTTCCTCTATCATTGAAGTGTCTAGGTCAGGGTAATGTTTCTTTACCTTATTCAAATAATCGGCAAGACCTAGGTTGTAGTTTTCTACCCCCGTCTCATGGAGTTTATCATTGAAAGCTTTTGATTGAACATATGCTTTTATAGCCCTGTTAACAGCTTGTTCAATGGTTTGTTCAATCCTTTTAGTTGTCGTTAAAACTTTCTCTTCAGTCGCTAAAACCTTCTTTTCGGCTGTTAAGATCTTTTCTTTAACTCCCTCTAACTTAAGGGACATTGATCATATTTTCTTATTTTTCTTCTTCAACTTTGATTCCATAGTATTTATTTTCGACTTCGCTTCCTTCAGCTCTGCTTCTAGAGCTGACATTTTGACTGCTGATTCTTCTAGTTTCTTCTCCATGGCGGTCTTTAGTTCTTCAGCAACTTCTTTTTCCGTCTTGGCAACGTTCACCTCGTTGCACATGGTTTTACGGAACTGGTCAAAATTTTTTAAACTCTCATCCATGATTCAGATTCCATGAACGAGCTATTTATTTATATTTTAGATTAGTCGGATTTAATAATAATAATAAAAAATAAAAAATAAAAATGATTAACTTTTCAAAAGAAAAAAGAGAGCAAGTTTTATCCCATACATTTAGTAAAGTGGGATGAAGTAACAGGATGGTGTCATAAATCTACTTGGATTTAGTGATTTCCCAGTCTCTTGGAATTATGATGGAGTTCAGAAGACAATAGGCCAGCATTGGGTCATTCAGGCTCCAATCGTCGGCATATACGGGAAAATTGACCGAAATATTTGCAGCCGGAGTTCTCTTTTCTTCTTCTTCCCTCAGTGGAGCTTTTCCTTTATCAGTCTGGTCGGCAGAAGGTAATGATGGACCAGCTCCTGAAAATTTCATTGGTTGTCTTTCCTAAATTGGAGGTTGAAGGGATGCTGATAGTGGGACTTCATCATCCTCCGACACACTGGCTATTAGAATCAGAGAACCGCTGCAACTGCTGGAGCCATTAGGTTTATCGGATTTGCCTTCTTCAGCTTTTTAATCCTTCTTTCTTCCTGAATAGAGAAGGTGGCTTCTGTTTTTCTTTTCTTCGAAAGTTTTTGAAGCTTCCGAACGTCCACCATGATTGACGTATCTGCAGTAATTGAGAAGTCAAAGATTAAGATTGATTGTTAAGAAATAAATGAAGAAGTAACATCAACAATGAAGATACCTAAAGAAGATTTGAGGCTAATTTCTGCTGAAAAAAGCTCTCTTTCATCGAGAAGTTCTTTAATCGGAGAAACCTGCATCCTCATAAGTTTCTCATATTCTTCTTGGTCAGCAGTCAAGGCTTTCTTGCCATCATTGGGAGTTAGTCGAGGTTCCCTATGGCTAATAGTAAAGTCCCAAGGGATCTTGGAGATAATGTAAAAGAAGCCGGGCTTCCAACCATGAATGGCCGAAGGAAGCCCCGAGATAAATTTCTAACCATGGCGTGGATTAATCACCCACCAACCATGGCCATGAAAGTCTCGTTTCAGTATGAATAATACGGTAAAAAGAAAAGTTTTAGGGACTATACCTGCATCCTAGCAAAGAATCAAGAATGCGCAAATGATTCGGATACTATTCGGGGTCAGCTGAGATGGTAGTACTCGATACAATCTAAAGATTGTAAGGAAAAAAGGGTGAATCAGAAATCTAAGACTAGCTCTTAGATGTTCCTCATAGATTGTTAGATTATCGGGTGTAGGCCGATCTATTTGGTCGTCAGGATTGGGAAGGATAATAGCATACTCATCCGAGATATTGTAGTGTTGTTTCAAAGCTAGGATTCGATGTTCGGTTAAAGTGGATCTAATGTCGCCTATCTTTTAATGACTCAGCTTGTTTTTTCTATTGTTGGGAGGTGGATTCCTCAGGATTTTCGACATGACTGACCTCTAATATCCTAGCCATAATTGGGAAAGGAAATAGAGGAAGATTAACTTAAAAGAAAAGGAAGAAAAAGAATAGAGGCGACTTGAAAATTCTCTTTTGCTCCTAAGGCGAAGAGATTGAAATGGTGAAAACCTATTTTTCTGAGAAGGATGGTGTTTATATAGTATCCTTCAATGGTTTAAGATTTTCCTCGAATAATGGGCTGATTCAGATCTTGCTACCTGTCCCTAAATATCTGATAAAAAGTTGGGTTTCTCGAATGATCGAAATAACTCTTTATAATCTGGCGGCAATAATCTATTGACAAGATGGAGGCATTTATTTTTAACGAAGATTTTTCGGCTTTCTTGGATTTTGAAAATTACAATGATGAGAAGAGGATACGACTGTTAGTTTTTATAACTGCCTCTTCAATCAGAGTTCGACACGTTATCAAAGCGTGTTACCCTAAAACGGAAGTTTCTGACAATTTCTGATTTTCAATTAATGAATTCAGAAACTGGGGGGACTAGTATTGGGATATGACAAGTTTGATCAATTTATGCTGATCTATTAAAAGCTTAAATCTGGCTGATCAATGTCCAAGAGGTGCAAAGGCTGATCAATGTTTAAGAAACGTAAAGCCGATCAATGCCTAATAGGCACAAGTATGATCAATGCCCAATAGGCACAAGTATGATCAATGCCCAATAGGCACAAATATGATCAATTCTCAATAGGCACAAGTATGATCAATGTTCAGGAGGCATAAAGCCGAACACTGCTCAACAAGCATAAGATTAACTAACTTTCAGGTAATTGGCTAACTTTTATGAAAGGTAAACCTTATCAATATTCAAATAATGCAGAGATCGTTCAACCTCTGGAGAAAGGCTGACCAACTATAGATGAAGGGCTATTCAACTATAAACGAAGGGCTGACCAACTATAGATGAAGGGCTGACCAACTATCGATGAAGGGCTGATTAACTATATACGAAGGGCCGACCAACTATAGACAAAGGACTGACCAACTATGGATGAAGGATTGATCAACTATGGACGAAGGGCTGATCAATTATAGATGGCTTTCGCTGCATGTGCTCATGGTCCTGGATTAACCATTTAACAGCTAGATGCCAGCTGTAAGCGGTTAAGTTCATGGCCTATAAATACCTTCGAATGCGATGGTGATGAGACTGTGGCTACTTCTTCTTTTTTGCACCATTCTTGACCTAGTTTTCTTTCAGATCATATCTGTTCTAGTCCAGACGCCATTAACAAGCTTGAGAGCAACCCCAACACCCAGATCCTCTAAGAATACGGTGGAGAGCTAGATTAAGTCAGCTCGATCCACTTTTCTTTTGATCCAGGCTTGTTGTTGTTTGTTTGGACGCAACAACATCCCTTTGTAAACATGGTATCATAATCCTATTCACAGGAGACCATAAGATCGAAAGTATTTTTATTATTGAAAATTTTTTAAATTTTTTTAATGATAAAAATATCTCTTAACCTTATGATATCCTATAAACAATATTATGATACCCTGTTTATAGAGATGTCATAACCCAAACATGGGATGTCATAATCCAAACAAACATGTATCATAATTTTTTTATAAGGGAGAGGCATTTTCATCATTCAAAAACTTTAATGAAAAAGTAAAGCTACAAGCACTAAATGCATGTTGAAAAGTGAAACTTATATGGGGCTTACACGATCCAATCATATTTGGTGATGTATTTTTCTACACCATCCTAGGTGGACAAAAAATTACTCAATTTTTTTTCTGCCCCTCTAACTTGGGCCACAATCTCTTGTCATGATATAGATGCAGGCTGTACTTCCTGAAGGATGACTCTATTTAAAAACTGAATTTCATTTAAAAGTGAGGTTTTTTGGTTTTGGTAAGAAAGAGGAGCTTAAAGCTTTCATTTATACGAAGATAACAGTACATAGACCGGAAAGGTAAAAATATACAAAAGAGTGCATAAAAATCATGCTCATAAAGAGAACACCAACAATAGTGCTGAAACCCATGAAGCATAAGAGAGTCCACTGAGCTGAAAGCACTTCTCGGTTTAAACAAACGACATGCACTCAAATTGTAGCAACATAGGTGATAAGCTCCCAGCAAGGATAATAAGTAATGAGAAATATATAGCACCAACATAAGCATACCACCAATATAAGTGATGAGAGATACATAGCAGTAACATACAGAGGATACAGAGCTGAACCCATGAAACATAAGAAAGTCCACCAAAAAGAAAGCACTTTTCAGATTGAATAAACAATAGACACTTCAATTGCAGAAATATAAGAAATAAGCTCCCATCAAGGATAATAAGTAATGAGCTCCCAGCATGGATGATAACATACTGAACAACCAGCAGACACTTCCAAAAGGAGAACAAACAGCAACATAAGAGATAAGCTCACAGCATCATAATAAGTATAAGAAATAAGCTCACAGTATTTTGATTGCGGTAACATAAGAGATAAGCTCCCAGCAACATAAGAGATAATCTCCCAGAAAGAATAATAAGTAATGAGCTTCTAGCATGGATGATATCATAGTTGAACATAATAAGTATTGAGCTCCCAACAAAGATATTCATTGGCACTTCACTTACAGCAACATTCCCTGAAAATGGTAACAAAAAGAGCACAACAACATGTCATATTACACTGAAATTCTCTTGCATCAAGCAATAAGATGATTATAATAGCAGGTCAAATTGCACTGGAATTCTGTAGCCTTGTTTTGAAACAATAGAGTAGTATACAAGCAGACAGCATTCCAGAAGATTGTAAAAGCACAAATGCTATAATCCCCATTTGTATTTAACCCTCTTCCTGTCTACCTGCAAAATAAACAATATATCATTTGGTAATTGCTCCTAGTGGTTCCATGAACAATCTCCATAATTAAGGACAGACTTAGCAATGGAGTCAGCAAGTTTGTTGGCTTCTCTGTATACATGTTTTGCCTGAAATTGTTCATAATGTGAGATGTAAGACTGTATATCAATAAAAAAAAGGGTGCTTAGGAATCATCTGCTTCTGAAAAAAGTAAATTAGAGAAATGACTTGAGAAGAGTCACCTTCAAGTTAAAGTATCAGAGCACTTACCAACCTTCTTGCTGCACCTAATTCCAACCATGCAGCCATCATTTCTGCATAAGTAACAGGATAAGCTGGAAGTTGTTTTCCAGCAACTAAAACAAGATCCCCTTCACTATTGTAGATTACATTAGCAATAGCAACTTTCCCTTCCATCACAGCAGCATCAAAGTTAATTTTGAAACTTCGGAGAGGGGGTGGCGACCAAGAAACTAGAGAACCCATAGTTTTGCTCTAGTTGAGCAAATTAGGCTCACCAGAGCACCCAAACAAAAGCTGATTTTGAGCATATTGGTTTTGAGCTTGCCGAGGAAGAAGACAATGATATACCTTCCATGTTAGCTACGCAGAAGACTAAATAGTAGCTTCAAATACTCTTTTATTCCGAGCATCCCACAATAGCCAAAAAGTAATGGCCAAAATAGATTTACTCCTCCCTTCAATATGGGTAGCAGATAATAAATCCACCAAACCTGAGATTGAAGGAGAAATGATATGGACCGGAAAATAGTTATTATGTGGGTCCAACACGAGGCAGCAAAGGGGCAATTTAGCAACTCATGATTGACATCCTCTATAGAGCTAGGGCAAAGATCACAACTGGACATATTCAGTGGAATTATACCTTTCTTAACAAAGATAACTTTTGCAAGGGGGGCTATTCCATTGCAACTTCCACCAGAAAGAAATGCACCCACGGTGGAACCTTCAACTTCCAAATCTATCCCATGTTTTGTTCTAAGTTAGGTTGATCCAGCCACACTAAAGGATAGAAGTTTTTGATTTTGAGATTGTTTGAAATGCTTATTCCCCACATCAACTAATCAGGCACATCATTATGAATAATAGGTAGTGATGTGGCCTGACCGTTGACGTGGAGCTTCCATTGGACCCGGCTGAGGCCTAGCTGGCAGAAGGTGCTACCTAGACGCTGTCACCAGATAAATGCCGAGGTCGAGCTCCCCGTCGAGGTCGAGCTCCCTACCGAGGTCGAGCTCCCTACCGAGGTCGAGCTCCCATCCGGGGTCGAGCTCCCCATCCGAGGTTAAGCTCCTGTTTGGGGTTGAGCTCCCGTCCGAGGTCGAGCTTCCATCCGAGGTTGATCTCCCTGCCAAGATTGAGCTTCCTGTCGAATTTGAGCTCCCTACCGAGGTCGAGCTCCTCATTCGAGGTCAAGCTCCTGTTTGGGGTCGAGCTCCTGTTCGAAGTTGAGCTCTCATCCAAGGATGAGCTCTTATCCAAGGTCGAGCTCCTTGTCGAGGTCGAGCTCCCTACCGAGGTCAAGCTTCTAGTCAAAGTCAACTCCACTCCTGAGGTCATGCATGGATGAAGACATGTGGACCCAGTCTCCCCCTCGAGCAACTTTAGAAGTGACCGAGATAGTGACCTAAGCAGGTGGTGTCACCATCCCCGCCGAAACCCTTATGTTACTCAGAGAGATTGCCACCCCAGTGGAGTGGTACTCCACCAGGGCACGCTGCCTGCCATCTCTGTGGAGTGGCACTCCGCTAGGGCATGCTGCCTGCAACCTCTATGGAGTGGCACCCTACCAGTGCACACTTCCTGCAACCTCTATGGAGTGGCGCCCCGCCAGGGCATGCCATTTGTATCCCCTGTGGAAGAGCACCATGCCTCTCAGCTTGCTGTCGGTGCCTTCTATAAAAAGGCGCTTCATTTGAAGCATTGCACCCTTCAACCCACTGCCTGTACCACCCGAAAATAGAAAGTTCTGCCAGGAGTCTCAGGGCCCGTAGCATCTCCTGCCAGGCTAGTGCTCTGCCAGGTCCCCAGACATGGTAGCACGATGTGAAAGGGATATGCCCTACAAGCCAATCAATATTGTATCTCCCAAATCAATGTAATTGATAATATTCTAATAAAGGCATTATTTTTCGTCATACGCTGTGTTTTATTATGATGAACCCCATAGATTAGGGCTATGATTTTAGGGCTATGATGAGATCATATCAGTGAGACCTAAAGTCTTAAAACCTTAATCTAAAATATTCCTAGTCAAAGGAACCCTGAGTAGGGGATCAGGGTTTTTCCGGTAAGACTAGCACATCCCATGTATACTGGAAAGGGTGACTGCTCTCACAGTCACTTGTGTATGACACTAATACTAGGATGTGGGTGCTCATTAGTGAATGAGTTCACTGATATGATCCAACTTGAGAACATCTAATGGAGTCTTAGCTACATGTCAATGGAAGGTTCTCATAGTGGGAGTGGTACAAGTAATCCTTTGACCTGAGACTGCCATAAATACCTTATGTACATGAACCCATCCTTTGGTTCAATCCAAATCATGACATTGAGTCATGCACAGGATTGATACTGGGAATGGTGAATTGTATATGAAGGTAATGAGTAGGTCAACAATGAATCAATCACTCATAGTAAGAGGAGATTGCATCCAGCTAGTTATCAATCGGATGATGATTCAGAGAATCTTTGATCAAAGTAAAGATATCGGAGATGGTTTCTAATATCAAGATAATTGAATCATCAATATAAGATTTGTAGGCCCACGTAGGCAACCCAAGAGGGGGGGTGAATTGGGTTTTATAAAACTTTTGTACTATTTAAAAGATGAACTAAAGCAAGTATATGCTAATGCAATTTAAGTGCTTGTGTATTTCAAATAAATGCAGCGAAAATAATGAAATTAAAGCATAAGGAGAACAATCACACAAACACAAAGATTTATAGTGGTTCGGTGCCAACCAAGCATCTACATCCACTCCCCAAGAATCCCTTGGGAATTCTACTAATTGGTTTTATAACTTAGGCTCACCAACAACCTTTACAACTTGTTTTGTCTTCGGGCTCACAAGTCAAACCCTAGTCGGTTTCAAGGCTCACCAACAACCACCCTTGGTTTTGCGGGATAACCAAGAACCTAAACAACTTGTTTTGGCTTCGGGCTCACAAGTAAAACCCTAGTTGGTTTCAAGGCTTACCAACAACCACTTTGGTTTTCCAAGGCTCACCAAAAACCTCTTTGGTTTTCCAAGGCTCACTAAAAACCTTAAGTAAAACAATGTAAGAGCAAGTATAAATGAATACAATAAAAGCTTTCTAAAATAAAGCAAATATCTCTTTAAAACCCGTTGAGAGTTGATGAAGATCTTGTCTTCAAGTTGATGAAGCCTTTGATTGATGCTTGAGGATGTGAACTTTGGATGCTTTCTTTGAAACTTGGAAGCTTGAAGGCTTGAACCACTCAACTCTTGAATCCTTGAAGAATATTCAAAAATCTCACCAAAGGATTACTTCCCAATTGATTTTTGATGTTTATATAGCTCTCCAAACCATAGATGACCATTTATGACCGTTGGGGATGAAGATATGACCGTTTGAAGCAAGTTGGAGAAGTTCTGCAGCTTTTAAAAACTAGCCGTTACAGTCAAGTGTCGACACTTGACCTCCAAGTGTCGACACTTGATTCCCAGGTGTCGACACTTAGGGTCGACACTTGGTCTGCAAGTGTCAGTACTTGGTTCTGCAAGTGTCAACACTTGGCCTGCAAGTGTCAACACTTGATCTTTAGGTGTTGACACTCAGTTGAGCCAGTACTGAAACTTCTTCAAAATTAAACTTTAAGTCCTTCCAAGTCTTCCTTATATTCCAAAGTCCTTATAACTTGATTTTTCATTAATTTAAGGACTTTTTCAATTGAAATACAAGCATTTCTTCATTCAACATGGATGAGTACTAAGATCTGAAAAAATATACTTAAAATATAATTAGAACTCATATATACTTAAATATTTTGTCAATCATCGAAATCAAGACCAGAGTCAACAATCTCCCCTTTTTTGATGATGAGAAAATCTTTAAGTATATGAATAGGGTAAGCTTAAAAAAGATTAACAATAAGATAAACATGTAAGCTCAAAATAATAAGCACCAAGCTCCCCCTCAAAATATGATCCAAAAAATCTTAAAAAATATTTTTCAAAATATGCAAAAAATTTTAAATTTTCAAAATTTCTTCTTCTTACTAATTCTTTCCTTTAGATAAAAATATTTACATTATTCTCTCCCTTTTGCACTTTCTTTCATTTCTCAAATGGTTTTTCATGTTTATCCAATCTTCCCCTTTTCATACTTAACAATTTTCTCCTCCTTTTTGACATCATGAAAAAAGGGTGAAAGGCAATACAAAGTGGGAATGAAGTTGGAAAGAATAGCAAGTAGGTCATCAAAATCAATGCATGAAATCAAATATTTATGATATCAATTGAATATGATATAAATTGAATAAGATACCAAAGAATGTAAGCACATGCAAGAAATGATTTGATGTATATTATCCATTCGCCTTACTTGTTCATGGGATAAGGTCACATCGGCACCCCTACACGTCATAAGAGAGCCCGTTGAATGGGAAGAGAGGATCTTTAAGCCCTACTTATCTCTTATGACTGGACGGCCATGGTGACTAACCCAATCCGAAGCGGTTACTAGGAATTCTTTTAAATAATTTTGATACCAATAGAATATGATACCATTTGAATGTAACTCCCCTCAAAGAATTAGATTTGAAAACAAGGAGTATCAGAGCAATATAAGCAAAGCATGATATCAACAAGATATTCAAAGCATTAAATATGATAACAAATCTTTGGATGCTCCCCCTGAATGTTATTCCTCCTTTAAAAATATGCATTTATTTCAGGAATAAAACATGAAAGCTTATGCATCAAGATTTGAAATTTTTCAAGATATTCATGATTTTCAAAATACAAAGCATTTATATCGCATAAAAACTTTTAGCATTATTTCAAATTCATTTTAAGATGATTTGATATCCATACAAATGCTAGAAGTAATATGATATCAAGTCTAGCTATTAGAGCAAGGGTTTGTCAATAAGCATACCTTCTTCTTAAAAGTAATCCTTAACTACTAGTTCTATACTTGATCCAAATCATTTCTAGATTATGCATAGATGCCAAAAATAAAAACATATAAATCATAGCATTTCACTTGAAATAATTTAGAAACTATATTAATCAAAATCAAGTGAAGATCTAATAATCACAAGTTTGACCATGAGAGCTTGAAATCCATCAACATCAAAATGGTCATGATCACAACAAATGATTATTAGTCTAAGCTTGATTCTAATCAATCAATTAAAACATTTTTCAAATCAATATGCATCTTTAAAAGTATTTTTCATGAAATACATTAATCAAAATCAAGTGAAGGTCTTACAATCATAAATTTAATCATGATAGCATGAAATTCATCAACACCAAAAAGTTCATGATCATAGCCAATGATGATAAGTCCAAACTTGATTCTAATTAACTATTTAAAACAATTTTTCAAAGTAATTGATGCAATAAAAATTAATCTACATTTTTAATTATGGAAGGAGATGTTTAGAATTTACCAATATACATAATCCTTCCTTTTACCATTTAGTCCAAAATATAGCTTGTCCACTTCTTTAAATTGTCTTGTACAACCTCTTTTCAAGAACTTCCTTTCTTCATGTTGGGTTGCAAGACATTCCTGCAAAACAAATTAAGTGGACATTTTTGGTACCCAAACTTTCTTGGATCCTTTATGATTAGTAATTATGGTTCCTTTTGGAACCCAAACTTTTCTTAATCTAGAAGGATAAGCATTGAAACCACATTTATAAGAAAAATTGAAAGAAGCAGGAATATTGAAGTTCTTCAAAAATTTTTGCTTCTTTTCCTCAATCAAAATATTTTTCTCATTAAAAACTTTATCACATAAATCTTTTAAAATAACATTTCTTTTTCTAAAATTTTTTTTTTTTTAGAAAAATTATTCTTTTCATTTTTCAAAATATCAATCTTGGCATTTAAATCATCATTTTTATTTGCAAGATTGGTGTTGTCAAGAGAAAATGAATCTACATGCCTATTTAATTTCTTGTGCTCAATTTTTAGCAATCTATATCCATGCACAAGATCATTAGATGCATCATGTGATTCTTTAAAGATAAAATCATAATTATTTTTAGCACATACCTTTTTCTCATTTGCCATGAAACAAAGATGGGCAACTTCATCATCCGTATTTGAATCTTCGCTATCGCTCAAGTTGCCATCATTGCCTTGAATTTCTTTTTGGCCGTGAGAGCTATTATTTTCTTTTCTGTATCAGCTTCCACTATCCTTTGCCATAAGTTCAACTAATAGGTCATGAGTGAACCGATAAGCTCCTCCAAAGGTAAGGTTTCTACATCTTTAGCTTCTTGGATCGCTGTCACCTTTGGATCCCATGATTTTGGCAAGGATCTAAGAATTTTGTTCACCAAATCAACATTAGTATAGATTTTGCCAAGACTTTTTAATTCATTAATAATAGTCATAAATCTTGAAAACATATCAGATATAGATTCATAATGCATCATTTCAAAAATTTCAAAAGAATGTATAAGCAAATTAATTTTAGTATTCTTCACTTGAAGAGTACCCTCATGAGTAACTTCAAGTGTGTCCCATATTTCCTTCGCTGATGTGCATGTAGAAATTCTATTAAATTCATTTAAGTCCAATGCACAATAAAGCAAGTTCATTGCTTTAGCATTGATTTCAATTTGTTTAATGTCATATTCATTCCAATCCTCTTCGAGCTTTGGAATGGAAATGCCATTAACCAAAATGGAAGGAATATGAGGACCACTAACAATAATTTTCCAAAGAAGATAACTAATAGATTGAATATAGATGTGCATGCAAGTTTTCCAAAATGTGTAATTTATGCCATTGAAAAACGGTGGTCTAACACTAATACCTACAAGGGTTGCCATAATCTTTAACTCAAAATCGTTAGATTTTCAATCAGAGCACCGAGCTCTGATACCAATTGTAGGCCCACGTAGGCAACCCAAGAGGGGGGGTGAATTGGGTTTTATAAAACTTTTGTACTATTTAAAAGATGAACTAAAGCAAGTATATGCTAATGCAATTTAAGTGCTTGTGTATTTCAAATAAATGCAGCAGAGATAATGAAATTAAAGCATAAGGAGAACAATCACACAAACACAAAGATTTATAGTGGTTCGGTACCAACCAAGCACCTACATCCACTCCCCAAGAATCCCTTGGGAATTCCACTAAGTTTGGTTTTATAACTTAGGCTCACCAACAACCTTTACAACTTGTTTTATCTTCGGGCTCACAAGTCAAACCCTAGTCGGTTTCAAGGCTCACCAACAACCACCCTTGGTTTTACGGGATAACCAAGAACCTAAACAACTTGTTTTGGCTTCGGGCTCACAAGTAAAACCCTAGTTGGTTTCAAGGCTTACCAACAACCACTTTGGTTTTCCAAGGCTCACCAAAAACCTCTTTGGTTTTCCAAGGCTCACCAAACCTTAAGTAAAACAATGTAAGAGCAAGTATAAATGAATACAATAAAAGCTTTCTAAAATAAAGCAAATATCTCTTTGAAGCCCGTTGAGAGTTGATGAAGATCTTGTCTTCAAGTTGATGAAGCCTTTGATTGATGCTTGAGGATGTGAACTTTGGATGCTTTCTTTGAAACTTGGAAGCTTGAAGGCTTGAACCACTCAACTCTTGAATCCTTGAAGAATATTCAAAAATCTCACCAAAGGATTACTTCCCCAATTGACTTTTGATGTTTGTATAGCTCTCCAAACCATAGATGACCATTTATGACCGTTGGGGATGAAGATATGACCGTTTGAAGCAAGTTGGAGAAGTTCTGCAGCTTTTAAAAACTAGCCGTTACAGTCAAGTGTCGACACTTGACCTCCAAGTGTCGACACTTGATTCCCAGGTGTCGACACTTAGGGTCGACACTTGGTCTGCAAGTGTCAGCACTTGGTTCTGCAAGTGTCAACACTTGGCCTGCAAGTGTCAACACTTGGCCTGCAAGTGTCAATACTTGATCTTTAGGTGTTGACACTCGGTTGAGCCAGTACTGAAACTTCTTCAAAATTAAACTTTAAGTCCTTCCAAGTCTTCCTTATATTCCAAAGTCCTTATAACTTGATTTTTCATTAATTTAAGGACTTTTTCAATTGAAATACAAGCATTTCTTTATTCAACATGGATGAGTACTAAGATCTGAAAAAACATACTTAAAATATAATTAGTACTCATATATACTTAAACATTTTATCAATCATCGAAATCAAGACCAGAGTCAACAAGATTGAGCTAGAAATAAATATAATATTGTATTTGACATATATCCATATCCATAAATATATTTTGGGTGCAGGCTGATCGAAAGATTTAATTGTATGGTAACTTTCTACTGAAGGGTAGTTTTGGTATTTCACCAGAATTTCCATATCTTCTGGGTAGACATGACACATTGCTAGACGTCAATCTTGTCTTGTGGGTTGATCAAATTTAAAGATCACTTATTAGGAAGAGTCCTAATTGATCAAGTCGGGTAAGCTCGTTTTGACCTAAATCAATTAGAAAGAGTTCTAATCAAGTTAGGTCAACTTGTACTCAGACCTACTGCCGGCTGGATATGGAACCCAATGGGTCACACACTTAAGAGGATTGATCAAGAGTTTAATTTGTAATTAAATCATCTTTGCAGGATAACACTCTAGCAGGTGTTGCAAACCCTTGCTTCTATTCGAATTGGATTCGAATTAGGGTTCCGAATTGGATCAATTTGGGTTCTAATTGGACCTAATTAGACCCTAATTGAATATATAGGACTTTGGGCTAACCCATGGCTAAGACTACATCTTAATTAACACCCAAGCCCATCCATATAGGCCGCCCAAGATTTTGTGCGTGTGGATAAGAGGAAAGACTCCACGCGCGCATGGACTCTTCATGCGCGCGTGAAGTCTTCTTATTTCACCGCATTTTTTTTCTTCTTGGCCGGTTATTCCCTATTAGCGCATCTCCTAATGACCATTAGATAGTCATCTAATGGTTTGGGGGATTTTGAGAAAGAAAGAAGGCGCTAACTCTTCTCGGTTGCGCGAAATAACGTCTCTTCGGAGACTGAAACATCGTGACTTCTTTCTTCTTAAAACTTCATGACTTTTCTTTTAGGAAGAGCCATGAGTTTGAATCTGAAGGGCCGTGAGAAGGAAGGAGAGGGCGTGAGAAATGTGGAAAGCCTAGAGAAATAATTTACGGAGAGTTGTGAAGACATCTTTTTGAAGTCTATTTAAGGAATAGAGGCTTCGGGTGTTTTTCTGATGTACGACAGAAGTTTTTTTAATTTTCTTTCCTTTCCAGGAGACTGATTCCTCCTTAGCTTGTTTAGGACACAATAGTTTCCCTTTTACAGAGTTCTCTTCTTTATTGAAACTCAAGTCTAAAACAAGAGATAGGAAGAATCTCTCGAATGGTAAAAGAAAAGAAGATATACTCCTTTTATTCCTTTTTTTTTACATCAAGACATTAGTTTCTTAAATCCTCCTCCTCCTTCAAGACAAGAGTGTATTCTTAAGACAAGGTCTTAAGAAAGGGAGAGAAGAAAAAGAAAGGAAGTAAGAAGTCCCTGCCGTGGAGTTTTTTCAGCTATAGTCCTCTTGAGTTCTAGGAGAAGAATTCAAGTGAAGGAACTTTTGAAGAAGCAAGCATCTTGATCAATTTTCTTGTGGATCACCATTGGAGGGTGGACATTTGGACGCCTGGTGAATTCAAAAGGGTCATTCAACATCAAGTTTTGATTCTACATCAAAATTGGATTTAGCGATAACAGGTTGGTGTCCTAATTCTAATAGTGTAGGTTTGCATGTTTTTCATATGTTTTAATCCTGAATAAGGAGATCCTGGCTAAGGGTTTTGGTGTAAATTTCATCATTTTGAAATTATTTTTCCACTGTGGCACACTGGAACCCTGCACGATGCCCATAAGAAGCAGTGTCCTATCAGGGTGTTAGGCCCTGTGGCATGTCGCTTGTGCTCACCGTGGAAGGGATGCGCACTCATAGTACTTCACCTGTATGCATGGCAGAACCTCTTTACAAAGGCTATGGACCTTGTCTCCCTCCTCTCAGGAGGACTTGGGACAGGCCTATGCTCTGCCCGCATAAGGCATTCCTATAGAGCATCAGACCAGGGCTCTGCACCCTGCCAGATGAAATACGCTTTTATAAGAAACTCAAAGGGGCTTGCAACAAAGGTAAGTGAAAAGTAAGCAAAAACTAGTGCAAGCGAGAGAAGCTCAAAGGCAGGAGGAATGTCCAAAGACTTCTCCAAGTGCTTCCACTACTATCGCTACCACTATCCTAGCTTCCACTACTCTAAACTTCTACTCCATCTCTTCAAGAATCCTCTGGGCATGGAGACCACTCTGGGCTCCATTAAGGAGGGTCTGTTTTTCTTGATCGCCCACTAACTTGATCATCGGAGTGCCCCCATCAGGATCCCCGGCTTGGGTCTCCGCTCTTTTGCAGGACTAGTCATACTTGAAGGACACCAGGCAGGAATTCCACTCACCGGTGCCACGTAGGAGCTGCAAGCCATGGTGATTTAGGAGGCAACAGATTGGCATGCTAGGTAGAGGATAGCTAATTTAGACTAGCCCCTTGCTACTAGAAGAATTTCATCGGCAACATGGTAGTGACGCGTGCACGGGAGGCCTCCATCAGCAACATGGAGGACCCCCTTACCGCGGTGACCTGCATAACTTGGAGAGAGAGTTCCCCACTCCGCCACCGCCACCTCTGACAGATCCACAGCTCACCACACTCACCCAGCACGTCTAGACCCTGGCTGTGGTAGTGCGGTAGTTGCACCATCAATAACGGTCCCTGGCGACCTAGCAGCAGCCAGGAATCCTTGTGGCTCAAGCCGCTGGACCCTGCGATAGCTTGCGATCCTTCCAAGAATGACCGTCACATCCACAGGCCATATCCAACCTTTGGGGAGCCTTCGGACCCCAAGGAAAGGTAGTGGAGTGGTTTGGTTGGCTAGGAGAGTCAGTCCCCAGTCTCGGACCACGGTGCCTCATGGCGTCGCAAGTGCCACCATGGTAAGGCCCCTCGGCATGATCTCCTCCGGTCCTCCCTCTCCTCTGACAGTCTCAATAGAAGGTTCGATCAATCAGGCCATCAGGCATCAGGCCGAGAGGTGCCTGGAGGAACAAGAGCTCAAGCTGGCTGAGCTTTCCTGCCAGTTTGCCAATCTGCAGGGCTCCTCATGTAAGCTCGCGAGCTACGATACCCATCCCCCTTTCTTTCACAGAATCCAAGAGGAACTGATTCCCAGCTGGTTTTGTATGCCTCAGGTGGATCCCTACGATGGGACCACTGACCCCCTGGACCACCTCGAGAGCTACAAGGCCCTCATGGGAGTCTAAGGGGCCACTGATGTCCTTCTATGTATCACCTTTCTGGCTACGCTCCGGAAGGTCGCTCGAGTCTAGTACACCCGTCTCAAGCCAAGGAGCATCGACTCCTTTGAGCAGATAGAGAAAAAAATTGTGGCGCACTTCGACACATGTTGAAAGGTTCCACACGAGCCGACAGCCTCTTCTCCATCCGCCAGTAAGATCATGAGTCCTTGTGAGACTACGTGTCCCATTTCAAAGTTGCCACCCTGGAGATCTACAACCTGGATGAGTTCGTCGCCATATTGGTGCTGAAGAGGGGGCTTAGGACCTTCTATTTCACCTACTCCCTTGATAAGAAGCCTCCAAAGACATACTCTGAGCTCCTCCTCCGGGCACCCAAGTACATCCATGTGGAGGAGGCGGACCGCACCAGAAGGGAGCTAGACGGGAGGCCCCTAAAGAAGTAGCCCCAAGGGGAGCCCTCCGAGATGCATGGGTATAGGGCAACCCCAAACCTCTAGACATGCCTAAAGTTGAAGAGCACTCCTACCCAAGAAGAAAGGTACACCCCCCTCCTCACCCTGAGATCCAAAATCCTCATGGAGATCGAGGGTGAGCGCTATCTACGCTGCCCTCCTCCACCGAGGCTGTCCGGTGATCACAAAAAGTTGAAGTACTGTCAATTTCACTGTGACCATGGTCATGACACCGATGAATGCCACCATCTTAAGAGGGAGATCAAAGGCCTGATTAGAAGGGGCTACCTCAGAAAGTTCATAGGGGGAAAGGCCTCGTCTGAACCCCAGGTGCTCGCAGCTCTTCCTCCTGTCGACAACCAGCCCACCGAGAGGCCAGTGGGCATGATCTCCTGGGAGATAGAGCGCAACTCAAAAAGGACCAGGGCAAGGGAAGGGTCTGATAATGTACCCCTTTTCTGAGGAAAAGGAGAACCAGGATGGAGAATATAAATAATGATGCTGTTATCATCGAGATGGCTAAGCATCCTATAAAATAGATCATGGTCGATAGTGGAAGCTCGACTAACATCATTTTTTTATGATTCTTTCTTCAAGATTAATCTATCTCCTACCTTGTTGAGGCTGGTGCACACCCCTTTGGTTGGCTTTACTAGAGATTCAATAGGGGTGGAGGGAGAGATCACTCTCCCAGTCACTACTGGGATGCCTCCCCAGTAGAGCACTGTAATGATGACTTTCATGATTGTTAGGCTTCCTTCAGCCTACAACGTGATCCTTGGCCACCCTAGACTTAATCTGCTCAATATGATCATATCTACAAGATGGCTCCTAGTTCAATTCCCAACCCTCTATAGAGTAGGGGAGATGAGGGGGACCCCGCTGATAGTTATTGAAAATATAATAATTAAATCAACCTTATTTAAAAAAAATTGATATTTTTATGTAATATTTGGTTAGAAAGAATCCCGCCAATATAAAGAGCTCAATTTTAGAAGTCCAATGATACAAACGACACTCAAATCGGACCTAAAACGAGCTCAGAATCAAATTTTGAAGAATTAAAAAGAAATTGCATAGATATTAAAGCATCGATCCACCATGGACCGGCTGCTTGGTTTAGGTGTTGTCTGCCCGGTCCACAGTAGCCATTACTACTGGTCCACAAAATAGATCCATGGACCAGCGGCCTCCCCGAGCCAAACCATTATTGGAGAAGTTGCCGGTGCCCCTCCTCTCACCATCGAGAAGCTCCCATGACCGGAAAAGCACTCGAGAAGCCTTCTAAGTGGCCAGTTTTCCTCATTCCATGATCATCTTTCCTGTGTCGATCCAAGAAGCCATCCACACCACTAGAACATCGCCTGCCTCCACCAGAGCCACTACACACCACCCCCATGGCCATCTCCTCCAAGATCCTGCCGGACTTTGCCTTGTTCGTCGCCTTCCTCATCGGTTCAAGATTTCCATGGTGATCGTCCCCTCCAGTCCAAGGTATTGTTCATCCACCATGAAGTTGTTGTCAGAGCCACCATCCGGACCTGAGACACTATCGACCGTCATCAGTCTCCCACCATCCTCCTCACATAGTCTTCTTCCCTGTTGCTGCCGCTCCTCTCAAAGCCATCTGTCGTCACCATGGAGCCACTATAGGAGGTGCCGCCACATTCCCCCGCTCCTGAAGAACCACCCACAAGCTTCACCGTTGGCTTTCTTCCTCCTGTTCTGCACCATGTCGAGAGCTAGATAGTGATGTCCAAATAGAGGAAAGAGTGGTCGGGTTTGAGGTTGTTCGACGAAGAAGGATATGCAGAGTTTAACTGGAACAGAATAGTGGAATCGGATCAAGCAGATGCAGGGATAGGATCACTGAATAGAAAGCAGGTGTGAGGATGTTGGGGAGATTTCAATGGGTGCGAGGTTGTTGAGGAGATCGCGATGGAAAACCACCGTGGTTCCCATGCAGGCCCGATGCATTGCTTCCCATCTATAAAACCTTCGACTATTCTCTGCTCCTTATATTCTCCTGACTTCCGATTCCACTTCCATCTCTCTACTCCACTCCGCACTCCACTCCTCGCTCTCATCCATTTCTAGTCTTCCCATCCAATTCCATTCCCACTCTCATTCATTTCCATTCTTCCCATCGCTCTCATTCGACTTCCACTCTAACGCTCCGGGTTCCATTAGTTCACCGCTGCCTTGGTTTCCACCTCTGTCCTGACTTTCGGTTCCATTTGTTGATCAGTTACCGAGTTTTCTTCAAGAGTCAAGGAAAGGAAGAGGAATTTTTGTGCAAATTATTTCATTAAAGTGATGTATTCCATATTTTATAAAATGAAAAAGACTTCTTTCTTTATATTGACTCATGTTCCTTCTTGTTTTCTTTATTTTATTTGAAGAAGTAGCTTGGAATGATCAAAGGATATGAGTTTTGAGGTAACTTTCTTTAAGTGAAGATAACTTGACTGGTCTATACCTAAAAGGGACAGGCCGTGATCTATGGGTATGGGCTGTACTCTCATGATAGGTTATATCTTAATTATCTTCACAGGTATTTCTTTTTAATCTCCATTATTTTAATGCGCTACTTTTTCTTAGCAAATAAAACCTTAGTTTTATTTTTTAAAAAAATTTCTTTTAAAATAACTTAAAAGTTTCTAAGGATTCGACCCTTACTCCTACTATTCTACCTAAGAATAGTAAAGTTAATATATTGAAATCGGTGTGTTGCGACGCGCATCAGATTTTTGGCACCATTGTCGGGGACTTTTGGCATTATTTTTTTAAAAAATCAATCAAAAATTAGTATTTAGTATTTTTCAATTGTACATATCCTGACATAAATTTATGTTATGTGGAACGGTTGTCCTAGGATACAAGAAGATTGAATAGACTTAAAAAAATCAAAAAAAATTCATAAAAAATTAAAATTTAAAATTTTTGACATCTTCATAACTTATTATGAAGTTAGATACTTAACCACCAAATTTAATTTTTTTTAAAAGGTAATTAGTTTAATTTTGCTTGTTTATTACTTTAAGTTTTGGACATCTTATTTGTTGCATTTCATTTTTTTTCATAATTGACTTTAAGGGCATAACCCATTAATCAGATAAGGTGGGGAGTTCATTACCCTTTCTTAGCCCATAAATCATTCCCCTGCATGTGCATTGATCCAGACCTTAACTTTAAAATTAATTAGACGTCAACCCTAGGAATTTCAAGCTTAATAGGACAAGGGAACCTTAGAGTTGGACCGGGTTTAGTTCAGTTAATTGCTCAGTTCTAAGGTAAGTGGTTCAGGGATAAGAGCCCGAAGGAACGTGGTTCTTTGATTGACTCCATTCGCTTACCTGGCCAATTTTAATTATTGTCTAAGGCAAGCAAGGGGGACTCCCACCAACCTTATACTTACTTGGTCGAGTCAGTTAGTTGATCTTGGACTTGGAGTGCTTGAAGGTAACCTTGAAATAGTTAGAGGCTGTCTAAATTCAGGTTAACCCTAGGATAGAAGTGATTTTGCTTGTGTCACTTATTTGAAAAAAAAATAACTCTCCTTTTCTCTTTAGTCTAGGATACTCTTAGGAGTCTTTCCTTTAGACCTCTTCTAATTTTTTCATTTTTCTTAAATTAATTAATTAAAAAAAAAAAGTTAAAAGAAATTGAACTGCTATTTGCTTTAGAGTTCTATTGTAGGGTGTATGCTAGGTCGCCGGTCTTTAGAACCTAAAATCATACCCTAGATCCTGAATTAGACTGAACCTATAGAGCAAACAAACTGCAAACTATAGATCCCAATCAAGAAATCGATCCTCCATAATAATTAAAGGAGTACTTCACTCCTTCAAAGTATACCTATTCACCCAGTATCCAAATACCACCAGTAGAGACTGTTCGGTATGAAATCAAGTCCAGTGTAATTCAGATGTTACCATCTTTCTATGGACTTGTAAATGAAGACCCCTACAAACTCTTAAATGAATTCTTAGAAATATGTTCGACTGTTAAGATCCAAAATTTCTTCGATGATGCCTTTAGGCTTAAGTTATTCCCTTTTTCCTTAAAAGATAAAGCTAAGTATTGGTTGAATTCCCTAGATACTGTAACAATTTCGACTTGGGATCAACTTCAGAAGGAATTTCTTAAGAAATACTTTCCAATAGGAAAAACCAATCAAATCAGAAAAGCCATTACCAGTTTTTTCCAGTTAGACGAAGAAATATTTCATGAGACATGGGAGAGATTAAAAGAATTGATTAGAAAATGTCTGCACTATGCCATACTTAAATGGTAATTGGTCCAGTTTTTTTATGATGGTCTGTCGGAAAGGCACCGGCAAATTGTGGATGCCTCATGTGGAGGAACATTCATGCTCAAAAATGAACATGAGACATGGCAGCTGTTTGAAATTCTAAGTAAAAATTTTTTGCATCACATATCTGCTGCCCATAGAGATCCTCCCATAGGATCCAAGAGAGGGGGAATGTATGAAGTAGGTCATTCTATAGACATCTACAGCAAGGTAGATGAACTATCTCAGAATCTTGACCGAATCCTACAAGCTGAAAATACTTCCTCCTCATCTCATCAAAACATGATGTCTGTATTATTTACTTGAGTCCCATCCATCTGATAGGTGATTGTCCAGTCGCATACCAATTTCCTGAGCTTGTTCAGGAGCAAGCCCACCAAGTCCAAACTTGATGGATCTTAGACTAGAAATGATCCATATTCAAACACTTACAATCCTGGCTAGCAAAATCATCCATTTTTTTCTTGGAAACCCCAACCTATCATCAATTCTTCAGTTAAGCCCAACCATCAGGAGACCAACTTTAGAAGCATATAGTATTCGCATTACCCAAGTGCCCTATAACCTCCACAGAATAATTATGACCCTACTTTCGAAGAGAAGGTGCTACAAGTATTGAAGGGCTGGAAATGAATAGCCAACTTCTTCACTCTCATATGCAATCCATCACCAAGCTAGAGACCTAGATAGGTCAGCTAGCTATAGCTTTTAATAGAAGGGAGTAAGGTAAGTTACCTAGTCAGTCCATTAGTAACTCAAAAGGACAATACATGGCTGAGAGCTCCATTGTGTTGACTCTGGTCTTGATTTTGATGATTGACAAAATATTTAAGTATATATGAGTGCTAATGCATGTTAAAAGTGTTTAAAAGTTTTAGGTACGCATTAAATGTTGAAAGATTGAAAAGATTGTCATTCAGTTGAAGAAGTCCAAATTTAGATAAAAAATCTACTCAAAGAAGACTTCGATAGTTGAAGATTGCTTGAATGGACATATGAGTTTAATACAAACTTGATTCAGCACAAGTTCAGAAGTTTTGAAGAAAATCTCAGTGATGTGTCAACTCAAAGTGTCGACACATGACTCAAGGTGTCGACTCAAAGTGTCGACACATGGACTGATATGTAGAAAATTTTTTTATCCAGCATGCTGAAGTGTCGACACATGGAAACCAAGTGTCAACTCAAAGTATTGACACATGAACAGTGAAGTGTCGACTTAAGGCCTGAGACTAAACAAAAGACAGAATGAGATAATTTCAGTGTTTGGTCAAGTGTCGACTCATGGACTCAAAGTGTCGACTCACTAGATGAAGTGTCGACTCACCAGTGTAGAACAGAAGACTTCAAAAGATATTTTTTGATCAAGTATCGACTCACTGCTCCAAGTGTCGACCCTAAGTGTCTACACATGAACTGAAGTGTCGACACCTGAACGGATGACAGCTCTGCAATGGCTAGTTTTCTAAAGAACATAACTTTTCCAAAATGTTTGTAACGGCTAGTTTTTCCTCTCCAACGGTCTCTAACGATCATTTAAGGTTTGGAGAGCTATATAATCAACATAAATCAAATGGGGAGGCAATCCTTTGAGAGAAAAGTTTTATACACTTTAAGAATTCATATTTTGAGAGAGTTGAGCCTTCAAGCATCCAATTTCAAAGAGAGCTTCCAAGTCCATAATATCAAGCTTCTTTCAAAGGCTTCAATAAATTGAAGACAAGCTTCTTCAACATCATCCAAGAGCTTCAAATAGATATTTGCTTTATTTTAGAAAGCTTTATTGTATTTTTTACTTTCACTCTTACTTTGTTGTAAAGGTTCTTGGTTATCCCGGAAAACTAAGGGAGATTATTGGTTAGCCTTTAAAAACCAATTAGGTTCTTGGTTAGCCCAAAAAACCAAGAGAGGTTGTTGGTTAGCCTTGATAACCAACTAGGTTCTTGGTTAGCCCGCAAAACCAAGGGAGGTTGGTAGTGAGCCTTTGAAAACCATTTAGGTTCTTGGTTAGCCTGTAAAACCAAGTGAGGTTTTGACTTGTGAGCCTTGTGAAAATAAGTTAGATTTTGATTAGTAAGCCTGAAAAACTAATCGGCTGTAATCGATTGAGATTATAGTGAATTCCCAAGAGGATCTTGGGGAGTAGATGTAGGTGCCTTTGAGTGCACCGAACCACTATATATTCTTGTGTTTGTGTGATTGCTTTCTTTATGCATTTACCTTGTTATTTTCACTGCATATTATTTTGAAACACACAAACACTTTGGCAAAATACAAGCACTTAATTGCAATTAGCACATACTTGTTTTAGTTCATCATTAAATAGTTCAAAAGTTTTATAAAACCCAATTCATCCCCCCTCTTGGGTTGCATCATCACTGGGCAACACACTGGTCATGAAACTTTCCTAGAACATGCTAAATCAGTCATAACTTTAAGAAATGGGAAAACATTAAACTAGCCTGACCTGAACCAAAAGCAAGAATTGGCTAAGCCAGAAAACAAAAATAATGAAGATGAAAAGTGTTGACTCTGTTATTGATTTTGATGATAAGCAAAACACTTAAGTATAAGTTAAGCACTAATGATTTCTTTGAAGTGTATTTTTATAGAAAAATGTGCTCATCAACCTGACAAAAATTTTTTGATTGAAGAAGTCCTAAATTTAGATGAAAGATCTACTTAAAGAGGACTTTGATAGTTGAAGATTGCTTGAAAAGTCACATGAGTTCAATACAAACTTGTTTCAGCAAAAATTTAGATATTTTTGAGAGAATCTTAGTGATGTGTCAACTCAAAGTATCGACACCTATAACTGAAGTATCGACACATGACAGTGAAGTGTCGACATAAGCCGGTATGCAGAGATAGTTTCAGATGGCATGGCAGAAGTGTCAACACATGGATGTATTGTATCGACTCAAAGTGTTGACACATGGATCAGCTCATCGCTTGAGATTTTTGGGTTATAGAACTTGCTGAAATTAAAGACTTGCCTGAAGTGTCAACACATGGTTGCTAAGTATCGACTCATAATGTCGACTCACCAGTAGAAGTGTCGACTCACCTGAGAATTTCAGAAAGCTATATTGAAGATATTTGAGCTAGATGTCGACTCATGGAGTGCAAGTGTCGACCTTATGTGTCGACTCACAGCTTGAAGTGTCGACACTTGGAGTTCTAAGAACAGTAATGGCTAGTTTTTCAAATGCAGAACTCATCCCTTTTGGCTCTCAATGGCTAGTTTTTCGTGTCTAATGACTAGAAACCAAGTTTAAGGCCTTGGAAAGATATATATATGATTCAAATCAAATCAAAATACATGGAATAAAAAAGGAATAGCCAAGAGAAAAGAAAAGAAGAGCATTCACTCCTATTCATTAAGTTCAACCACCTTCAAGCAAAAAGAAGCCTTCAAGCATTCAAGTTCAATCATTTTTTAGCATTAAAAGAGGCTTTATTAAGTTGAAAGCATCACAACAATGAGCTTCAAAGAGATACCCGCATTTTATTAGAAAGCTTTCATTATTTCTTTACTTTTAAATTTATTTGTTGTAAGGGTTCTTGGTTAGCCTGTTGGAAAACCAAGGGAGATTATTGGTAAGCCTTTGAAAACCAATTAGGTTCTTAGTTAGCCTGCAAAACCAAGGGAGGTTGGTGGTTAGCCTTTGTAAAATCATTTAGGTTCTTGGTTAGCCCGTAAAACCAAGTGAGGTTTTGACTTGTGAGCCTTGTGAAAACAAGTCGGGTTTTGATTAGTGAGCCTAGAAAACTAATCGACTATAATCGGTTGAGTTATAGTAAATTCTCAAGTGGATCTTGGGGAGTGGATGTAGGTATATTGGATAGTACTGAACCACTATACCTCCTTGTATTTGTGATTGCTTGTCTCTTCAATTTGCTCTTATTTTTGTTACTTTATATTTCCGCTGCACACTTACTTAAGAGCACTTCATTTGCATTCATAGTACCAAGTTTATTTATTGGATTGGTTTACTCTCTTGCATTCCATTCAATTAATTTTTAGAGACCCAATTCATCCCCCCTCTTGGGTTGCTTACTGGGCAACAAGTGGTATCAGAGCCTTGTTCTCAGTTTATAGGTCTAACTGCCTTAAGTAAAGATCTATGTCAGCCCCTATTGGTACTAGTATAGTTGAGGGACAAGCCTCCCTCAAATAGACCTCCATTTTTCAATGGAACAAATTATACTTATTGGAAGACTAGAATGAGAATATACATGCATTCTATTGATTATAACTTGTGAAAGGTAGTTGATAAAGGTTCGCATATTTCCTCGATTTTGGTTAATGGTGTTTCCATACCGAAGCTTGAAGAGGATTGGGATGAAAATGATATTAAACAATCCAAGATTAATGCGAAAGCAATGAATCACTTCTATTATGCATTAGATCCTAGTGAATTTAATAGGATTTCTACTTGCACATTCACTAAGAAAATATGGGACACGCTTGAAGTTATCCATGAGGGTATCGATCAAGTGAAAAATACTAAATTGAACATGTTAGTGCACGCATATGAAATGTTCCGAATGGAACCTAATAAATCTATCACTGATATGTATACTAGATTTATAAATATTGTAAATGGAATGAGAAATTTAGAAAAAATAATGTCTAATGATGATCTTGTCAACAAAATCCTCAGGTCACTTCCAACATCATGGGATCCGAAGGTGACCGCCATCCAAAAAGCTAAAGATGTCGACAAGCTACTATTGGAGCAATTGGTGGGATCGTCATGACTTATGAGCTCAACCTAAAGCAAAAATCTATGGATATGGATAAGAAGAAAAAGGGGATTGCATTCAAATCTACTATACAAAAAGAATCCTCAATAAATGAATCTGAAGAAGAAGAAGATGAAAGCGAAGAAGCACTTCTTGCAAGAAAATTCAGAAGGTTCATGAAAAGAAGAAAATTTCCTTATAAGAAGAAGTTCCAATCAACTAAAGAGAAGGGAAAAGAAAAAGAATAAAAAAAAGAAAAGGAAAAGGTGAAGGAGATACCTACATGCTTCGAGTGTAAGAAGCCTGGTCACTATAAATTCAACTGCCCTTTCCTAAAGAAGTCAAGGAAGAAGCTAAGAAAAAAGGCAATGATGGCTACCTGGAGTGATAGTGAGGACTATAGTTCAGAAGAAAAACATGCTGAAATTGCAAATCTATGTCTTATGGCACATCAAGAGCAAGAAGAGATAACTTCTAATATAGAAATAGATTTTACTTTTGATGAATTAAAAAATACTTTTGATGAATTAGTGCATGATTACAAATTGATTTTATCTGAAAATACAAAGTTGAAAAAGTATGCAAATAGTTTTTCACATGGAAACAATTCTTTATTAAATGAAGTTAGTGATTTGAAAACTAAACTAGATATTTTAGAAAAGAAAATTAATACTTTAACAATGAAAAATGATGTTTTAAAAAGATCCAAAACTGTCATTTCAAATGGTGATCTTTTGAAGAAAAACAAGGATTTAGAATTGGAAAATAGAAATTACAAAAATGAACTTGACAAAATGAAACCTTCTGTTCAAAAGTTTACCTATAGTTCAAAAAAACTAAATCTTATTTTAAACAGCCAAAGAGCAGTTTTCAACAAAGCTGGATTAGGTTATAAACCTCAAAGACAACAAAAGTATTTTAAAAACTTTTTTATACCTGCATCATCTAGCATAATATATTTTTCATGCAAAAAACAAGGTCATAAATCTTTTTAATGTAATATGAGAAAAATTAATATTAATGAAAAAGTTTCGGTTTCAATAGGAACCAATTTAAGTGCTAACCCTAAAGGACCCAAGTTAGCTCGGGTACCTAAAAACAAAGCTTGATTTGTATTACAGGTGTGTCTTGCAACCAAGGAGAACAAAAGACTATGGTATCTTGATAGTAGTTGCTCAAGGCATATGACAAGCGATGTGAAGCAATTCACTTCTCTTGAGGCAATGAATGGTGGGTGTGTGACCTTCGGGGATAATGGTAAAGATAAAATCATTGGTATTGGTAAGGTTCTCATGACCCCCTCTGCATGTATTAATAGTGTACTTTTAGTTGAAGGCTTGAAACATAATCTTTTAAGTATTAGTCAGTTTTGCGACAAAGGTTTTTAAGTTATTTTTAAATCATCTTATTGAATAATTGCTAGTTTGGATAAAAATGGAGTATGATTTATTGGAAAAAGGCATGGTAACATTTATTTGGTAGATTTAGATGATCTATCTTTACCTAATGGAGATTGCCTAGTTGCAATGAATTCTACAAATATGAGACTAGTTGGCTTTGGCATAGAAGACTAGGACATGCTAGTATGTATTTACTTTCAAAACTTTGTAAAAAGGCTTTAGTGAAAGATTTACCAAAACTGGTTTTTGAAAATATAGAGTTTGCCAAGCTTGCCAATTTGGAAAACAAGTTAAACCTTCTTTCAAACCTAAAGATTTTGTTACTACTAGTAGGCCACTAGAAGTACTTCATATGGATATCTTTGGACCAACTAGAACATCCAATCGAAAAGGTAAGAGATATGGATTGGTTATAGTGGATGATTTTTCAAGATTTACTTGGATTTTCTTTCTTACTCATAAAGATGAATCATTTTCTTCATTTATAAAGTTTTACCGAAAAGCTTCAAATAAAAAACTTACTTCAGTCATTTGCATACGTAGTGATCATTTCTCAATTTGAAAATCAAGATTTCGAAAGTTTCTATAATGAAAAAGGTATTGAACATAATTTTTCTATACCTAGGACATCTCAACAGAATGGGATAGTAGAAAGAAAAAATTGTACTTTAAAAGAAATGGCATGCACTATGCTTTGCAAAAATAATTTGCCAAGATATTTTTAGGCTGAAGCTATTAATACTGCTTGCTATATTTTAAATCAAGTTTTAATCCGACCAATTTTAAAGAAAAATACTTATGAACTTTGGAATCAAAGAAAACCAACTTTAAAGTATTTTTGAGTTTTTGGTTTTCAATGTTTTATCTTAAATAATGGCAAAGACAATCTTGAAAAATTTGATGCCAAGTCTGATGGAGGTATCTTTCTAGAATACTCTACATCAAGTAGGGCATATAGAGTTTTCAACAAAAGAACCCTAGTTGTAGAAGAGTCTGTACATGTAGTTTTTAAAGAGTCTACTAACAAATCCTCCAGAAAAGAGGATACTTCTGATGTATGTGCAGGTGCTGACAAGTTACAAAAGTTGACATTGACTGATCAACCCTCTTAACAAAATGAAGAAAATCAAGACAATAATGAAAAAGGTGAAGACACTCCAAAGCACCAAGATCTACCTAAGGAATGGAGGTATGCTCTTGGACATCCTAAGGAATTAATTCTAGGAGATCCATCAAAAGGGATAAGAACTCGAGCTTCAATTAGAAATGAATGTGATTACATTGCTTTTGTTTCTCAAGTAGAGCCTAAATGTTTTGAAGATGCTGAAAAAGATCCAAACTGGATAAATGCTATGCAAGATGAATTAATTCAGTTAGATAGAAATAATATTTGGACATTAATAGAAAGACCATCTAATATTACTATTATTGGTACTAAATGGGTGTTTAGAAATAAATTAGATGAAAATAAAATTGTTATTAGAAATAAAACTAGGCTAGTTGCCAAAGGCTACAATCAGGAGAAAGGAATTGATTTTGATGAAACATTTGCTCCTGTTGCTAGACTTGAAGCAATTAGACTACTATTAACATTTGCTTATTTCATGAATTTCAAACTCTTTCAAATGGATGTTAAGAGTGCTTTTTTAAATGGTTTTATAGTACAAGAAGTTTTCTTTGAACAACCACCTGGATTTGAAAATCATACATATCCTGATTATGTTTTTAAATTGTACAAAGCATTTTATGGTTTTAAACAAGCACTCCGAGCATGGTATGAAAGACTCCGCAAATTTTTGATTGAAAATGAATTTTTTAGAGGCCATGTTGAGAAAACTTTGTTTCTAAAGAAGAAAGATAATGACTTATTAGTAGTACAAATCTATGTTGATGATATTATTTTCGGTGCTACTAATGAGATTCTTTGTCAAGAATTTGCTAAGCTAATGTAGGGAGAGTTCAAAATAAGCATGATGGAAGAACTTAATTTCTTTCTCGGACTCCAAATCAAGCAAACCAAAGATAGAGTCTTCATCAACCAAGCTAAGTATACAAAAGAAATCATAAAGAAGTTTGGGATGGAGACTACTTAGTCAATAGGTACACCCATGAGCCCCTCTTGTAAACTTGATAAAGATGAACATGGTAAATCTGTTGATAAAAAATTATACAAAGGTATGATTGGCTCTTTATTGTATTTGACTGCTAATAGACTAGATATAATGTTTAATATATGCATGTGCTAGATATCAGTCTGATCCTAAGGAATTACATCTGTTGGTTGTTAAGCGCATTATTATATATCTATCTGGTACAATTGATATTGGCTTATGGTATTCTAGAGATTCATCTGCTGAATTAATTGGATATTCTAATGCTGATTTTGTTGGATATAAATTAGATAGAAAAGGTATTAGTGGAACTTGCCAATTTCTTGGAGTTAACTTAATCTTCTAGTTTAGCAAGAAACAAACTTCAATTGCACTATCCATAACTGAAACTGAGTATATTGCAGCAGGAAGTTATGCTCAAATCTTGTGGATTAAGCAACAACTTAAAGATTTTGAAATCAAATTAACTTGCACACCCATAAAATGTGATAATACTAGTGCTATTTGCTTAACTAAAAATCCTGTTCAGCATTCTAGAAGTAAACATATTGAAATTAGGCATCATTTCATTAGAGATCATGTTAAAAATAATGATATTATGCTTGAATTTATTTGTACTAAATTGCAATTAGCTGATATTTTAATTAAGCCTCTCCAAGAAGATTAGTTCAGTATGATTAGAAGAGAGCTTGGGGTCATAAATCCTTTTGATTGAAAACTTCTACTCTTTGACTCAAAGTAAGATCTAATTTGACATCAATTTCATTGAATTTCATTGTATTTCCTATGATTTTGATATGCACTTCATTCTCTGAATTTTTGGTTTTAAGTCAATGTGTCGACACCTGTATATGTCGACACCTTGATGTGTCGACACATGGCACTGTGTCGTGAGTCGACACATGAACGGCTATAGACCGAAGATAAGGGCAGAAATGAAGTGTTCTTTTCCCCCATTTCTTCCCAAACTCGAGCTGACACTTGCCCTAGCTCTATCCTAACCACTTCTTCCCTCCAAATCTCAGCTCAAGCCCTCTCAAATTTTCATTTTGGACAGATTTTAGTTCGGATTTTGCTACATTCCCTCTCCCATTTCCGTTTTGAACTATAGAAACCCTAGGTTTCATCACCGTTCTTGTTCAAACCGGTTATCTGTGCAATGGGACCAAGAAAGCAAGTCGTTCGTCACCCTCGGCCATCAAACCAAGAAGAATAGAGAAGGACTAAAGCTAGCATGAGGCCGGAGCTCCAGATCCACCTGTTTAACCACTCTTCACTACTTCCAGTCACATGAGTTTGAAGATAGTTATCGAAGGATGCCGTGTAGACTTTGGATTTGTCGACTAGCAACATTTTCAGATTGGTCAGTGGATTAGAGAAGCTGGTTTGACTTAATTCTACTCATTATCTGAGAGATTCTACCCGGGCCTGATACGAGAGTTCTACGGATCCTTAGCCCATGGCAGTGATGAATGGATAGCGCAGGTCCAAGGCAGGGATATCCCGATGATTGCAGAGGTTCTGAGCAAGGTATGGGATATACTCCTGACTAGTTCTATAGTTGACAGCTTAGTGGATAGATTTAGTGGACTCCAGTGCATTTTTGAGTCAGATATTCTACCTGAGGGAGCCATTATTCCAGCATCCTGTCTTTCTGCTGAGATGAGACTTCTACATCATATCGTTGCCCGGATTCTTTTACCGAAGACCGGACATTTTGACTACATCACAGAGAGAGAACTGCTTGTGATGGTCTCCTTAGTTCAGCACACGCTAGTTTGCCTTCTAGTACTCATGATACATTAGATGACGGAGGCATCAACCAGTCGGAGACTATGCTTGCCCTACGGGATGGGCTTAACACTGCTTTTTAGAGCATATGGTGTGACATTTAATGATGAGCCCTTCAGGATGCTTCTACATCCTAATGTCTATGACATCAGGTCACTACACCGGATGGGATATCAGTTGTTCAGAGGTCAGTGGAGATGTAGAGTATCAGGACAGGTCGATGACAGAGAGGACACTGCTGAGGAAGAGCGTATAATTTCAGGTGAGGCAGGAACTTCAAAGGCACATCTTCCTGAGATTCAGCCTGAGACAGTAGCGCAGCCAGAGCCTGCTCCTCAGTCTGAGCCAGCTACCTAGACTCAGCCATCTCAGTCAGATGCTTCAGGAGCTTCAGAGAGTCTGATAGATAGAGTCAGTCGCATAGAGATAGATGTTATGATTGTTCGACAGTGACTTGACTGCTTTATTATGGAGACAAGAGAGAGCCACAGAGGATTGAGTAATGGCATCTCCGCTATTTTGTCTGCACTGTTTAGACCCTCTTCTGGGAGTGTTCTCGACTCATCTACTCCAGCTCCACCTGCACCAGGACCAGAGATTGACAATGATGATGAGGTTACTGACTCTAATGGTTTCGACTTTCTAGACATGATGACAAAGCTAGCGGTAGAGACATCGGCAGACTTACTTAGGAGTCCCATTCGTGATCCTTCGAGTTCATCCTTTCAGACTCCTACTATACCTACACCTCATTCTAGATCTGTTGATCATACTGCCATTCCTATCCTTTCACCCATTATTGATACTCTTATTGTTGACTCACCTATTAGTGATACACCTATTATTTTTTCAGCTGATATGCCTATCATTGATATGACTATCATCTCTTCAGCTAATACACCGATTTTTGATACACCAATAGTTGATACATCATTCTTGAATACATCCTCTCTTATTCGGGAGATAGGTTTTTATACACCTGGTTTCCATTATCTTGATTTTGGTTCTTCATTCGATCGTACACCACATCCGATAGTTGTAGAGACTGTCGCTCCGATCTGTTCTATTCTTGCTGATGACCTAGCCTCCACCTCTTCCGCTTCAGCTAGAGGTAGGACTTATGTTCGATGTAGAGGACGTGGTCGACGTACTCCTTCACGACCGACCAGGATCCATCTTCATGATCTCAGATTGATGTGGCCCCGAGCTCGTGCCTTCATTGATGCTGGATCGATCGAGATTGGTTCTTCAGAGGATGAGGATTAGGATATTTTTATTTATTTAGATAGTTTGTATTTCTTCATCTTTATGTTTTTGATGTTCCCTGTATGTATCAGACACTTTTGTTAAGTGAATGAAATATTATGTTTTATCTTATGACTTTGAGTGAATGAAATACATTAATTACTCCTAGTAATTCACTATCTTTCATTATGAATGAATGAAATTACTTATTTTAAAACAAATTCAATGTTTTATCTTGAATGACTTACTTTCATGATTCTTATTTATTGATGAAACTCTGCTTATGTATCCCTTTCTTTTTAATGATAACAAAAAGGGAAGTAATAAGAATAAGTATAAAATCTGCTTGTATAAAATCTGCTTGAGCTTGAATTGAAAAATTCTTTACAAAATTCATTAAGGGAGAGTAATACCTCCTTTATGTTTAAAATCTATTTTGAATTGATTTTCATGCTTAATTCTTATCTTCAGATGTTCAGGGGGAGTATTTTTACTCTTCACAATGCTCATTATTGAATCTATCATTTATTTTAAGAGAATCAGGATACATAACTTTATCTCTTATATTTCAAGCTCTGATACTCTTAGCCATTGTAATACTCTTGCTCTGATACATTTCTTTTAATATTTTGATATCTATTGGAATTAGCTCTTCGTACCTTGAAAAGTTCTTTTGAAAGCCTTTTATGCAATTTATACTTAAAGGTTTTGTCATCATCAAAAAGGGAGAGATTGTTGACTCCATTATTGATTTTGATGATAAGCAAAATGCTTAAATATAAGTTGAGCACTAATTATTTCTTTGAAGTATGTTTTTATATAAAAAGGTGCTCATCAACCTGACAAAAATTATTTGATTGAAGAAGTTCCAAATTTAGATGAAAGATCTACTTAAAGAGGACTTTGATAGTTGAAGATTGCTTGAAAGGTCACATGAGTTCAATACAAACTTGTTTCAGTAGAAGTTCAAATGTTTTTGAGAGAATCTCAGTGATGTGTCAACTCAAAGTATCGACACCTATAATTGAAGTGTCGACACAAGCTGGCACACAGAGATAGTTTCAGATGGCATGGTAGAAGTGTCAACACATGGAGTATTGTGTTGACTCAAAGTGTCGATACATAGATCAGCTCATCACTTGAGATTTTTGGGTTACAGAACTTGTTGAAGTTGAAGACTTGCCTGAAGTATCGACACATGGATGCTAAGTGTCGACTCACTAGTAGAAGTGCCAACTCACCTGAGAATTCCAGAAAGCTACATTGAAGATATTTGAACTAGGTGTCGAATCATGGAGTACAAGTGTCGACCCTATGTGTCGACTCACAGCCTGAAGTATCGATACTTAGAGTTTTGGGAACAGTAATGGCTAGTTTTTCAAATGCAGAACTCGTCCCTTTTGGCTTCTAATGGCTAGTTTTTCATGTATAATGGATAGAAACCGAGTTTGAGGCCTTGGAAAGGCATATATATATGATTCAAATCAAATCAAAATACATGGAATGAAAAAGGAATAGCCAAGAGAAATGAAAAGAAGAGCATTCACTCCTATTCATTAAGTTCAACCACCTTCAAGCAAAAAGAACCTTCAAGCATTCAAGAGCATTCAAGTTCAATCATTTTTTAGCATTAAAAGAGGCTTCATCAAGTTGAAAGTATCATAATAATGAGGTTCAAAGAGATACCCACTTTTTATTAGAAAGCTTTCATTGTTTCTTTACTTCAAAATTTATTTGTTGTAAGGGTTCTTGGTTAGCCTATTGGAAAACCAAGGAAGGTTATTGGTGAGCCTTTGAAAATAAATTAGGTTCTTGGTTAGCCCACAAAACTAAGGAAGGTTGGTGGTTAGCCTTTGTAAACCATTTAGATTCTTGGTTAGCCCGTAAAACCAAGTGAGGTTTTGACTTGTAAGCCTTGTGAAAATAAGTCGGGTTTTGATTAGTGAGCCCGAAAAACTAATCGACTATAATCGGTTAAGATTATAGTGAATTCCTAAGTGGGTCTTGGGGAGTGAATGTAGGTGCATTGGATAGTACCAAACCACTATACATCCTTGTGTTTGTGATTGCTTATCTCTTCAACTTGCTTTTTTGTTGCTTTATATTTCCTCTACACACTTACTTAAGAGCACTTCATTCGCATTCATAGTACCTAGTTTATTTATTGGATTGGTTTACTCTCTTGCATTCCATTCAATTAATCTTTAGAGATCCAATTCACCCCCCCTCTTGGGTTGCTTACTAGGCAATAAAAAGGAATCCATTAGCCAAGCAACTATACCTAAGGCTCCATTCCCTAGTACTTTAGAATCTCCTTTATCTTTGGATAAGAAGAATCTAACAATGAATGAGATGCTTGAGCTATTCAAGTAAGTCCAAATAAACTTACCTCTTCTTGATGCCATCAAACAAGTTCCAGCTTATACCAAATTTCTTAAAGACCTATGCACATAAAAATGAAAATCTAAGGCACATATACCAAAGAAGATCCAATTGACTAAGTAGGCTAGCTCAGATTTTCAGTAGATAGCCCCACCCAAACTCAAAGATCCTGGTACCCTGATTATATCCCATGTCATAGGGGACCTCATAATCAAGAAAGCCTTATTAAATTTGGGTACAAGTGTAAACCTTCTTCCAAGCTTAGTGTATGATTTATTCGGATTCGAAGAATTGAAATCCACGACGATGATGTTACAATTAGCAGATCGATCAATTAAGGTATCTCATGGAATGTTAGAGGATGTGTTGGTGAAAGTAGATGAATTCTACTTCCCTGTTGATTTTCTTGTTTTGGATATGGAATCTAGAGGTAAGCCTAGCCAAAATATCCATCATTCTTGGAAGACCTTTCCTATCTACCGTTAATGCTTGTATAAATTGCAGAACGGGGTTATGGATGTATCTTTTAGAAACAAAAAGATGAGATTGAACATTTTTAATGCATCCCAAGGATCACTTGTGTATGATCATAATAAAGTGAACATGCTAGAAGAAGTTGTAGATAAGAAACCCCCTATTTTGCTTGATTCGGACCCTCTACAAGCATGTTTGACACATTTTGGAACAAATGACTTTGATGTTGATGAATATACAAATGAAGTAAATGCATTGTTAGAGCCATCCAAGCTTAGCACCACTTCTCCCTGGACTGTAAAATATGAACCATTACCGACTCAATCAAGTCCCTTAGTGCCATCCTTATAAGCACCACTCCTGTTAGAGTTGAAATCTCTTCCTATAGAATTGAAATATTCTTTTCTTGGACCTAATGATATCCTTCCGGTAATCATTGCATCTACCCTAACCTTTGATCAGGAAGGTAAATTGGTGGATGTACTTAAAGAACATAAAGAAGCAATTAGATGGTCAATAGTTGATCTTAAGGGAATTGACCCTTCTGTTTGCATGCATCACATTCATTGTGAAGCTGAATCCAAACCATATAGGGACATGCAACGGAGGCTAAATCCGAACGTACGGGAAGTTATTAAGAAAAGAAGTAGTAAAATGGCTTGATGCTGGTATTATCTACCCAATTTTGGATAACCAATGGGTCAGTCCAACCCAAGTAGTACTTAAAAAGTCAGGTATTACTGTCGCAAAAAATGAAAAGGGCGAGTCAATTTCTATCCGAGCAATGACTAGTTGGAGAGTATGTGTAGATTACCGAAAACTGAATGCTGTTACTAGAAAAGATCACTTTCCTCAACCTTTTATTGACCAAATTTTAGAATGGCTAGCAGGACAGAGTTTCTTTTATTTCCTGGATAGATATTCAGGATATAACCAAGTCCCAGTATTTCCTACTGATCAAGAAAAGACCACCTTCACTTGTCCATTTGGAACGTTTGCCTTTAAATGCATGCCATTTGATCTTTGTAATGCACTAGCCACCTTTCAATGATGTATGTTGACCATATTTTCCAACATGGTTGGTCAGTTTCTTGAAGTGTTTATGGATGATTTTTTTGTTTGGATCTTCATTCGATGATTGTCTCCAGAATTTGACTAAGGTACTGAAACAATGTATAGAGATGAATTTAGTCTTAAGTTGGAAGAAGAGCCATTTTATGGTTCATGAGGGAATCGTGCTCGGACATATTATTTTCAAGTGAGAGATTGAGGTCAACAAGCTTAAGGTTGAATTAATCTTAAAGCTACCTCCCCTAACCTCGATTAGATAAGTACGATCCTTCTTTGGCTATGCTGGTTTTTATAGATGCTTCATCAAGGACTTCAGTAAAATTTCTCGACCATGGTGTAATTTACTTGCTAAAGACAATTCTTTTGATTTTAATAAAGAATGTCGGGCCACCTATAACATTCTTAGAACTGCTTTTATTAAGTCTCAGGTGGCGCATCCAAGATTCCAGGGGGATGGGCCAAGGTTCAAGTTGGTCCGATTTATCATGGTCACACATGATGTATTTAGGACTAGAAGTGAGTTCGGGATGAGTCCTAGATGTTAGACTGAGTTTTGATTAGTCTGGATATTAGAGTCAGCTTGGCTCTGGTCATAGTCGACTCTAATGGTTGGCATGGCATGGATGCAGGGAGGAGTTTTGCTGAGAGTCGCTCGGTCTGCTAGGAGTCGCTTGGTACTGCTAAGAGTCAGCTCGGACTGCTGGGAGTCGGCTCAGTTCTGTAGAACAGGTAAACTGTAGTCTGGATGAGTCGGCTCTAGGTCTGAGAGTTGACTTGTCCAGAGTGCTTCCTGCAGCATGGAGTCGACTTAAAGGGTTCGAGCCAACTCGAATGATGAGATCTTTTGAATCATGTGTTGCCGCATCGGGGAGTTTTTGGGGTGCTAGGTCCTTTGCGATCTAGGTATATATATATATATATATATGTAAGTTGGGATGGTTATGAGTGAGGGCAAGAGAGAGAAGGTCATTTTGTAACAGTCCAAGAAAATAACCAAAATCAAGAACTCCCTCCGTTCTTCCAGATCTCATTTTTTCTTCTTTTCCTTCTCCTTCACTTCTCGATCAATCCAAGGGATTGATTGATCTTTGTTCGACCTGTATCCTATCATGATCATCTTTGGATACTGGCAGAGGGTCATTCACATACCTGAATTGCTTCTACTAGGCGTGGGTTCTCCAGACGTTCATCATCAATTGTTCGTCGGATGAGTTTCACCATCAATTTGGTATCAGAGCAAGGTTGCATGAAGGAAGAAAGATCTCTACATCCAAGAAGTGCTAGAAGGTAAGATCTAGTACATATTGTTTCTACTCGATTGTGGTAATGGCATCAAGCAGTTTCAAGGTAGATTTTGAGAAGTATGATGGCAAGGAGAATTTTACTCTATGGAAGCAAAGAGTAAAAGACCTGCTGGTTCAACAGAGGATCTACAAGGTCATGGTTAGAGAGAGACTGAAAAAGATCAGTATTGAGGATTAGGAAGAGCTAGAAGAGATCGTTTTCAGTACTATCAGGATGTGTTTGGTAGATCAAGTTTTGCCAGAGGTATGTACCGAGACTACGGCAAAGGGTCTTTGGCTAAGATTGGAGAACACATACATAGGCAAGAACATGACAAACAAGCTATGGTTGAAGAAGCAGCTATATAGTCTGAGAATGCCTAAAAGAGGAGACCTCGTTGCTCACATTTAGAGGTTCAACTAGATATGTTCAGAGGTATTGAGTCTGGATGTGAAAATCGATAAGGAGGATTGTGCATTGTTGCTTTTATGTTCGCTTCCGGGATCATATGATGGTCTTATAACAACCTTGGTGTATGGAAAGGAAACCCTGATCTATAAAGAGGTTGTTGGAGTGCTCAAATCAAATGAGCAAAAGAAGAAGATCTGCAAAGGAAATCCTAACTCAAAGGTTCTTGCTGTGAATGAAAGGCAAGGAAGATCAAAGGAAAGGGTTAGGAGGAAATCAAGGGGCAGATCATAGTCTCAAGGTAGTAAGAAGGGCTTGAAGTGCTTCAAATGTCATCAGCATGGTCACTTCAAAAGGAATTGCCCTCTTTAGAAGATCGAGAAAGGGAAGACCAACACTAGTGATGCAAGTGTATCTGAAGGCAGTAGAGAAGATGTATTGATAGCTTCAAATGGATCGGTTGATTGGGATAATACTTGGATATTGGATTCAGCGTGCTCTTATCACTATACCTCATATCGAGAGTAGTTTGATACCTATAAAAAATCAGATGGAGGTAGTGTAATCCTTGGTGATGATCACCCCTTGTCCGCTGGAGTTGGCACCATTAGGGTGAGAATGTATGATGGAGTGATAAGGACTCTGTCAAATATTAAGCATGTACTAGAATCAAAAAAGAATTTGATTTCTTTAGCTACTTGGAAGAGCAAGGTTATGCCTTCGTTTCCAGTCTAGTAGTGGATGTTTGAGGATAATCAAGGGAGCTTTGGTGGTGATGAAAGGAAAAAGACCGAGCAATAATCTATACAAGATGGAAGGCTCAGTGGTGAATGATAGTGCGGAGGTGCTTGCAGCAGCACAAGAGGAGAAGCTCTCCTACCAGTTATGGCACTATCGGAAGGGTCACTTGAGTGATCGAGGGCTCATGGAATTAAGCAGAAGAGAAAACCTTCCAGTGCTGAAGAAGGATGGAAATGACCTGTGTGAGCCCTGTATTTATGGCAAACAACATAGGATAAAGTTTGCCAGCAGTTCCAAGCAGAGTGAGGATATTTTAGAACTAATTCACCCGGATGTATGGGGACCAGCACCTATTTTATCCATGGGTGGAGCAAGGTATTTTATTACCTTCATTGATGACTTCTCTAGAAAATTATGGGTATATCTAATAAGAGAAAAATCAGAGTTATTTGCCTAATTCAAAGCTGGAGAGCTGAGGTAGAGAAGGAGACGGGAAAATATGTGAAGTGCCTTCGATCAGATAATGGTAGGGAGTACTCTAGTAGAGAGTTCAGGAGTTACTATGAGGAAAATGGAATCAAACACCATTACACAGTAAGGATGACCCCACAGTAGAATGGTGTTACAAAAGGATGAATCGGATACTATTGGAGAAGGCAAGGAGTATGAGGCTATAGTATCACTGCCAAAAACCTTTTGGGGTGATGATATTACTTTATTATGTTTTCTTGTAAACAGGTCCCCTCATTTCAAGCTGGATGGAGGACTTTCAGAGGAAGCTTGGAGGGGGAAGAAGGTGGAGCTTGGTCACTTGAAGGTGTTTGGTTGCTCGGCCTATGCGCATGTGGAGGCAACTGAACGGAGTAAGTTGGACCCTAAGTCAAGGAAGATGATCTTCATCGATTATCCATGAGGAGTCAAGGGTTACCTACTATGGGATTCGAAGTCTCAAAAGACAGTGATAAGTAGGGATGTCCTATTTGATGAAAGGAGCATCTTGGAGAGATCAGGGAGTATGGATGGAATTGCAGCTTCAAAGGTGAACAGCAATGACTGTCCTTCACAGGTGGAGGATAGGTCATCTACATCAACTGGCAATTGTATTTCAGTTAAGGTGGACTTAGACAGGAAAGGTCCTCTTATGATGAAGGATCAGAAAGGAAAATCAGTTGTTCAAAGTGAAGTGCAGTAATAGCCACAAACAAAAGACTTGCAAGACAGTGCAAGGGGAGTGGCATTGCAAAAACCTCAATGGACAATCTGGAAGCCGATGAGATATGGCATGGATGAGAATTTATCTTATGCTCTCAATCTATGAATGGAGATCCAGAAACATTCAAGGAGGCCATGGAGAGTTCAAATAAAGAATCATGGATATAAGGCATGATGGAAGAGATGGAATCTCTCAGGAGGAATAAGACATGGCAATTGGTAGATCTGCCTAAAGATGCTCATGCAATTGGCTCCAAATGGGTGTTCATAAAGAAAATAGTACCTTCAGAGCAAGGTGGAGTTAGATACAAAGCAAGGCTTGATGTGGGACTAAATATGCATGTAAAGTATTTTTGTATTTTTATATGTTGAGTTAGGTGTCTAAATCTCAAAAATAAAGCCAAGATCTAAAGTAGAGAGTTCTATAAAAATTTTAGAAGCAGTTGCATGCAAAATAAACCCTAAAATAATAGAGAAAAGGAGTGCTGAGGCTAAGAAGCCCTAGTTGGGCTAGTTCTCCTTCAATATGGCTACTGGTGAGTCGAGGGGGTGTACCTGGCAGGGATTTGCTGAAGAATCCTTGAAGAGTTCTCTCAATACGTTCGGATGCGGCCTGAAGATCAAGCCAAATACCCCGCGGATTCATGGGCTTTCAACCCAGTGATCTGAAAGTTGCCTGGCTAAAATCTATGAATTCGTAGACATCGAGGGACCTACAAATTGCCTATCAGGGGTTAGAAAACAATGTAAGGGTAAAGAAAAGAAATCAGAAAAAACAAAGAAAGAAGAGGTTTTGTGTTGGACGGCTAAGGTTGGAGAAGGTTGCTTCTAGGGTTTTGATGGTGGCTGGAGGCAAGGCACAGGAGGCTAGAAAGAAGAAGGGGTTCACACAGATTCCCCTTAGCACACAGCAAGCACACAACAATGGAGTAAAGACTTAATATATTTCATGAATAATTAGCTCTGAATACAAGAGAGGGGGGCCTTTTAAATAGGCTCACAAACTTGTCCCCCATGTAAGGATATAAAAAATAATTCATAGGAATTTGAATCCCACCCAAACACTAGCTAGCATACATGGTATCCCACTCTCCCTCTTTCCCTCAAACTCTCCCTCTCTCACTTGCCTTAATCGACCAAAGGAGGTGACCCTAAGTGGCCGACCAAGAAGAGGTGACCATAAGAGTTCATGGCACCATATGATGCTCCTCTTGGGCCTTGGGTGGCCCAGTTTGCTTCAGGCTGCGGTCCAGGGCTCCAAGCTATGATCCAGAGTTCCAGGGCCTTCAATTTTCCTGTTGGGCCTTCCATGGTCTTCATGACTTCAAGTTGGTTTGGTCTTTATTTGTATTGAGTCTTCATTGGACTTGGACTAGAATTTACACGACTCAGAATATGACCAGCTTAACATGAGCTAACTTGACTGATTGATCCAGACCCTACTGGTATGAATCAAACTCTGAATACATGACTCAAATGATGAAGGCCCAAAATTAACATGACTCAGGGGCAAAGGAAAACTCAATTAGGCTAAGCCCTTATTACAAATTGGACTCAAACACTACTAAGTAATCCACAGAGGGTTGAGAAGCCTGTCTTATTCTGGTGCCTCTGGTATTCGCACCAATTCTCCCAGGTGGGAGGAACTCGACCCTGTCGAGTAAGGATCACACTAGCTCACATATCTCTCAAGAAGGTCTGGATCGAAGCACTGCAAGTCCTCTCATAAAATTCATGAATCATCCGATTCTGGTCAGCCATGCAATCGGACCAGGTAGCGTTGATAGCCACGGCCCTGGGTCGTGATAGCTTGATCGTCCAAGATATGCTCGATCCGTTCTCCTCTCTTAGGCCAATTTATTGGTAGACACTCTGGGCTAGGGTCACTCACAAGGGATGGAGTAGGTCCAAAGGCCTCACTAGGTATCACTGTCGGTTCCTATACTCAACCAGGTCTGTGATATTGAGGTAGAACTAATGCCAAAATCCGGGAGCAAATCTAATACATAGGCTTTGGGTTCGACCTTCTCTATCACTCTAAAGGGTCCAGCTCTGCGAGCATCAAGCTTCTTAACAGTCATGGGTGGGAACCGCTCAGGCCTAAGCCTAATCATGACAGAATCCCCTATATCAAATTTGTTGGCTCTTTTTCGGGAATTAGCCAGTTTCATATATGTTTCATTATTGAGATTAATCTTTTGGCTAATATCCTTATATAAGTCTCTAATTTGCTGTGCGAATGACTCTGCAGACTTTAAGACTCGTGCATGAACAGGTAAAGGAATCAGATCAATGGGGCGATTAGGCTTATACCCATGGACTATTTCAAAAGGACTCTTGCCCATGGTCCTATTCATTGAGCTATTGTAGGCGAACTCTGCTCTAGGCAATAATAAGTCCCAATTTTCAATGTGTTCACCTACCAGGCATCCAAGGAGGTTTCCTAGACTATGGTTCACCACTTTAGTTTGGCCATCTATTTGGGGGTGGTAGGTTGTAAAAAACTTGAGCTTGGTCCCTAACAAGTGCCAAAGGGTTTTCCAGAAGTAACTGGTGAACCTAACATCCCTATCGGATACGATGGTCTTGGGTAGGCCATGGAGTCTAACCACATTATCTAAGAAAAGTTTGGCTACTCTAGACACATCAAAGGTCTGGGAACATGGGATGAAGTGAGCCATCTTAGAGAACCTATCGACCACTGTAAAGATAGAATCATGTCTTTTCTGGGTCTTAGGTAATCCTAACACGAAGTCCATATTGAGATCCTACAAGGACGATCAGGCACTAGTAAAGGTGTGTAGAGACCAGTGTTTTGCTTCTGCTGTTTTGCAACAACACAAGTTCTACACTTGGCTACTATCTGAGCAACATGCCTTTTCAAACCTAGCCAATAAAACTGGTCTTCTATCACTAAGATGGTCTTATTTTTAACAAAGTGACTAGCTAATCCTCCAGCATGGGTCTCCCAAATCAGGAATTCTCTAAGAGAAGTTCTAGGGATACAGAGCCTATTATTCTTGAATAGGTAGCCATCATGAATGGTAAACTCATTATGGGTACTGGATGGTCCTAGCCTAAGGGTCTGGTAAATGTCACCAAAGTCTGGGCAAGTTTCATACTCATCCTTTAATCTATCAAACCCTATGACTTTGGTACTGACTGAACCTAAAAGCAAAGACCTATTGCTAAGGGCATCTGCTACCTTATTTTCTATTCCGGCATAGTGTTTCAAGACAAAGGAGTAGGCCTGAATGTACTCGATCCATTTATTATGCCTTGGGTTGAGTTTCTTTTGGGACTTCAGGAACTGGAGTGCCTCATGGTCAGAAAATAAGATAAACTCCCACGGTAGTAAGTAATGTCTCCAATATCTAAGGGCCTGGACTACCGCATAAAATCCCTTGTCATAGGTAGAGTACTTAAGTTTAGCTTCATTCAGCTTCCGACTAAAGAAGGCTATAGGGTGATTTTCTTGACTCAGTACCCCACCTATTCCTACTCCAGAGGCATCACAAGCAACCTCAAACACCTTAGAAAAATCAGGTAATCTAAGGATGGGTACATGGGTCATCTTATCCTTAAGTTCTAGGAATGCCTTATCAGCTGCTTTGGTCCACTCAAATGTACCCTTCCTAATACAGAATGTTATGGGTGTGACGACAATACTAAAACCCCTAATAAATCTCATGTAAAAGGTTACTAGGCCATGGAAACTATGCACATCGTGGACATTAGAGGGTATAGGCCATTCGATAATTGCCCTAACCTTTTCAGGATCTGCAGACTTCCTCTGGGATGACGACAAAATCTAGGAAGATAACCCTATGTGTCATTAACTCACATTTCTTGATGTTGGCATAGAGGCTATTCTCCTTAAGGGTCTGGCACAATAGTCTAAGGTGACTAAGGTGGTCTTTCCTAGTCCTACTATAAATCAATATATCATCAAAATAGACCACAACAAATTTCTTAGTGTATTCTTTTAGGACTTGGGTCATAATCCTCATAAATATACTTGGTGCATTCGAAAGGCCAAAAGGCATCACAATCCACTCAAACAATCCATCCTTAGTCTTGAATGCGGTCTTCCACTCATCCCCAGGTCTAATCCTAACCTGATGATAGCCGCTCTTAAAGTCTATCTTTGAGAAAACTTTAGCACCGGCCATCATATCTAGCATATCATCCAATCGGGAAATGGGAAACCTATACTTCACAGTAATTTTGTTGATGGCTCTTCTATCTACGCACATTCTCCAGGTACCATCTTTCTTAGCGGTCAATAGAGCAGGGACTGCACATGAACTCAAGCTCTCCCTAATAAACCCTTCCTAAGTAACTCTCCCACTTATTTTTGTAGCTCTTGATGCTCACTGGGGTTCATTCTATAGTGAGGAAGGTTTGGTAAAGTGGCTCCTGGGACCAGATCTATGGCATGTTGGATGTCTCTAACGGGTGGTAATTGACCAGGTAATTCATCAGGAAAGACATCCTCAAATTCTTTGAGAGCATCAACTACTTCTGGAGGGTGTTCTTTTTGGGTCGGCTCATGAATTTCTTTGGTGGTCAAGATCCAAATAGGATTACCCTCAGGAATTTCCTTCTCTAACTCCTTTTCCTTAATCAAATCAACTCCTGGTTTCTTGTTCTTAAGGCTACTAGAACCTCTCTTAACGGGTCTCTAGGTAGAGTTGGGTGGATAACAAACTTATTCCCATGGTGACTAAATGCACAGATATTGGTTCGACCAAATAAGTTGCAACATGATCATAAAGCCAAGGTGGACCTAAAATGTACTACTAACTTTCATGAGAAGGACATCACACCAAATCTTCTCCTCATATGATTGCAATTTAACCAAGATTTGGCACCTAGACTTGATCTGGATGGAGGTGGAATCTATCCAAGAAACCTTATAAGGGCTAGGGTAGGGAACTGTGGTCAATCCTAAGGATTTTACTGTACTAGCAGAGATGACATTGACACAACTCCCATTGTCTATGATGATCTTGAACACCTTACCCCCTATCTTAACAAAGGTCTGTAAGATGTTGGTCCTATGCTAGTCTTCCTTAATTTGGATTTGGGTCAAGATGCACCTAAACACTCCTACCAGGTTTTCAGACTCAAGCACCTCTTCCTCTCCATCATACTCATCTAGTAATTAGTCATCAGCCTCATAGACTTCTCCCTTAGGTTCAACTATGGGTTCAGGATCCTCTTCCTCTAGCTCACCTAGGTGTAGAGCACTAACTAGGCACTGGCTAGCAAAGTGGCCTGGTTTGCGACATCTATAGCATGTTTTTTGGGGATTGGGACTCCTATGAACCTCTACTGATTTACCTTTATCTTCTCTACAGAGCATAGGAGTACTAGGCTGGGGTCGACTCGGGTCAGGGTGACTCGAGCTGGGTCGACTTGGGCTGGGTCGGCTCTGGAGAGTCTGGCTAGCTCCTAGGTACTAACTAGGGTATATAGTGGACTCGGGTCTATGGTAGATGAGCCCTCTCTTGAAATGCTCATAATCCCTAGCAATCTAGTAGGCATGGTCCAGGTCACTAACCTCTCTCATGTAAAGCTCTCTCTAAATCTCCTCCCTGAGGCCAGCTCTAAACCTAGACAAGGTGATTGACTTAGGCTCATTGATGTTGCATCACATGGCATACTCATCAAATTTTGCTATATACTCAGCCACACTTTTGCTACCCTGATTCAATCTCTGCCACTGATCCAACAACCCATGGTGGTATGACTCTGGGAGGTATTTGGCTCTAAACCTAGCTTTCATGGTACCCCAGGTAACTATGGGTTCATGGCCTGCTTGCCTAAGTGTTCTCTCAACATTAGCCCAATATAACCTGGCCTGGCGAACTAGCTTAAGCTTAGCAAACCTATACTTGCGCTCCTCAGATATATCGTACCACTCAAAATACTGGTCTACCTCTCCCTCCCAATCTATGTAAACCTTTGGATCAAGATAGCCATCAAAAGTGGGGGCTTTTAATCTTATGTTCTTATAGGCTCTATCTTCCTGGTCTATGAAATCCTGATTGGGTCTCCTTGGGTGAACCTCAGAGAATGGGTCAGGTCGAGGGATTCTCCTAGGATGGAGAGGTGACTCAGGGTCTGGCTCACTGCGAGGCCTACATGCCTCCTCTAGGGTTTCCAATCGATTATCCATGCGATCAAATCTACGGTTCATCTAGGCCATTTGGTCAACAAGGGCTCGAATCTGGGCTTCTAGCTTACCATGGGTTCAGCCAAAGGTAGAGATGGTGGATGAAATGTGACTTCTAATTTAGTACACATGCAAGACTAAACAATAACTCAACTACATCTACCTAGACCTAGAGCCCAAATATAATGGGTTGACTCAACTTACACACAATGCAACTCCTAGTCCTTCAACTGGCCAGGTAAGAGGTGGGATGATGGGAGGCCCCCTGCTCTCGCAGGGACCCAATGAAGGAACCACCGATCTCTTAGGTCATTTGACACTGTACCTCTAGCATAGACACCAGCTTCCAGTAATAGGAGATGAATTGGATGCACTAGTCTTCCCACAAATGTTGAACCCAACCTGTTGATGTCCCTAGCTCTCTAGAGCAAATTAGGTCTACTCAATTTTAGTTAAGGTTTGGTTCAGATGCAAGGATTGTGGTTTTTGGCTAAGGAGAGGCGATCAGATCCTCCCCCATTTGGCATAGTAGAATTGTCCTTAAAGTATTTTATGCACATGATGGCAAGCATATGAAAATGCAAATTAGGGTTTCAAGTATTTTGGTATTTTATGTATATATGTTTTTTTTTGGTATATTTTTTAGCAGAAATATAATTTACAGAAAATGACATAATATGCAAGAAATATGCCAAAAATTTAAGATATACAAAATTATACCAAAAGAACCCTAAACTTGATGAAATTAGCTTTGCTGAAAAATTAGGGCAGAATTGTTCTCAGGCAGTATTCTGGCAGGTAGAAAATCTACAGACAGAAATATTTTATGAGAAATTCTAGAAATTATTTAAATTATAAGAAATCCATCAAAATAAAAATCATGTTTTTTTGAGTTACCTACAGACAAACAAATAAAAAAGTATACTATGTACTGTGATGGCCAAGATGCAAAATTAACTAAAGATGCTCTTTATTTTTTCTTCAGGGGTCAATCATAGTGGAACCCCTATACACCATAGAAGATCCCTTCGATTGAGAAGAGAGGGTCTTGTAGCCCTACTTTCTCCTATGACAGGATGGCCATGGTGAAGCACCTAATCCGAATATTCAAAGAGAAACTGAGCCCAAATAGGCTCTGATACTAAATGATGCAAGACTAAATATGCATGCAAAGTATTTTTATATTTTTATATGTTGAGTTAGGTGTCTAAATCCTAAAAATAAAGCCAAGAGCTAAAGTAAAGAGTTCTACAAAAATTTTAGAAGCAATTGCATGCAAAATAGACTCTAAAATAATAAAGAAGAGGACCGCCGAGGTTGAGAAGCCCCGATTGGGCTACTTCTCCTTCAATATGGCTATCAGTGAGTCGAGGGGGTGTACCTGGCAGGGATTGGATAAAAAATCCTTGAAGAGTTCTCTCAATACACCTGGATGCAGCCTGAAAGATCAAGCTGAAGACCCCGCGAATTCGCGACTTTTAATTCGGTGATCCAAAGCTGCCTGGTTGGAATCTATGGATTCGTAGACTTTGAGGGACCTACAAATCGCCTATCAAGGATTAGAAAATGATGTAAGGGTGAAGAAAAAAATCAGAAAATAGCAAAGAAAGAAGAGGTTTTGTGTTGGACGGCTAAGGCTGGAGAAGGTTGCTTCTAGGGTTTTTATGGTGGCTGGAGGCAGGGTGCAGGAGGCTAGAAAAAAGAAGGTGTTCACATAGATTCCCCTTAGCACACAGCAAGCACACAACAATGGAGTAAAGACTCAATATATTTCATGAATAATTAGCTTTGAATACAAGAGAGGGGGGCCTCTTAAATAGGCTCACAAACTTGTCCCCCAGTAAGGATATAAATGTTAATTCATAGGAATTTGAATCCCACCTAAACCCTTGCTAGAATACATGGTATCCCACTCTCCCTCTTTCCCTCAAACTCTCCCTCTCTTACTTGCCTTGGTCGGCCAAAAGAGGTGACCCTAATTGGCCGACCAAGAGGAGGTGACCATAAGAGGTCATGGCACCATATGATGCTCCTCTTGGGCCTTGGATGGCCCAATTTGCTTCAGGCTATGGTCTAGGGCTCCAAGCTACGATCTAGGGTTCCAGGACCTTCAATTTCTTTTGTTAGGCCTTCCATGGTCTTCATGACTTCAAGCTGTTGGTCTTCAATTGTATTGAGTCTTCATTGGACTTGGACTAGAATTTACAGGACTCAGAATATGACTAGCTCAACATGAGCTAACTTGACTGAGTAATCCAAACCCTACTGGTATGAATCAAACTCTGAATACATGACTAAAATGATGAAGGCCCAAAAAGAACATGACTTAGGGGCCAAAGGAAAACTGAATTAGGCTAAGCCCTTATTACAAATTGGACTCAAACGCTACTAAGTAATCCACAGAGGGTTGAGAAGCCTCTGTCTTATTCTGGTGCCTCTGGTGTCTGCACCAAGGCTGGTAGCAAAAGATACTCACAAAGGGAAGGAGTTGACTACACTAAGGTATTTTTTCCTGTGGTACGCCATACTTCAATTCGGGTGTTGCTGTCATTGGTGGCAGAACATGGTATGAAATTGGAGCAGATGGATGTGAAGACGACCTTTCTACATGAAAGTCTGGATGAGAAGATTTATATAAAGCAACCTGATGGCTTCATAGAGATTGGACAGGAGGACAAGGTATGTTTACTCCAGAGGTCATTATATGGTCTGAAACAATTATCTCGCTAGTGGTATCGAAGATTTGATGCTTTTATTTTAAGCCTTAGGTTTCTCAGGTGTGAACATGACTGATGTGTATATGTCAAGGACATGGATAATGATAATGCTTTGTATCTACTTCTATATGTGGATAATATGTTAATAGCTAGTAGAAGTATGAGTGATGTAAATCAGCAAAAGAAAGCATTATCTGAAGAATTTGAGATGAAGGATTTAGGTCCAGCTCAAAAAATTCTTGGAATGGAGATTTGCAGAGGTAGATGCAAGGGGATTCTCCATTTGTCGCAAGGAGGTTATATCAAGAAGATTCTTGAGAGATTTGGGATGGAAAAGGTCAAACCAGTGGAGACACCATTACCAGGGCACATATTTCTCTCTAAGATTCAAAGCCCCCAAATAGATAAGGAGATAAAGTACATGGAGAGAGTTCCATATGCAAATGCTATAGGCAGTGTTATGTATGCTATGGTGTGTTGCAAGCCAAACATAGCATATGCTATAAGCCAAGTGAGCAGGTACATGGCAAATCCTAGGAAGGAACACTGGAAAGCATTGAAGTGAATTTTGAAGTATCTACAGGGAACTCAAAAGCATGGACTAGTATTTGGTGGGTAGCCAGAAGGACAAGAAAGGAACTCCAAAAAATTATATGAAGGTTCTAGTTTTTTGGAAGGGTATGTAGATGCAAGTTATGCAGATGATCTTGACATAAGGTCTACTACAGGTTATATCTTTTGCTTACATGGTGGATCGGTTTCTTAGAGATCTACCCTTCAACCTATCATTGCTCTGTCTATAACAGAGGCTAAGTATATAGGTATTACAGAGGCTGCAAAGGAAGCACTATGGTTAAGGAGGCTAGTTGCTGAGATGGGGATGGAATAGTGTATGTTGGTCCTGCACAGTGATAGCCAGAGTACCATACATTTGACTCAGAACCCAGTCTATCATGCATGCACAAAGCATATAGATGTGAGGTACCACAGGATCAGAGAGCTGGTGGAGAAAGGAGAAGTGGCACTGGTGAAGGTCCATACAAAGGAGAACCAGGCTGATGCACTTATAAAGGCTCTACCAGGAGAAAGCTTTTATTCATGTATGTGGTTGATGGGTCTGAGGTATCTGGTGTAATAAACTATAATCTTGGAGTACCAAGGTGAAGATTGTTGAGTCTCAGGTGGTGCATCCAAGATTCCAGGGAGATGGGCCAAGGTTCAGGTTAGTTCGATTTATCATGGTCACACATGATGTATCTAGGGCTAGGAGTGAGTCCGGGATGAGTCCTAGATGTTAGACTGAGTTTTGGTCAGTTTGGACATTAGAGTTGGCTCAGGTCTGGTCAGAGTCGACTCTAATGGTTGGCATGGCATGGATGCAGGGAGGAGTTTTGCTGAGAGTTGGCTCGGATGCTGGGAGTTGGCTCGGTACTACTGGGAGTCGGCTCGAACTGCTAGGAGTTAACTTGATTCTGCAAAACAAGTAAACTGCGATCTGGACGAGTCGGCTCTAGGTCTAAGAGTCGACTCATCTAGAGTGCTTCCTGCAGCATGGAGTCGACTCAAAGGATTCGAGCCAACTCGGATGGCGGGATCTTTTGAATCACGTGTTGCCACACCAGGAAGTTCTAGGGGGGGCTAGGTCCTTTGAGATCTAGGTATATATATATATAAGTTAGGACAGTTATAAGTGAGGGAAAGAGAGAGAAGGTCATTTTATAATAGTCCAAGAAAACAACCAGAATCAAGAACTCCCTCCATTCTTCCAGATCTCATTTTTTCTTCCCTTCCTTCTCCTTCACTTCTTGACCAATCCAAGGGATCGATTGATCTTTGTTCGACCTGTATCCTACCATGATCATCTTTAGATCGCTGGAAGAGGGTCATTCACATACTTGAATTGCTTCTGCTAGGCGTGGGTTCGCCAGATCATTCGTCATCAATTGTTTGTCAGACAAGTTTCACCATCAGCTTTGACCATTGCACCAATTATCAAGCCTCCAAATTGGACTTTATCTTTTGAAATCATGTGTGATGCCTCTGATTATGCTATAGGGGCAGTTTTAGGACAAAGGCTTAATAGGGAACCACATGCAATTTATTATGCTAGTAAAACTCTTTCATATGCACAAATAAACTATACCACTACTGAGAAAGAGTTACTAGCAGTTGTATTCACTCTAAAAAAATTTTGATCATATTTATTAGGATCTAAGGTCCTAGTTTATTCTGATCATGCAGCATTAAGACATCTGCTATCTAAAAAGGATACGAAGCCTAGACTAATTAGATGTATCCTTCTACTACAAGAAATTGACTTAAAGATTTTAGATAAGAAGGGTCCAAAAATATGGTAGCAGATTATATTTCTAGAATCTTAGTAGAATACAATAAGGAGACAGTTAGAGATAAGTTTCCTGATGAGCAAATGTTCTCAATTTTTTCTTGCAGTCTTCCATGGTTTGCACATATTGCTGACTACTTAGCAACAGGACAAGTTCCTCCCCATTGGTCTAAACAAGAAAAAGATAGATTCTACTTGCAAATCAAATATTACTTTTGGGAGGAACCTGAATTGTTTAAGTACTGTTATGATCAGGTGATTAGACGATGTGTCCCTAAGAGTGAATTCAAAAGCATACTCACTTTTTATCATTCTCTTGCCTGTGGGGGACACTTTAGTGGAAGGAAAACTGCAGTGAAGGTGCTGCAAAATGGATTTTTCTGGCTAACTCTTTTCAAAGATGCACATGAATTTGGCCGTAATTGTCTTAGATGTCAACAAACAGGGAATATTTCATGAAAAGATATGATGCCCCTAAACCCTATCTTGTTGAAATTTTTGATGTATGGGATATTGACTTTATAAGACCATTTCCTCCTTCCTTCGAATGAGTACATTTTAGTAGCAGTTGATTATGTGTCCAAGTGGATAAAAGCTATGGAAACTCGAACCAATGACCATAAAGTTGTGGTCAGGTTTATTTAGCATAACATCCTTCTCAAGGACCATTATTAGTGATTGGGGTGTGCATTTCATGAATAAGCACTTTGAAGGACTGATGAAAAAATATGGAATTACTCATAAGGTAGCCACACCTTACCACCCTAAGACTAGTGGCCAAGTTGATGTATCAAATAGAGAGATCAAGCATATCCTTGAAAAAATGGTAAGACCCTATAGGAAAGATTGGTCAGAACATTTGGATGATGCATTATGGGCTTACCGAACTGCTTTCAAGACCCCTCTCAGAATGTCTCCTTACTGGTAAGTGTATGGAAAAGCTTGTCATTTACCCGTGGAATTAGAACAACATGCATTTTTGCTACGGGCACCAAAGTTCGAAAGAGGCTTCAGTCTAACTTAGTATGGCTTTAATTCTTTCATTAAACTTGTGTCTTGTAAATAGAGTATTTTTACTTCTTTAATTGAATTTGAGTCATATAATTAGGTTGGGTTTATTTCAATTTGGTTTCCTTTAAGTCCATTTGGATTTTTGAGTCCAATTAGAGTCAAGATTAGTCTTGTATTTAGTGAGTTTAGTAGTTGGGTCCAAGAGAGGTTTGGAATTGGTTCAACGTAAGCAAGCTCACTTAAAGATTGGATACACTCAACCATTTCAACAAAAAAATTCCAAGGAGGACGCCACTTCAGCAAGCATTGTTGAATGCCATGTCAACCTCCCAACCACTTGGCGTCCACCTCATTAAGCCACATCACCATTTGCCACATCACCAAGGATAATTCAAATTCAAAGGAGCCGGCCAAGGTTATTTTGAATTCCACCATTATAGCTAGCTCCCATGAAAATCTCCATGTATTTCGAATTCCACCCTTATAGCTAGGAACTTCCATGAAAAGCTCCATGTAATTCGAATTTTCAAAGTTCTTTGGAGGCTTATAAAATCTACTCCAAGCTCTCTTGTAAAGGGATGATGATATGAATGAAAAATCAAAGCTTCTTCTATTCCATTTATGTTATCAAATGTCCTCTGAGAGGGAGTGGGTGAGAGACCCTTAGCTTCTACAATCAATCTTCCATGCCAAGAGTTATTTTCCCTTCCATCTAATCATCCCATTCCATCTTCCAAGGTGCAAGGAGATCATACAAGGAGGTGGCCAAGCTACTTCCACTCCATCAAGCTTCTTCTCAACTTCAATCCTCATTTCATTAGCATTCCATCTTTCAAATTCCTTTCTAATTCTAATATGGTTTGTGTAGGATCCCTGGGATTTCTAGGTTCCAAAGAAGAAGGTTTTCCAAGTTAAGAAACAAAGACAAGAAGCCCTCCCATCTAGAGGAATTTCCTTGTCATCCAAGAGCTTCATCCTTGAGTATAACCTTTCCAATTGCTGAAATATTAATGGCCGAGTATCCCTCTTTTAATACTTTCAGATCTGAAATATTAGAGTAATTAAGCCCTAGCCTGTGTGGTTTCTTAACCACAATGATCCTTTCTCTTGACTACTTTGTAGATTTTCATTCAGGTTTAATTTAACATGCAAATTCCTCCACGAAGATTTCACTTTTGTTTACATGAAAAAGTAGCCTAGTTTTTTACTTCATTTTTCATTTAACTACTACTATCTCCTCCTAGATTGTATCATTCCATTTCATCCCGCATCAAATTGGTATCAGAGCATGGTAGGTTAGGGTTAAGTTCTTTAAGTACTTGGATCGAGTGCTTTTTCAGGCCATCCAGTCTTAAGAGAAAAGTAGGGTTTTAAGATCCTCTCTTCCCATTCCACTGGGATCTCCTAAGGCATGTCGGGGTGCCATTGTGATTGACTCATGAAGAAGAAAACAAACAGCATGTTAGGTCACATTTTCAAATTTCTGCACTTAGGACTTTCTGTTTTCTGCTTGCTGTATTTCTGAGCAGGCTGACTATAATTCGTATAAAACTCTAAAAAAAAGTAGTTAATTTTTCATTGAAGTAATTTTTTTTCCTAATCCATATTAAGTTAGCTATCAGCATGCTTAATTTTATCCTAAAAAAAATCACAAAAAAAATGAAAATTATCGTACTCCATCACTGTTGCTAAAACTCCACTATGTTCCGTTCTGTTCCTTTTACATTATCTAAATTTCAGGATCTGCTTAGCATAGCACAAATTTTATTTTTAAATTTTCTTCCATATGGCATATCATCTATAAGTTAGCAGTCTTCTATGAATTTTTTGAATTTTTCTGAGACTGTTACACAGCACTTCTCAGCCCCACTTTGAACTAAACACAAAATTTTTGTTGCCGAGATTAGGGTTCATATGCATGTTTGCACCATCTCATGGCAAATCAATCTAAGGGCATCAGTATGACATGGGGGCACGATTTTATCACCTGTCCTTAGCCCAAAATCACCACCCTACATATCAGACCCAACCCTTAATTAAAACTGAGTAGACACTTAATTTGCTCTGGTGAGCTAGGGACACCCACAAGGTTGGGTCGAACCAAGTATCAAGCCAATTTTGACAACTTGTTTGTGTGTACTTGTGTATCTGGTGTCTAGGCAAGTGGTTCAGGGACAAGAGCCCGAAGGAAGGTGGGTTGGTCCGCTTATTTGGCCAATTTCAAATTGGTGTCTAAGGCAAGTAAAGAGGGACCTCCACTAACCTTACACTTACCTAGCCAAGTACCAAGTTACTACAACCAAGATTGTCATCTTGACCAACATTTGGTTTGAACTCTAGGTTTAGCAAACCCCTAGCCCAAGTTTGAGTCTGTGTGCGCATGACAACTAGATCAGGGACATTTTACCAGCAAGACCTAACTCAATCAAGTGCAACCATGGACCAAAATCTTGAGACCTTGATGAAAACTTTGAATGATCAAATGGCCCAACTGAACCAAAACCTAACTGACCAATTGGCCCAGACCAACCAAAGCATGACTGATCAAATGGCCCAAGTAGAGGCACGGGCAGAAGCCTGCAAGGCCCATGCTAAACTCAACTCCTCTAGGTCCAATTCCCTTGATCCAAGAGACTATGATCATGATCTTGCCCTTGAGTCTAGTCCTAGGAGCCCATACCCATACTTGGTTGACTCCGATGAGAGACCCATTAGGAGCACCCAACCTTATGCACCCATTTTTGATGGAAGACAAGAGGTGTATATCAATTAGGAGGAGAGCATGGATCACTATTTCGAGTACACTAGGATGTCGGAGTTAGAGAAATTTAGATTGGCCACATGTAGGTTAACCCGATATGCTAAGTGGCATTGGGTAGCTATTGAGGATGAATGTTATCAAAGAGGAGATAGAATACATAGATGGAGAACCATAAGAAGTAGGCTAAGAGAAAAGAACCTAAGTAGATTTTATGAGCAAAGACTTTTAGACCAATGGTACAAACTGAGATAGGGTGATAGACCAGTATCTGAATATATTGAGGAATTTAAGGGGTTTGTCAAGAGATGTAACACAACCGAATCTAAGACCATGACCATATCTAGATTTCGAGGAGGCCTATGTAAGGACATCCAGGGAGAATTATTTCAATGGAAGATTCATACTCTAGAGGAAGCTTATCGGATTGCTAGAGAATTTGAGTCTTATCAAATAGAACTCATGAGCAGCTGACCTAAGCCTAGCATGATTAGCACCTCTAGGCCAATTCTTAGACAGATTCTTTCAAACCAGCCTACTACTCCTATCCCAGTAGTTTGCAAGGGAAAGACCCATGAACCCATTAGTGAGCCTGAGGAAGAAGTTTATGAGGCTGAACTGAGTTTAATTAATGGATATGAAGGGAAAAAGAAAGAACCCATTAAAGAATTTTAGGGAGAAAAGGTTGAACCCATTAAGAATCTAGAGAAAGAAACTCCTGAGTCCACTAAAGAATCCAAAGAAAACATCTATGAATTAAGTGTAGTGGAGGAATATGATGAAGGTGGATGCAAGGTTGAGATCACTGAGAAACTAATAGAAAAGGATCCTGAACCCACTATAGAATTTGAAAATGAGTGACTGAGCTAAAATCAAACATATCATATGAAACTGAGGGTTCACAAGAGTTGTACATAGAAGAGGTCCAAGAACAAATCCCTAAGGAACAACCCCAAGAAATAGACAATATTTTAGAGGACTTTCAAGATAGACTTCCCAAAGACCTTCCTGATGACCTTCCACCATTTAGGAACACCTAGCCTGCCCTAGTACTTGCACCTATATATCTTCCTAATACTAATCATGAGGTTAGGACAAGTGCACCTATAGATCAATGTCCAAATTTTAAGATCATCCTGAATAACCAAGGTCTGTTTCATGCTTCCTATAGATTACCCCAAGACTCTGATTCCTATTTCCTACCCTTTCCTGAGTCTACACATGTCTCTAAAGCCATTAGGTTACATTATATTGAGATCACCAGGTTGCATGAACCCTTAGAGCCCATCCCATTTGCGACCTACTTTTGGAAGACCTTATGGCATTTGCTAGGGGTCCATGGTATTTTTTTATGTGCATACCAGACTAGGGTCAAACCTAGAGAGTCAATAATATATTAGGTTTAGGCCCTAGAGAGTCCAATAAAATTCCTCTCAATAGGAATACATAGTTGAGTCTGTTTTTGTCAAATGTCAGTATGAGTCTCAGAGTCCACAAAAATCATATGCATAGTATATTAAGGAATTGCATAAGGAGATTAGTAAAAAGATTCAAATGAGCAATGAAGTCTATAAGCAGATGGCTAATTCATGTAAACGAATGAAATAATTTAATGGTTAAACTTAAACCTGAAAGGTTCTCGTCGGGAACTATGAAGAAACTGCATGCCCGGGGAGCTGGACCTTTCAAAGTATTAAAGAGAGTTGGACCTAATGTACACATGTTAGAGTTACCACCAGATTATGGCATTAGTTCAACATTTAATATTTCTGATATGAAAGAATACAAAGAGTCGGCATTAATTCCTAGTGAACCTTTTGGACCTTATCCAGCCTTTGAGAGTGAAAACCTACCTGAGTGTCCACTAGCACCATAGCTAGAATAGAGAGATAGGATTGAAAGTATCTTGGATGACCAGGTAATTACCACCAAAAATATGGGCTATCAACGTTATCTGGTTCGATGGCAAAGAAGACCCGAATCCGAGGACTTCTGGATCACCCGAGAAGATCTACAACAAATTGATCCAGACCTACTAGAAAGGTATCAAATTCAGACCAGTCCATACTCAATAGGGTCGAGTTTCTCCTACCCTGGGAGAACTGATGCGGGCACCAAAGTTCGAAAGAGGCTTCAGTCTAACTCAGTATGGCTTTAATTCTTATATTAAACTTGTGTCTTGTAAATAGAGTATTTTTACTTCTTTAATTGAATTTGAGTCATGTAATTAGGTTAGGTTTATTTTAATTTGGTTTCCTTTAAGTCCATTTGGATTTTTGAGTCTAATTAGAGTCAAAATTAGTCTTGTATTTAGTGAGTTTAGTAGTTGGGTCCAAGAGAGGTTTGGAATTGGTTCAATGTAAGCAAGCTCACTTGAAGATTGGATGCACTCAACCATTTCAACAAAATATTCCAAGGAGGATGCCACTTCAGCAAGCATTGTTGGATGCCATGTCAACCTCCCAACCACTTGGCATCCACCTCATCAAGCCACATCACCATTTGCCACATCACCAAGGAGAATTCAAATTCAAAGGAGTCGGCCAAGGTTATTTTGAATTCCACCATTATAGCTAGCTCCCATGAAAATCTTCATGTAATTCGAATTCCACCCTTATAGCTAGGAACTTCCCATGAAAAGCTCCATGTAATTCAAGTTTTTAAAGTTCTTTGGAGGCTTATAAAATCTACTCCAAGCTCTCTTGTAAAGGGATGATGATATGAATGAAAAATCAAAGTTTCTTTTATTCCATTTGTGTTATCAAATGTCCTCCGAGAGGGAGTGGATGAAAGACCCTTAGCTACTACAATCAATCTTCCACGTCAAGAGTTATTTTTCCTTCCATCTAATCATTCCATTCCATCTTCCAAGGTGCTAGGAGATCATACAAGGAGGCCGGCCAAGCTACTTCCACTCCATCAAGCTTCTTCTCAAATTCAATCCTCATTTCATTAGCATTCCATCTTTCAAATTCCTTTCTAATTCTAATATGGTTTGTGTAGGATCCCCGAGATTTCTAGGTTCCAAAGAAGAAGGTTTTCCAAGTTAAGAAACAGAGACAAGAAGCCCTCCCATCTAGAGGAATTTCCTTGTCATCCAAGAGCTTCATCCTTGAGGTATACCTTTCCAATTGCTGAAATGTTATTGGCCTAGTATCCCTCTTTTAATACTTTCAGATCTGAAATATTAGAGTAATTAAGCCCTAGCCTGTGTGGTTTCTTAACCACAATGATCCTTTCTTTTTACTACTTTGAAGATTTTCATTCAAGTTTAATTTAACATGCAAATTCCTCCACGAAGATTTCACTTTTGTTTACATGAAAAAGTAGCCTAGTTTTTTACTTCATTTTTCATTTAACTACTACTATCTCCTCCTAGATTGCATCAATCCATTTCATCACGCATCAATTTTGGGCCATCAAGCAATTTAATTTGGACATAAAGAATGCATGTTCCAATAGAAAACTTCAATTGAATGAGTTAGCTACGAAATGAAGCTTATGAGAGTTCAAAAATTTACAAGGCTGGAACTAAGGCATATCATGACAAGTTTATTAATAGAAAAATATTTGAGCCTAATCAAAAAGTGTGGCTCTACAATTCTAGGTTATGCCTTTTTCCTGAAAAACTTTGCTCATGATGGGATGGACCTTTCATAATGACTTAGGTATTTTTACACGGAGCTATAGACTTAAAGACCCCAAGCAAGGAAATACTTTTAAAGTAAATGCCAACATTTGAAACCCTATATTGAGGAAATCAATGATGGAGTAGTTGTTGAACCCCTTGATCTTGTGAACCCAGCTTTGCCATGATAATTAACATAGTCCGACTGAAGACGTTAAACTTAGCACTCTTACTTTATTTTTTTTTTAGAATGACCCAAGAAAAGTAATAAAATTAGAATGAGAGGAGTATGGCAACATTGGAACATCCAATCCTCTAGTACCCTACCAGGTGGTATCCTTCCTTGTCATTTATTTTTAATATCCCTTTCATTAGGGATAATGAAAATTAAGTTGGGGGGATAATTTAATTAATCAAGTTCTCGAGTAAAACTTTAATTAGTTTTTGAGTACCAAACTTTGTCTTTATTTGAAAATAATCAAGCTTGCTAAATGAGGAATGATTAACAGTTTAGATAATTTTAGAGATACCGAGGGATGAATTATCAAGGAAACCTAATAAATGATAGGGTTTAGACCAAAATTTTTTGAGTGATTCTAGACCCTTCTGACTATTGATCTTGATAAAGAATCTACCTTATAATGGTATAGGTGGAAATATCAAAAGAATTATAAAAGTCCCTTTTAAAGCTTAATAAATAAGATTTTTAGCATCTCTCATTGAGTAACCGAGCCCCTTCGCTTAAGTAAGCATTGTTATCCATGTCAAAAGGTGAGGATGCAAAGAAATCTTTTGTAGAGATAGTTTTAAGACGTAGCATGTTTGACTCGAGTTAGTAAACCTGAAGGGTACTTTACAACTAATGCCCTAAAGCTAACTAGTTTCGGAGTCATTAGCTTAAAGCTCGCTACAAGGGTCATCTAGAAAGCAAGATGTTAGGACATTGCACTGACTCTATTTAAAAAAAAGGACTAAATAAACGATACTATACAAAAACCTAAAGTAAGTTGGAGGATTTAAAGAGTGAGATAGAAAGTTGGGAAAGGAAGAACCCTTGAAATTTTTATGACTTCACTCGACCACTAAATGGATGAAATTGGTAATCCAATGAAGTACCTCTTCAATGATCTAACTAGGTATCAACTGAATTGGTAAGATCATTTTCACTTCTTAGACAAGTTAGTACACATGACTAATTCATTTGTTTTACTCGAGGATGAGCAAAATGCAAGTTAAGGGTGTGATAGTTATCAAAAATATAATAATTAAATAAACCTTTTTTAAATAAAATTGATATTTTTATATAATAATTGGTAGGAAAGAACCCCGTCAATGGAAAGAGCTCGATTTTAGGAGTCCAACAACATAAATGGCACTAAAATCAGACCTAAAACAAGCTTAGAATCAAATATCGAAGAATTAAGAAGCAATTGCACAAATATTAAAGCATCGGCCCACCATGGACTGGCTGCTTGGTTCACGTGTTGCCCGCCCGATCCATAGCAATCATTGCTACTGGTCCACAAAATAGATCCATGGACTAGCAACCTCCTCGAGCCAAACCATCACTAGAGAAGTTGTCGGTGCCCCTCCTCTCGCCGCCAAGAAGCCCCCATGGCTAGAAAAGCATCCGAGAAGCCATCTAAATAGCCAGTTTTCCTCATTCCATGATCATCTTCCCTGTACCGATCCAAGAAGCCATCTGCACTACTAGAATATTGCCTGCCTCCACCAGAGCCGCTGAACACCACCCCCATGACCATCTCCTCCAGGATCCAGGCTGGACTCCGCCCTGTCCGTCGCCTCCCTCATCGGTTCAAGATTTCCATGGTGATCGTCCCCTCCGGTTCACAGTACTGTTCATCCACCATGGAGTCACTATCGAAGCCACCATCCGGACCAGAGTCACTACTGGCCATCATTGGTCTCCCACCATCCTCCACACATAGTCTTCTTCCCTATTGCTATCGCCGCCTCTCAAAGCCATCGTCTTCACCATGGAGCCACTGCAGGAGGTGCCGCCACATTCCCCCGCTACCGAAAAACCACCCACAAGCTTCGCTGTTGCCTTTCTTCCTCCTCTTCTGCACCGTGTCGGGAGCTAGACAGTGATGTTCGAACAGAGGAAAGAGTGGTCGGGTTTGAGGTTGTTCGATGAAGAAGGATACGCGGAGTTTAGTTGGAACAGAATAGTGGAATCAGATCGAGCGGGTGTGGGGATAGGATCACTGAACAGAAAGTGGGTGAGAGGTTGTTGGGAAGATTTTGACAAGTGCGAGGTTGTTGGGGAGATCATGACGGAAAACCACCGTGGTTCCCACATAGGCCCGATGCGTTGCTTCCAATCTATAAAACATTCAACTATTCTCCACTCCTCGCATTCTCCCGACTTCCAATTCCACTTCCATCTCTCTTCTTCACTCCGCACTCCACTCCCCGCTCTCATCCATTTTTAGTCTTCCCATCCAATTCCATTCTCGCTCTCATTCATTTCCATTCTTCCCATCGCTCTCATTCGACTTCCATTCTAGCGCTCTGGGTTCCATTGGTTCACTACTGCTTTGGTTTCGACCTTTGTCCTGACTTTTGGTTCCATTTACTGATCAACTGCCAAGTTTTCTTCGAGAGTCAAGGAAAGGAAGATGAATTTTGTGCAAATTATTTCATTAAAATGATGTATTCTATATTTTATGAAATGAAAAAGACTTCTTTCTTTATATTGACTCATGTTCTTTCTTATTTTTTTATTTTATTTGAAGAAGCAGCTTGGAATGATCAAAGGATATGAGTTTTGAGGTAACTTTCTTTAAGTGAAGATAACTTGATGATTCATACCTAAAAGGGATGGGCCGTGATCTATGGGTATGGGCCGTACTCTCGTGATAGGTCATATCTTGATTATCTTCATAGGTATTTTTTTTAATCTCCATTATTTTACTATGCTACTTTTCTTAGCAAATAAAACCTTATTTTTATTTTTTAATTTTTTTAAAAAAATAACTCAAAAGTTCCTGAGGATTCGATCCTTACTCCTGCTATTCTATCTAAGAATAGTAGAATTAAGGTATTGAAATCGGTGCGTTGCGATGCGCATCACCCGTAGCTAGTTCAATATTGCCTACAGGCCATCCCTAGGACCAGGAGTGCTGAGGAGGACCTGGTCGCTGACCAGCTTAACCAAAGAATGCAAGACACCAAGGGTGGCCCAATCGAGCACCTACTGTCATACCCCCTCGGGATGGATCCCTTGAAGATGGTGCAAGTAGGAGCCCAGCTACATGAGGATGAAAGGGCTTGCCTCCTGAGTTTCCTTCAGACGAATGCTAATGTTTTTGCATGGATTGCGATAGACATGCTTGGGATTCCTTCTGACATCATCACCTACAGGCTGAACATTGACTTGAAATGCTGCCCAGTCTAACTGAAAAGAGGAGCTTCATCCCAAAGAGACAAAAGGCAATCAATGAAATGGTGGAAAAGCTCCTCACTACGGACTTCATCTGGGAAGTCTAGTACCCCAACTGGCTGGTGAACATATTTATGATCTAGAAGGCCAACAAAAAGTAAAGGATTTGTGTAGACTACATAGACCTCAATCAAGCCTACCTAAAAGATAGCTTCCCCCTTTCCAAGATTGACCAGTTGGTGGATGCCACCTCAGGGCACTGCTTACTCAGTTTCATGGATGCATTCTCTAAGTACAACCAGATCTGGATGTATTCTGAAGATGAGGAGCATATTGCCTTCATTACAGACTGAGAGACTTACTGCTACAAGATGATACCGTTCAGTTTGAAGAATGCTTGGGCCACATACTAGCATCTAGTCAATAAGGCCTTCAAAGACCAAATCGATCATAACATGCAGGTCCACATGGACAACATGCTTGTCATGAGTGGTTAGGAGTCGGACCACGTTACAGACCTCGCAGAAGCTTTCCAAAATCTCTATCTCTACTAGATGAAATTTAATGCTGCTAAGTGCACCTTCGGCATCGCCACTAGAAAGTTCTTGGGCTTCATGGTCACCCAATGAGGGTCGAGGCCAATCCTGAGAAGGTCCAGGCGATCGTCGACATGGAGCACCCTATCTCAAAGAAGCAGATCCAGCACCTGACTGGCCAGATCATGGCTTTGAGCCAGTTCATTTCACGCTCCATCGATCGTTGCTTGTCCTTCTTCAAGGTGCTGCGCAAGATGCATGACTTCACCTAGATGGAGGAGTGTCGAGAAGCCTTCGAGGAGCTGAAGAGGTTCCTCACATCTTTACCACTGCTCTCCAGGCCAGAGGTCAAGAAAAAACTTCTCTTATACTTGGTGGTTTCTACAGGGGCCATCAGCTCGGTGCTGGTCTGGATGGACGAAGACAGAGTTCAAAGACCAGTGTATTATGCTAGTAAGCTACTCCGGGATGTAGAAACTTGGTACAACCGCTCTGAAAAAATAATTTTTGCACTCATTATGTCTACTCAATATCTCAGGCCATACTTTCTAGCATACCCGATCGTGGTCCTCACCGACCAGCCTCTAAGGGCCATCCTTAGCTGTCCGAACACATCTGGACATCTGGCTAAATGGGTGGTGAAGCTTAGCGAGTTTGACATCACCTATCACCTAAGGTCATCTCAGAAGGCACAGGTGCTGGCTGACTTTCTAGTGAAATGCTCCTAGATAGGTGAAGAGCCAGAAGAGGCCTCCCCCACACATCCCATGGAACCGTAGACAGATGAGACATCCTGGATACTCCACATGGACAGTGCATCCAAAGTAGGAAGGAGTGGGGCCGACCTCATCCTCGCCAACTTTGATGGGGTCGTGGCCGAGTGCACGTTGCACTTCTTATTCAAAGCTACAAATAACCAGGCTAAGTATGAAGCACTCCTAGCAGGGTTAAAGGTATCCCATGAGCTGTGCATGTCAAGCCTGAGAGTCTTCATTGACTCGCAGTTGGTTGTGGGTCAAGTCTAAGGAGAGTTTGAATCCCGAGATCCTCAGATGGCAAGATACCTAGAATGGGTGCATTCGAGTATGGTAGGCTTCCAACATTTCAGCATCTCCCACATCCTGCATGGAGAAAACACCCGTGCTGACACTCCCTCCAGACTTGCAACCTTGCCAGACTCATCACTAGAATGCCCCTACATCGAATATTTGGAGATGCCCAGCTACAAGACCCTAGGCGAGGTACAGCAGGTCACCCCCAAGGTCCAGTAGGTTGCCCCTGAGGCTAGTTCTCAGGCGAGGCACTGATGCTCTCAAAAGACTTGCAACCTTGCCAGACTCAGGTATATCACTGATGGAACCTGCCCGAGAATCGCATGGAGGCCAGTCTCCTCAAGAAGAAGGCTACATGGTTCGTATTGATGGATGGGAAACTCTACCAGAGGTCCCACTCCTTTCCCCTGTTAAAATGTCGGAGACCCTCAGAGGCGGCCTATGTGCTCTAGGAGATATACGAAGGCCTCTATGGGAACCACATGGTGATAGGGGACAAATTTGATGACATGGATGTGTGGAGATGTGATATACTTACCTAGCAACAACATATCAGCATTAGAGGTCCAGATATGGTCAGATTCATGGATAGAATGGATGAAGAATTTTGAGTTAGGAACTAGGTGAGCAGAAAATCTGACATCCTTGTGCAATCTTCCTTTCAAAAAAATAAAAGAGAGGATCTAAGGGCATAGAAACCCTCAAACTAGGCCAAGCTACCTTTAAGAACCTCATATCTAAGGATCAAGAGGGTGTTTTCCCAACAATGAAGAGAAATCAAAGCTCAAATGGAAGGGAAGCACTCATTACTCAAAAATTGAAGGCTAAAGACAAGATCTACACTCCCTTCTTGGATTCACCATTGGAGCTTTGATCCTTAGTATGGAGCCTTCATCTTCAAATCACCAAGAAAAATCTACAAAGAGTCAAGGTAAGTCAAAATTCAAAGAAATTAAGGGAAAAAAAGAAGGAATCAACAAGAGAAGTGAAGAGAGTTGCTGGAATTTTTGGGCAGCACTTTCTTTCTTCTTGGACTACTTGGATCTTATGCAGAGAAACTTGGAAATGAAACTTTGGCCAAACTCAAGGCACTCACTCAAATTCAAGATCAAACTCATCACTCCAACTCAAACTTAAAGGAAAACACTCAAAATTATAAGAAGAGCTAAAGAACTTGGCAAAGTGGAAGAGAACACAAATAAGTAAGCTTTTATTCAACTCAAGTCATTCATTGCTTTACAAGAGGAGGCCTTGGTCCTATTTATAGGCCAAGGGCAGCCATGATGGGTAGCAGAAAGGTAGATTAAGAAGCCAATTAATTCATATTTAGTTGGTAACTAATTACATTGAGAAACTTCTAGGTAACTAATCCTAACAATAGAAGAAACTAGAATCTCCATGTGGCGCCATCCTATTTCGCCAAGTGTCCTCATCAAAAGCCTTCCATGTGTCTTCTAAGATTTAGTCTTCAAATATGATTCAAATTAGGTGAATGAAATCATAGGTTGGTCGGCCCAAATGGATTGCTTGGAATTTTGGAAAGAAAGGTCTTCATTAGTGAATTTCTTTGGCTTGCTTGTCTCAAATGGAAATGGTCTTGACTTGCTTCATGCAATAGGGCTCTTCTTCTTAAATGGGTGGAACTATGAGCCTTCAAGATGCTTCATGAGGTTGGGCTTCATCTCTATAATTTTGAGTGGAACCTAAAAAAAATTGGACTAGCTACAAAATCAGAGATTGTTAGCTTGCAACTTCTTCCTCTTGCCAATGTCCCCATAATTCTTTCCAGGTGAAAAGAACTCGGCCTTGACCAGTATGGATCATTTTGGCTTTGGTAGTATTCAAGTAGATCTGGATTGATCCTTTGTAGTTCTTCTTGAGTGATCCATGAATCTTCAGAATCAGGTTTACCTTGCCAATGGACCAAGTATCGTTGGTAATCTTTATTTTGGGTAGTAACAATCTTGTCATCTGTGACCCTTTCAATTCTTTCTCCCCACTTTGGTAGTGTGGCTGGTGGACACTCTGGGGTTGGTTCACTCTCAAGGGATGGATTAGATTCTAAGAACTCATTAGGAATCATTGTGAGCTTCTTGTATCCTACCAGATCTGAGATATTAAAAGTAGAGCTAATGCCAAAGTCAGAAGATAGGTCCAGCATATAAGCATTAAGTCCCATTCTTTTTATTATTTTGAAAGGATCTGCATCACGGGCATGGAGTTTCTTCATAGTTTTCGGTGGAAACTGTTCAGGTTTTAGCCTGATCATCACAAAGTCCCCTACTTGAAATTCTTTGGCCCTTCTATGAGAATCAGTCATATGCTTGTAGCTCTCATTGCTCATTTAGATTTTCTTGCTAATCTCTCTATGCAAATCCCTAAGACGTTGTGCATATGATTCGACAGACTTATGCATGGATGACACCAAATGACAAAACAAACTCAAATGATAAAAAGACAAGCTCAAATGGGCTTTATTAACTAATGACTGAACATTATTATTATCTATAAAACAAAAGCTCTTAATTTCCAATATTCCCCTTAAAGGCTTCTAAGACTCTTGTACATATCTTCAGGTAAGTGGTAGTAAATCTTAATTTGGCTCCCAACATATGCCATAGAGTCTTAAGAAAGTAACTATTGAATATTACTAGGAACAGATCAATGGTATGGTGGATGTCCCAGCCAGATGGAATAGGAGAGTGAATGATACATAGTGGTGGATCAAGATGGTGGATGTTCAAAAATGGTGGATCAGGGACAGAAAAACTATTAGGGGATACATGTTGCAGGTTCTTCAAAGGCTCTACAACTTCTTGGGACTGATTTGTAGGGGTTTGTTCTTGGGTTTCCCTGATGGTCAATATCCCAATAGGTGCTCTTTCATTGATCTCCAAATTTGAATCCTTATCGGTTAACTTTAATTCCACATCCTCTTCTTTTATGAACTCTTTTATTTCTTGGGGTGGCTCTTCTTGGACTTCTCTTTCTTCAAGTTGATTATTTTCATCTTTAATTTCTTCAGGCTGGGTGACTATTCCAAATTCATCCTTTATTGCAAACACTGGTTCATGTATATTTAGGTTAGACCCAACTTCACTGATTTCTTCCTTAAATTCTTCATCATGTTCAAGGGATTCTTTCTTTAATTCCTTAGTTGGACAAGATTTGGATTCTGTTTCTTCCTTGAGTACTTCAAGAGGTTCAGGAGATTGTTTCTTTAATTCTTCCATGGGTTTAGTTTTTTCTTCATCTCTCTTGTACTCATTGAATTCAACAATATATTTAAACACAATTTTATCATCTTGTCTCAATTTGTAACATTGGGTTGGAAGATTTTGCTTATAAGATTTGTCTAGGTACTTTTCCCTCAGTTTACTCTTCATTTCTCCCCAAGTACTTATTTTATCCCCACTATAATAACTTTTTCGCCCAACTTCTCCCCAATATGTTTTAGTATGTCGAACTAATTTTGATTTGGAAAATTGATACTTTGTTACTTCCGACATTTCATCAATTTCAAAGTATTGATCCATTTTCTCTTCCCAATCGACATACACCTCAGGGTTTCCATCAAAAGTGGGTGCATAGGGTTGATTGTTCCTAAAGACTCTCTCCTCCTGATCTACAAAGTCTTGGTAGGGGTATCTAGGATTATACTCAGGGATGAGATCATGACATTGGGCTCTTGGACCAAGGGGAGGTGGACTAGGTGATTCAGGCTCAGCATGGATCCTATGGGCTTCTTCTATGAAGTCATGGTGAAGTTGTCTTGAATTGTATTCAGTAGTGAATTCATGATGATGGACTCTTGGACCTCGAGGAACTGACCTAAGTGACTCTGGTTCGGTGGGGGTCATTGGGGCCTCTTCAAGTGTCCCAACATGGTCCTTCACTTGACCTAATTCCTTTGTCATTTGCCCTAATTGTCCATTTATGGTATCAAACTTTTTAGTCAGGGTTTTCAAAAAGAATTCAAGATTAGGATCCATGGATAAAAACAGACTAAGTATGGGACTATTGGTATGGACCTTCAAAACAAGCAGTACAAACCTAACTTCTAGGGCTCCTAGACCTAAAAGTTCAAATTACAGGAATTGACTAAGTACTAGTTAAAGTTGTAATTACCTTTTCCATTTGCCAGGTAAGAGGTGGGGTTGCGGGAGGCTCCTCTCATTTTCACGAGGTCCTAATTAAAAATTGCAAGTCCACTTAAGGCATTTGCCATTGGACATCTTGCCTTAGACACCAATTTCAAGAAGTAAGTACAAACTCAACTAATATTTGGTCTCATCTTGCACTTGAACCCGACTTGTGGGTGTCCCTAGTTTTAGGTTCCTACTCGATTTCAATTATGGTTTAGGTCAATGCAAATGTGGGTGATTATTTTGGGCCAAGGAAAGGTAATGACCTCCTTCCCTTATGTTATGATTGAATGCCTTTAATTAAATTTAGGAATGGATGCACAAACAATTCACCAACTAGTTAACATAACAACTAGTATTAGCACAAACATGTGATTCAAACCTGAATTTTAAAAAATTAAAATTCAAAAAAATTAAATTGAAAAATTTAGATTTTGAAGTCCAGATTTCAGAAATCAAATTTTAAAATTTAAATCTTGAATTATAATTAAAAATTCATTCTAGAAGTTAGAGTTGTTGCAAGATAGTTTCAGCCCTAACAACTTCTAGTCAACTAGTTTTTAAAAAATTCAAAATTAAAATTGTAAAATTTTAAAAATATTAAAAAAATTAAAATTAAGATTTGAATTGTTAAATTCCTTAGTGAAGATTCTAGATTCTAAATTCTGAAATTTAATTCTTGGGATTTGGTTAAGAAATTCATTTTGAAAGCTAGTTGTAAAAAAAAATTTTCAGTAGGGAATAACTTTCAAGTAGCTAGTTTTAAAAATTCAAAATTTAATCTTTTTAAAATTCCAAAAATTCAAAATAAAATTGATTTGGTTAATTCTTAGATAAGAATTCTTGGATTTTAAAGTTTTGACTTCAGATTAACTCGAATTTTGGTTGACAAGATAGTTTGAAAACACATGCTAGAAGGTTCCAGCATTTTAGCTAACTCGTAACAACCTAAATTCAAATACCGAATTCCTAACTCTAGATCCTTCTAAAATTTAAAATTCTGGTGGAAGATATCAAAAATCAAAGTATGAATCTCAGATCTAAAGATTAAAAATTTATAAAAAATATTTTTATATTTTTTTAAAAATTAAATGAAATGGAAGGCAGAAACAGAATTCTGGACAGAACTTCAAAAATGATCTAACAACTCATGTTTTTAAATCCATAAATAAATGAAAAATATTTTTTTGGAATTTTTATTTAGAATACTAACACACTAAGGTACTGAAAAAGTATTTCTTTAGATTTTTTTGCAATGTTAAAAAATCACTAAAATTCATGAAAAATTTGGGTGAATACTAGAATAGAAATTTCAGCAATCAAACACTTGACCTACTAGAACCTTAATCTCTGATACCAAAAAATTGATGGGGGACGAATTTGATGAAATGGGTATGTGGAGATGTGACCTACTTACCTAGAAACAACAAATCAGTATTAGAGCTCTAGATATGGCCGGATTCATGGGTAGAAGGGATGAAGAATTTCGAGCTAGGAACTAGGTGAGCAGAAAATCTGACACCATTGTGCAAGCTTCCTTTCAAAAAAATAAAAGAAAGGATCTAAGGGCATAGAAACCCTCAAACTAGGCTAATCTACCTTTAAGAATCTCAGATCTAAGGATCAAGAGAAGATTTTCCCAACAATGAAGAGAAATCAAAGCTCAAATGGAAGGGAAGCACTCACTACTCAAAAATTGAAGGCTAAAGACAAGATCTACACTCCCTTCTTGGATTCACTATTGGAGCTTTGATCCTTGGCATGGAGCCTTCATCTTCATCTTCAAATCACCAAGAAAAACCTGCAAAGAGTTAAGGTAAGTCAAAATTCAAAGAAATTAAGTAAAAAAGGAAGGAATCAACAAGAGAAGTGAAGAGAGTTGCTGGAATTTTTGGGCAGCACTTCCTTTTCTTCTTAGACTACTTGGATCTTATGTAGAGAAACTTGGAAATGGAACTTTGACCCTCCAAACTCAAGGCACTCACTCAAATTCAAGATTAAACTCATCACTCCAACTCAAACTTAAAGGAAAACAATCAAAATTCTAAGAAGAACTAGAGAACTTGGCAAAATGGAAGAGAACACAAACAAGTAAGTTTTCATTCAACTCAAGTCATTCATTGCTTTACAAGAGGAGGCCTTGGTCCTATTTATAGGACAAAGGTAGCCATGATGGGCAGCAAAAAGGTGGATTAAGAAGCCAACTAATTCAGATTTAGTTGGTAACTAATTATATTGAGAAGCTTCTAGGTAACTAATCCTAACAATAGAAGAAACTAGAATCTCCATGTGGCGCCATCCTATTTTGCCAAGTGTCCTCATCAAAAGCCTTTCATGTGTCTTCTAAGATTTAGTCTTCAAATATGCTTCAAATTAGGTGAATCAAATCATAGGTTGGCCGGCCCAAATGGATTGCTTGGAATTTTGGAAAGAAAAGTCTTCATTAGTTGAATTTCTTTGGCTTACTTATCTCAAATGGAAGTGGTCTTGACTTGCTTCATGCAATAGGGCTCTTCTTTTTAAATGGATGGAACTAGGAGCATTCAAGATGCTTCATGAGGTTGGGCTTCATCTCCATAATTTTGAGTGGAACCTAAAAAAAATTGGACTAGCTACAAAACCAGAGATTGTTAGCTTGCAACTTCTTCCTCTTGCCAATGTCCCCATTACATGGGGGGCAGGATGCTAGCATACAAAGCCATCCAGTAAGGATACTATTGGAAGACCATGCAAGAAGATGCAGCTGACTTTGTGAGGAAGTGCGACCGCTATCAACGGCACACTCACATACAACGTCAGCTGGCCGTGCCACTCTCCCGACTCTCTGCTCTGTGGTCGTTCGCTCAATGGGGGATGGATATCTTGGATTCCTTTTTTCCCACATCCAGTCAATGGAAGTACCTGATTGTGGCCATCGACTACTTCACCAAGTGGGTTGAGGTCCAGCCACTGGCATGGATTACTGAAGCCAAGGCCAGATCTTTCCTCTGAAAGTTGATCATCTACCGTTTCAGTCTTCCCCACTCAATCATCACTGACTATAGATGACAGTTCGACAACCAAGCATTTGAGGAGTTCTATGCCGATCTCAACATCCACCATCGCTTCACTTCAGTGGCTCACCCTCAAAGCAATGGTAAGGACGAGGTGACCAACCACACTATCCCTTAAGGGCTCCATACCATACTAGATAAGACTAAGGGCCGATGGGCCGAGAAGCTCTCCAGTGTATTGTGGACCTACCACACCATGCCTCGGATGGTAACAAGTGAGACACCTTTCAATCTCATCTTCAGTTCTAAGGCTGTGATTTCAGTGAAAGTGGGTTTGCCTACACTACGGGTAAAGCAATACAACGAAGCTGAGAATCCAGCCTGCCTCTTGCTCAACCTGGACTTGCTTGAAGAAACAAGGGACAAAGCTCGGTTCTGTATGATGGCCTATAGGCAACGGGTAGCCCAGTACTACAATTCTCGCTTGAGGCCAAAGGCCTTCCACCTGGGCAACTTAGTCCTATGACGAGCCGAAGTCTCACAGCCTAGGGAGTGTGGCAAACTCTTTCCGAACTGGAAGGGTCCCTACAAGGTGGTCAAGGCCCTGCCGCATGGAACCTACTATCCCATTGGACTTGATGGCATCCAATTCTCCCGAACTTGGAATGCCAGCAACCTAAGGATGTACAATTAATAATATAAGACCCTCTTTTAATAATAAAAGTTTCTTTTTGGTGCAACACTATTTTCCATCTATGCAGGGACTCTATCCATCGGACTCCAAGTTCAGTGATGCAAGCTGAGAAACTATAGAAGCCCTACACTCTACCCATTGGTTTCCAAGTTCAGCGATGCAAGCTGAAAAGCTCCAGAAGCCCCGCACTCTATCCATTAGACTCTAAGTTTGGTGATGCAAGCTGGGAAACTCTAGAAGCCCCGCACTCTATCCGTCAGACTCCAAGTTCAGTGATGCAAGCCGGGAAACTCCAGAAGCCCCGCATTCTATCCGTCGAATCCCAAGTTCGGTGATGCAAGCCAGAAAATTCCAGAAGCCCCGCATTCTATTTATCGGACTCCAAGTTTGGCGATGCAAGCTAGGAAAATCCAGAAGCCCCGCACTCTACCCGTCAGACTCCAAGTTAAGTGATGTAAGCCAGAAAACTCTAAAAGTCCCACACTCTATCCGTTAGACTCCAAGTTCGATGATGCAAGCTGGAAAACTCCAGAAGCCTCGTACTCTATCCGTCGAACTCCAAGCTTGATGATGCAAGCCAGGAAACTTCAAAAGCCCCGCACTCTATCCGTCGAACTCTAAGTTTAGCGATGCAAGCTGGAAAACTCTAGAAGCCCCACATTCTACCTATCGGACTCCAAGTTTGGTGATGTAAGCTGGGAAACTCTAGAAGCCCCGCACTATATCTATTATACTCCAAGTTTGATGATGCAAGCCGAGAAACTCTAGAAGCCCTGTACTTTACCTGTCATACTCCAAGTTGGATGATGCAAGTCGAGAAACTCTAGAAGCCTCACACTCTATTTGTCAACCTCCAAGTTTAGTGACACAAGTCAGGAAACTCCAAAAGCCCCGCACTCTATCTATCAGACTCCATGTTCGATGATGCAAGCCGGGAAACTTTAGAAGCCCTACACTCTATTTGTCAGACTCCAAGTTTGGCGATGCAAGTTGGAAAACTCCAAAAGCCCCGTACTCTATCCATCAGACTTCAAGTTTGATGATGCAAGCCGGGAAACTCTAGAAGCCCTGCACTCTAATCTACATGATTCTAAGTCTAGCAAGTAGAACTAGAAAGTTTCCAAATTTCTCTTGGCCATCTACCAACTTTTAAACTTAGCAAAGAAGGCCAAGACTTGGGGAACCCTGCACTTGGCTACTATGTGGTTCATATCTATACCATGCAAAAAAAAAAGGAAAAGAGACAAGGTGAAGCTCATTGTAGAATAGAAACTTTGTTGATGGAAAAAGTTTTTATAATGAGGACTCCCTTGCCTGTTTTTATAATGAGGACTCCCCGACAGGCCAGGGAGTCCCTCAAAATCTATCAAGTATAAAAAAAGAAAGAGAGAAAAGATGAAAAAAGAAGAAGAAAGAGACACAATGTAGTTTAAAATTTGCCTTTCATTGATATGGAGAAGAGTTTACAATAAAAAGGACCCCCCGACAGGCCAGGAGGTCCTTCAAAAAGTTCATGTACAAAAAAAAATGTCATGGAGACACCATCGGAGCTCTGCCAGGTTGACGAGAGACTTCGCCGGTCCCTTGCTGGCCTTCGGTTGGAGGAGTGGTTGGGTCAGTAGCCTCCCTCGCTTTGGCCTCTAGTGCAGCGCCCCCGGCTCCACCTCCGGTGCCACATCTCCCCTGCACTGGCCTCTTCGAATGGGGCCTCCTCTCTATCTTCACTGCTTGGTAGATTCAGGATAATGGACTCCAAGCCTTTATAGGAGAAGGCCCGGGCCACCTTCCTTTTGTAGTCCTCGAACCCTTTGAAAAACGAGTCAAGGACTGCCTCCCGGATCTTGTCGACGAACACCTTCGAGGCCTTGAAGTTTGGCACGGCTTCGGTGGCCTCCTTCTTGGTAGCCTCCATCAGGGCCACCATCGCTGTGGCCTTCTCATCCATCGCTACAAACCAGGCCATTACTACATCAAGGTGGACCTGAAGGGTCTACACTCACCCCTCCAAGCATGCTGCCTCCATGACGGACTCCTCCGCTTGGTGGGCAGCCTTCTCCCTCTCCGTAGCCAGGGCCACCTCGAGGTCCTTGGCCTGTCTTTCCAACTCTGCCACTGTAGTCTGGGTGCTGGCCACCTCGGTTTGGAGGGCTTTGGTCTGCCCCTCCAAGTCACACACCCTCTCAGTTTGCACCCAGGCCTCCACCTCTGTGGCTTTCGAGCACTTCTGGTGGTTGACATCCTGTCGGGCCAATGCCAGGTAGGAGTCCTGGATCAGCAAGGCATCGGTGCCCACCAGCAATAATAGAAATGTTAGCTAAATCAACATAAGTAATGGGAGAAAGACTAAGGAAGAGATGAGCTTATCACTAACAACTGGGGGAACAGACTCGTGATGATGGCCAATAGTTGCTTACCACTCCGCTCCCAGTGGTCGTGCAGTTGGATGACGAAGTCGACCATCTTCTCAGCTAGCATGGGGTCAAAGGTGACCGTCGCATTTGGTGGTACCATGGTTGACACCCAGCTACCCCCAGGCCTGGTGCCGTGGAAGGTGCTGTCGGGCCTAACGTGGTCAACAATGAAGGCATGGGGGCCACCGGTTGGGTGTGGTTGCTTTTGTGGCAGCTGGTGGCATCGGCCTCCCTCTTGTCACTGCATTGGCCACAACCTCCACCACCTCCAGTGATGGTGGGACTTCAGCACGAGGAGGAGCTGCCTAAGGGGCTTGTGCGACCACCTCTCCAACCGCGATGCTCCTGCTGGGCATCTAGGCCATTGCTCCAGATGTGGTTGGGGCCGGCCCGGGCCTCCTCTCTCCTAGACTGGCTGAAGGCTCCGCAGCAGGCCTCCACCCTGGCTTCTCATGGGGCCTTTTTTGTGGGTCCTTCCTAGACCTCGAGGATGCAAGCCTCTTCTAAGACATCTCCCGAATGTGATCCATGAAAAATTTCATGTTTGCAAAGAAAAGAAAGCTTCAGTTAGACTCAAAGTAGAAGAATTCTTATTAAAGAGGAATTCGAGTTTCGAGCCTTATCTAAGGATCGGATTGGGCTGACCCCGACCTCGAATAGATTATATTCGGTCAGCAGGTCCCGAAGCAGAGGAACCTCGGAGGTGATGAGCCAGTCATATACCTCCTTATTAGCAGCCTCCACTAGGGCATTCTAGTTGGGTGTGCGGTCTGGGTTACTCCAGACCCAGTCAATTCCCTTAACTGAGGCAAAAAGAACCTATTCTTCCATCCCTTGATGGAGGTAGGTAGATCAAATTTAATGACCCCCGATCGGGGGGTCACGATCCACCACCTGTTATCAGGTGGGTGGTGTTTTAGGGTGAAGAGGGTCCTGAATAAGAAAAAACGCCTGTGAAAATGATAAAGAATAGTGAAACAGGAAATGGCCCTAACAGCATTTGAAGCAAGCTGAGCAGGGACCAGGCAATAGTTGCTGAGAAAGGAAAGAAAGAATGGATGAAGAGGAAGGTGAAGGCCCCCGAGAAAGAAGTCCTTGTACAGGATGATCCGGCTCGGGCCACTAGAAGTGACCTACTCCTCCGGCCTTGGAGTTGAGAGCCAGACCAAGTTCGAAATCCCATAAGTACCCTGAAGATGAAGGAGGTCTTCTTGGGTCATCGTCGAAGCAATGCTAAAAGGACTGGCTGAATCACAGCTAGGAGAAGGAGCAGAAGGAGGGAGAGGAGAAGGAACAAAAGGGGTTCCTATGACTTATCCCATCCACCGAGGGCCCCTACAGATCCTAAGAGGGACATCCTCCTCCTTGCTATCCAAGGAAGGAGGCCTCGGCTGGGATGGCCTCGTCTCACCAGAATGATCCGGCCAACGGTGCCTCCTATTGGAAGGGTTCATCTTAAAGGAAAGAAATAAGAAGGACCTAAAGAACCCTATTTGATCCCCTTCAGCATAGGTCGAAGGAGAAGGAGGAAGCAGGAGAAGGTGGGACTGACTTGAATGCCTTAGGTTAGGGAGTCAAAATTGGATGAAAAAGCTCTGGCTTTCCTTGCTCCCTCACTTGAAGGTTCTTAAGAAATAGCTAAGGCAAAATGACCTCTTTTCAAAAGACTGATAGCACCCCGATGCATCGTACCGATCAAAACATGTATCCTTTCATCTCTCCAGCCATTGAATGCTCTCCACACATCAAAATCCATTGAGAGTGGTGCTTCAATATGCACGAAACTGCTCTAGGCTAAGTGCTGACCACTAGATGCTCGCCAGGCATCAAGATCTGCTAGGAACGATATTTCGATATGCCGAAAACTGCTTCGGGCTGGATACAATCATCATGCTTTTCCCTGCACTAGCTGATGTGGTGCCTCCTCATTGTTGCTAAGGCACGATGTGCAAGTCATCAACAGTCGAGGCATTAAATGGCATCGACTAAATGTCCTTCTATGTCAGCATCACCATAACTCCCTTCACCCTCAATGCCACATCGTGCTCTGGACTCAAGAGTGGGGGGCATTTGATGTGGTTTGACTACTGACATGGAGCCTGCATCAGACCTAGCTGGAGGCCCAATTGGTAGAAGGTGCCACCTAGATATGTCGCCAGATAAATGCCGAGGTCGAGCTCCCTGCCAAGGTCGAGCTCCCTGTCGAGGTCGAGCTCCCTACTAAGGTTGAGCTCCCATCCAAGATCGAGCTCCCTGCGGAGGTTGAGCTCCCACCCGAGGTCGAGCTCCCCGTTCGAGGTTGAGCTCCCATCTGGGGTTGAGCTCCCATATGAGGTCGAGCTCCCATCTGAGGTCAAGCTCCCTACCGAGGTCAAGGTCCCTGTCGAGGTCTAGCTCCTTACTGAAGTAGAGCTCCTTGCCGAGGTCGAGCTCCATGTCGAGGTCGAGCTCCCCATCCAAGGTCGAGGTCCCATCCAGGGTTGAGCTCCCATCCAAGGTCAAGCTCCCTGCCAAGGTCAAGCTCACTATCGAGGTTGAGCTTCTGATCAAAGTCAACTCCCCTCCTGAGGTCTAGCATGGATGAAGACACGTGGACCTGGTCTCCCCCTCGTGCAACCATTGGAGTGGCTAGGATAGTGACCTAAGTAGGTGGTGTCACCATCTCCGCCGGAACCCTTATGTTACTCAAAAAGACTACCATCCCGTGGAGTGGCACTCTGCCAGGGCACGTCGCCTACCATCTCTATGGAGTGGTGCTCTACCAGGGCACGATGCCTGCAACCTCTGTGGAGTAGCGCTTTGCTTGGGCATGTCACCTGCAATCTCTATGGAATGGTGCTCTGCTAGGGCATGCCACCTGTATCCCCTATGAAGGAGCATCCCATCGAAGGACTAGGCCTCTCAACTTGTTGTTGGCACCTTTTGTGGAAAGGTGCTCCACCTGGAGCATTGCACCCTTCAACCCATTGCTTGTACCACATGGAAGAAGAAATTTCTACCAGGAGTCTCAGACCTCGTAGTATCTTTCGCCAGGCTAGTGCTTTACCAGGTCCCCAGACATGGTGACATGATGCCTATAAGAAGCAGTGTCCTGTCAGTGTATCATGCCCCGTAGCACACCACTTGTGCTCACCACAGAAGGGATGCGCACTTTGTAGTACTTTGCCTGCACCCATGGCAGAACCTCTCTACAAAGGCTATGGACCCTGTCTCCCTCCTCTTAGGAGGAGCGGGGACAAGCCTACGCTCCGCTCGCATGAGGCATTCCTAGAGAGCATCAGACCAGGGCTTTGCACCCTGCCAGATGAAATACGCTTCTATAAGAAGCTCAAAGGGGCCTTCGGCAAAGATAAGTGAAAAATAAGAAAAAACCAGTGCAAGCAAGAGTAGGTGAAAGAAGCTCAAGGGCAGGAGAAATGTCCGAAGACTTTCCCAAGAGCTTACACTGCTACTGCTACCACTATCCTAGCTCCCACTACTCTAAACTTCTACTCTGTCTCTTCAAAAATCCTTTAAACGTAGAGACCACTCTAGGCTCCACTAAAGAGGATCTATTCTTCTTGATCGCCCACTGACTTGATCATCGGAGTACCCCACCGAGATCCCCTACCCGGGTCTTCTCTCTTTTGCAAGACCGGTCGCACTTGGAGGACACCAGGCAGGAAGTCTACTCACCGGCGCCACGTATGAGCTGCAGGCCATGACGATCTAGGCAGCAACAGGTAGCATTTCTAGACTTGTCATCATATCAGTTGACATCATAATGGAGAAAGCGAAAGGTCCCACACTTTAGTAAGAGTAATAAGATCACTAACCATGACATTCTTCCAAGAGGTATTAACATTTATGAAAGTTGGCCACAATTCAGTTGGTATAGTCAAAAGCCAAGGGTCCCTTAGAACATTGATAGAGTGATCATTACAAATAGCCCATTGAAAATTATACTGAATGGTAGGGCCCCCACATTTGAATTTTCCTCCAGATGAGAGAACATTGAGTAGACTTGTTGTATGTTACCCAAAAACTATAGAAATGATATTTGGCACTGACCACCTTAGCTCACAAAGAGTTAGGGTTAAGAATTAAATCAACTGCCATCCTACTGAAAAATGCCTTCTATTTGACATGAAAGGGCACTAAATTGAGTCCTCCATAATTTTGATGCATACAAACCTTCTCCTATGCTACAAGATGTAGCTCTCTCTGATCTGCAGTATGGTCCCAATAAAAGGCCCTAATTCCTTCTCCAATCTCTTAATTATGGCTACAAGAACATAAATACAAGAGAGGCAATATGAAGGAATTGAAGTAAGCACAGATTTCAATAGGGTGGTTCGTCTTGCAATAGACAATGCCTTCCATTTCTAATTCTAAATTATTGGTGTCATCTTATGCTCAATGAAGGAATAGTCCCGCCTTTTCAAAGGCTTCCTTGAGATGGGTACTCCAAGATACTTCCAGGATCCTACAATGGAGTTCCTTTGAGTCGGGCTTCTGATTTGAGCTTTGATAAGAGGGGGAGTTCTTGGACCAATCATTAATTAGGATTTTGAGAAATTAATCGCTTATCCAGAAACATTGTAGTAAGCATCAACAATGGCTTTTAAGTAGGCTACATCTTGAACTATGGCTCTCGCAACAAAAAGGCAATCATCTACAAATAAAAGGTGCAAAATTATTTGGCCTCTCCAAGAGGATTGATAGGATTTCAATAGACCATGTTAAATAGCATAATGGAGCATTTTAGATAACACCTTGGAGCTTGATATGAATAAATATGGGGATAGAGGGCACCCTTGACAAAGACCTCTTGTAGCTTATATTCAGCGAGTAGGAGCACCATCAATCAACAAAGCCAAATTAAAATTCTAAGTGCAAGCTCGAATTCATGTGACAAATCTTGGGTGGAAACCATACTGAGTTAGGATGGTAAGTAGAAAAGGCTAGTGGACCCGATCATAAGCTTTTTCCATATCCAATTTTAAAATTGCTAACCCTCTTTAAAGCTAATTAAAGAGAATGCATTAACTCTTGGGCTAATAAAATATTTTGAACAATACTCATACCCTACAAAAAAGCACCTTGTTCCATAGATATAAGGTTAGGCAAAATAGTTTGAAGTCAATTAACCAATATTTTAGCAACAATTTTATAAGCTGTGTTACGAGGCTAATAGTGCAAAAATTAAAAAGAAGCCTAGGGTTGTCTTTTTTAGGAACAAGGGTAATATAAGTTCTATTCCAAGATTCTGGCATGAGACAAAGAGAGAAAAAATATTGCACAACATGTATAACTTCATGCTTGATACAGTGCCAAAAATCTTGGAAAAAAAGAATAGGGAACTCATCAAGTTTGGGAGCTTTGTCAGGGTTCTTGTTTTTTACAACATTTTCAATTTCAGATTTTAATACAGGTTCAATTAGATGGTTGTTTTGAACATTAGTTATTCTTGATTAAATAATTTGACTCTCCATCTCCTCCACCTGAGGGTTACAAGTCCATCTCTATGAAAAATGGTCAACAAGGATGCAAGTGATCTCATTAACTTTATTATGTTGGACCCCTGCTCATCATGGATTGATAGAATTTTGTTCCTTTGCCTCAAAATTATGGATCTGTGGAAATATCTTATATTTGAATCCTCTGCTTTCAGCCAAGTTGTTCTAGCTTTTTGTCTCTAAAATACTTCTTGCATCTATAAATTCATATGATATTTATGAAGTAAGGCCATGAGATGATTAAATTGATGATCAGATAACCCACCCATTCTAGCTTCTAACATTTGAATATCATAGATGATAAAGGTCCTACCCTTTGGTAAAGAGATTTCCAATTGTATATGTCCATCTTAAAAGAGCTCGATGGGTGTTGTTCAATAGCATAATTAACTGAATACCAGGGAAGTGGTTGCCCTTATGCTACCAAGCTTTCTTTATAACCTCATGGATGCCTTAGGCAGTAGAACCACATCTTTTCAAATCTAAAAGGATATTTATTTTTAAATATTAGGCTTCCAAAGATAGCATAATAGGGTAGTGGTCATATCCAAATCTAGAAAGGTGCATAATAGAAGATTCTGGATACATATTTAACCAGGTTTTAGAAACAAAAGCCCTATCCAGCCTTTCCAATTTCTAGCATTGCCCTATCTCTTGTTACACCAGGTATAGTTGGATCCCATATAGCCCATGTCGACAAGACCCGTGCATTGGACAAAGCTTCTAACCGCCCTTATGCCTTTGTTGCCTTGAAATACTCTCCCCTTTTCTTGTCAAACACATTGAGGATACAGTTAAAATCTTCAATTAAAAGGATGGGAAGTTGTAATTTAAAATAGCCTAAGCTTGCCTCCGCACATCCCTACTTTCAGTCATACAATTGCTTGCATACACAAACCCAACAATCTAAGGTTGTTGCTGATTGGAAGAAACAACACAAAAAATAACTTGTTTATTCATATGAATAAGGCTTAGTTGTTCCATATTCTTCTTCCAAACAATGATGATGCCTCCTGAAAAACCTTGGGAAGGTAGCAAGTAACTGTTCCACTAGTGACCCATAACCCTTTTAATACTTTGGGAGTTTTGGTCTGAAATCTGAGTCTCTAAAAAGCAACATATATCAGGGTTTTATTCCCTTATCAAAACTTTAGTATAATTCACAAAGGAAGGCTTCACCGCTCTTCTGCAATTTCAGGTTAAAATCCTCATCAATCTAACTGCTTGGATGTAGTTGAGGAACCTTCAACTACATTCTTCTCATAACTCAAACATAGGTGTTTAGGCAGCTCACTTCAGGGATTCATCCCTTGCGTGTCCTCCCTATCACCCCCAACTTTAGATAATTTGGATTGTAGTTTAGAGAAAGTAAGTTGATGGAACAGAGGTTCAGTAGCATTAGCACTTGCTTGAGCTTTGTCCCCTTCTTGAACAGTGTAACCTGTCATTGATGATGTCCCTGCATGCTGCAACTTTGTTTGACTTTTATTTATTCCTGCCACAAGCCTTCAAACTTCTTTGCATCTAACTTATATTTGGGAACTAGAGCTGATAAAACTTGAGCATGCTGTACATCTCCATGTGCTTAGTTTCCTCCATGATAATGACTTTTACTTATGGAGGGGATTCTGATCTGATGCAAAACGGGATCAGGGGTAGGATCGTGAGTGAACCTAGAAGTCACATAAATTTTGATTTTTTTTATTTTTTTTTATTTTTTATTTTTTATTTTGTATTTTTCCGTCCCAGAGAGCTCTCTCGATATTACATACATACCCTGTTCTTCCCCTCTCCCTCTCATGCGGCCTTCAACCAAAAATAAAATGGCATAGAAGAAACCGTGAAGGCCCTTGCTCTGTTTTCTTCTCATATATATATATATATATATATATATATATATATATATATATATATATATATATATATCTCACGGCCTGCAGCCTTCCACCAAGAAATACAATCAGAGAAAACCCGTGTAGCCCTGGAAATCACCTCAAGCCTTCTTCCTTCCTCTCTCCATCGCACGGCCTGCAACCTTCAACCAAGATCTGCCATGCAGAGAAAAACCCATGAAGCTCTCGGAAGACCTCGTGAGAGAAGGGAGATGAAAACCCGTGAAGGCTGGGAGGATTTCACGGACGCCCCCAGTTGTTTTCCTCTCCATTTTGCACGGCCTTCAAATAACATGAATCACCGGCTGAGAAATCCCGTGAGAGAAGGCCGATCAAACCAAACTCCATCTGGAGGACTCTTGATCGGTGGAGAGAAAAAGGGAACCGCTGGAAGAAAACCCATACACCGTGAAGACAAAAATACCGAGAGGGGAAAGACATCGGGAGAAAAAAAACCACCGAGAGACTTCTTCAAGTTCACGGTGCCCTCATATCCCCAACAGATCAACATGCAGTTCAAATCTATGCGGCATCCGATCAACAGCAGACCACATCCATTAACACGGTAAAAACATGGTAACCGCGAGCAGGGGAAGAGGGAGTAAAATCGTGTAAACGAGCCAAATATTAAAGCGGTTCATTTAGACCAAAAACCGGTTCAATAAAGAACAAAATGCCAGTCCGACCAAACCAGAATCAGAAAGAAAAATTGGGTCCAGTTATGGTCTACCAGGAATAATTCTTGGTTGATCCAAACCATTCATGGTCGATCCAAATCAGACCAGGTTGACCAGAAAAAATCCAACGTGTGCTCAATCAGTCCGTTTGACCTTAATACTGAAACGATTCTCAATCGTTGATCGACTCCTGAATCATAAAGAAATCCTCTATGGCGTGTAACCTCATAGGTTCGAACCTAAACGGTAGCACCGGAACATTTCCAGTACCAGCACAAGATACCATCTAGCAATGGGTCCCGGCGTCCGGATAGGCCGAATATGCGAGAGCAATCTATCGAACCTCTGGCATATGGTTACCGTATAATTCATCTCTTTGACCTCCAATGCTGTAGATGACCTAGGGTTAAACTGCTAACCCTAACTGAGTCAATCCATAACATGTCTCAACCTCGCAAGTCTAGTGGCTCCTTACTAGGACTACCCTGGTCGAGGATTTGCTAAATTGAGACACTGTGAGACATTCAATCCAAACAACTTAGACAGGTCAATTCCATCTTGGTCCACCACTGCTCCACAAGTACTTGCCTGTATCCAGAAACTTTCCATCACCGGATTAGAAATCCAGGTAGTCCGGCACCAAAGCATAGGGAGTTGCTTGCAAGCTACCATGGTGACCTCAGGTCGGAGGGACACATATATCCATATCAATCGCGAGCAATCCTTTGGTAGAAAAGAGCTCCACGGAGTCACGTTCAATGAGATGTCACACATCCCACTTGTAGATCACATCAGTGTCACCAGACTCCTTTGGTCAAGAGGACAACCAAACGATGTGAACCACAACAACCTACACTTGATACATTGCCATCCTATACAATGTATCCTTTGGTTGTGAACCTTTTAAAGGACCACTCGATATATCCTCTCTATATCGAAGTTAATGCAGTCCTAAGGACTTCATCATATAAATAGAGTTCATTATAGGAAAATGAATAATGTGATGAGCTGCCAAAATAAAGTTTTATTAATTCATATACTAATTACAATACTGAGCACAATCACCTACAACCTAGGCGATTGGCTTTGGGACACAATTCCCAACATCTGCTCCGGTGGTTGGCAGCGGTGGTTGTCGCCGGCTTTGGTCATCGTTGGAAGGCCGAGGGGGCACGAACAGGAGGGAAAAGATCCGGTGGGGAGTTGAGGGATTGGACGTGCCCGAATGAAACCGGAGGTCGGAATCCGCTAGGGTGGGGCGGTGGATGTCGGGGTAGCCGTGGACGTCTCCGGACAGGAGGGAGATGACGGCACTTGGCTCGGCTCCAGCAAATGGTAGTGATGGAAGGGGAGCCCGGTTAGTAGGTGACCGGCTAGAGGGAGGGAGGCCCGGCTTGGTTGGAGAAATGACTGACGGGGCCTCGGTTGGTGATCGGAGGTGGACAAACAAGATGGGCAGTGATCGGAAGCACTGGTGATGATGTTTGAAGCAGGGGAGACTGGGCTTTGAAGGAGACCAGCAGGGCGGCGGCGGGGTTTGTCGGCATCGTCGGCAATGGGAGGAGGCTGAGTCCAAGTGGCAAATCCGTGTGGTTATGGGTGCGTGGCATCGATCTGATGGACTGGGGCGGTTCCGGTCGGTGGGAGGACGGTGGTGGCAGAGGAGGGTTGGTGATGGATGATGACCTGAAAAGCTTCTGGGCGGCGTTGGGAGGAAATTATGGCAGACTCCGGGTGAGATCTGGACCGGAGAGTGGCAACAATGGTGGAGGGAGCTTGATGGTGGGCTATGGGTGGTGGATTGGGTGTTCTGGGCTTTCAATTCGAGTAGATTTAGGAAGAAGATGACAAGAATAAGTCCAGGATAGATGAGGAATAAGGTCGAGATAGAGAGAATAATGGGAATAAGGAGAATAGGTGGAGGAGAGAGAAAATGAGGGAAAGATATAGAATACCCTAATCCTCTTAGCTCTGATACCAAATTGATGCGGAACGGGATCAGGGGTAGGATCATGGGCGAGCCTAGAAGTCACCTAGATTAGGATACCTTTTTTTTTGTATTTTTTGTAAGGGAGTGGTGAAGGAAATGATGGGGATGAAGGATAGGGATCTAAATCTCATGGACATTGGACTCACACTAACGAAGAGACCTCTCACCTCTAGGGCATCTCACCCACCTCACTAATGGAGCTGTTAGGATGAATCTCAGAGGACATGAGGGCGGTAAGGAAGATGAAATCAAGGAAGGAGATAACTAGACATGATCTCACATCATGTCCTGGGGTTGGACCTCACACCCTCTCCTCACGGAGCAAAAGAAGAGTCACTCTTCTCTAAAAAAAACTTTCATTCATCACTAGCCTTTTTTTACAAAGAGATTATGGGCCTATTTATAGCCTTCTAAGCCCCATTAAAAATTCAAATTTTACATGGAAAGAGGGGAAAGGTAGCTTCAAATTTGAATCTCAAGTTTCATGAAAAGGGGTGGCAAAATGCATGGGTGCCGAGTGTTTCCTTGTGGTTGTCAAGTGTCTAAATATGAAAATCTGCATGCATGGGCGCCACTTGGCATTCATATGGACATTCTTGTGTCATCATGTGTTGGGCATCGCTTGGCATTCATGCGGGCATTCATGTATCATATGTGTTGGGCGCTACTTGGCATTCATGTGGGGACCTTCTTATGTGGAGGATGAAATGATCTTTAAGTTTAAATTTATTTACATCGAAATTCATACTGCATTATGATTCGTGCTGCTTCGGGATTTGTGCTACTCTATGATTCATGCAGATCAATGTCCCCACATGAATTTTAATTTTAATTTTAATTTTAATTTTAGGATAGTTGCATCTTCATCAAAAATATAAAAAAAATTGTATCTCTGATTTTCTGCATCCTATCTTCTACATTAGGTGTCTAGGTTTCATCCACTTTCATCAATCTAGGGATTTTATTTTTCTATGAGATATGCATGATGTGTCATCTTTTTGTCCAATTAATTTTAATAATTTTTAATTATTTTTATAAAAATTAAAAAAGTCCTAAAATTTGGTATCTTAGAAATCCTAACTAAAATCCTGATATTTCTGTACCAGTCCAAAGACCCTAGGAGTTGCATCATTATCTGATTTTTGTTTTGCATCAAATTTGGTAGAGATCATCATCACCACCCATCCTCTGTTTCGTAATTTTTTTAGATTTTTTCTGGATCGGAATCCATGTCAAACTTTGCATCAAGCCAAACCCTAATTTTCTAGTTCTGTGAATTCTGCATACTTGACTAAATCAAACCTAACCAACTGCCAAACCCCTCCAATCCCAAGCCAAATTTTGTTTTCTAACCTAATCAACTTAAACCTAACTTGACATTTCATAAAAAGCCCAAAAATATTTTTATTTTTTGATTGTTGTTAGTTTGTATCAGGGCCATTGAATGTGCATCATCTTTTAAACTAATATTAAGGGTAATTCAATATCTTAGATCAGGGCAGGATTTTATCACCTGTCTTGGGCCCAAAATAACCACCATCATCCTAACCTAAGCTTTAATTAAAATTAATTAGACTTAATTTGCCCTAGTGGGCTAGGTGACACCAACAGGTCAGGTCCGAATTATGTGAGCCAACTAGTGCATTCAATTCTCCAACTATTACTGGAATCTGGTGTCTAAGAATAGGGGTCTAGAGTCAACTGACCTAAGTGGTATTGTGGTTTTTAATTGGATCCCTGCGAAAGTAGGAGGGGCCTCCCACACTCCCACCCCCTACCTGGCCAGAGGAAGGATTAATTATTGAGTTGGGTGTAAGTTGACTCGACCCACTCAGTTTTGGCTCTAGGTCTACGAAACCCTAGCTTGTACTAACCATTGCTTGCTTGGCTACATCATTTCACCTTGATTGTTTGCTTGATTGCATGACCACTAGATTAGGGACCAAATATCAACAGTCCAAACCCCAACCCAGTTCAGCCATGGAGTACAATCTTGAAGCTCTCATGAAAGCCACGAGTGAACAGATGACCCAAATGAATACCTAATTAACCACCCAAATAAACCAATCCAATACCCAATTAACCACCCAAATAAATCAATCCAATACCCAAACCCAAAACCAGCTTGCCTAGTTGACCACTCAAATTAACCAAATGACCCAATCAAATACCCAAGCAACCCATAGGTTTGACCATTTGTCCATATAGATCTGAGCCCATAACCTATGAACCCATGATTTATGAACCCATAACCCTTAGTCGACCCACCTTTGCTATCCCAGCCACTAGTCAATTTTCGCTTAGCCAAACCCCTCTTACCACCCCACTAGTTCACAAGGATGACCTTGAAGAGGAAGTGTATGAAGCTGATATGAGCTTAGTGGATGAATTTGAAGAAGAAGAAAAGGAGTTACCCATAGAAGACCTAGAATTAGTTGTCCTAGTAGGTACCCAGACTAAGACCAACCCAAAGTTAGTTAACCCTAACCATATCCTGATGGAAGTCAACCCAAAATTAGTTGACCTTGACCACACCTAAACTAGATCAGTAGTGGACGACCAGTTAGAGGAAGAGAATCCAGATACTACTATTAGGATCTTACTAGAGGAGCCACTAGAAGAAAGCCGAATTATAGAGCCCATTCCTGAATTTCATAAGCTAGAAGAGTTTATTAAGGACTTGATCTCTGTAACCCAGTACCCTCAAGATGAATTCCCTTCTGTAGTTCCCATTGAGAACCTCTTTCCTGAAATTAGTGACCCATTCTTCAATTATGCAAACTCTATAGACACATCTCAACCTTATAAGGTTAACCTCATTAGTCTAGGTCTAATCCCTGAAACCTTTTCTTACATCCTACTTCTTCCAGTCAACCCTGAACCCTTTTCTTACTTTCTACCCCACCAGACTAACCCTAAATTCACCTCGTATTTTTTGCCTTTTCTTGAATCTTCTTGTATTTGTTTAACCATTCACCTGCATCATGTAAAGGTTTGCATATTACATGCATTCATTGAGCCTGTCATGTTTGTATCAAACTTTTGGAAAACCCTTTGGCATCTATTAAGGGTTCCTGTTAAATTTTCATGTGCGTGCCAAACCATAGTCAAACCTAGAGAGCCTATAGTCTGTTAGATTTAGGTCCCAAGAGCCCAATCAGTCCACAAACCTAATCTATCTGTCACACCTACACTAACCTCTGCATAGTATTTGCATCAGAACTTTAGTCAAAAGTTAAACATAAATAATGAACTATATAAAAACTTGGCTAATTCCCGAAAACAAGTTAAAGAGTTTTCTACAGGGGATTATGTGATGATCAGGCTTCAGTCTGAGCAGTTCCCTCTAGGGACCATAAAGAAATTGCATGCTCACGAAGCTGGACCGTTCAAAATAATGAAGATAGTTGGATCCAATGCCTATGTGCTCGAGTTGCCGCCCAGATTAGGTATTAGTTTCACTCTCAGCACTTCAGACCTTATGAAGTATCGGGAGCCAGCAGCGATACCTAGTGAGGACTTTGAACCAATTCCTTCCCTTAAGAGTGAACCCACCCCAAAGAGTCCACTTACAAATCGGCCTAATAGTGAGGAAAGGATTGAGCGCATCCTGGATGACCAAGCCATCAGTACCCAGAACACAGGCTATCACCGGTATTTGGTTCATTGGCAAGGTTGGCAAGAATCTAAGGACTCATGGATCACCTGTGAGGATCTGCAGCGCCTCAACCCAGACCTTCTTGAGATGTATGAGAGCTACATTGACCCTTTCTCGACGGGGTCGAGTTCCTTCCGCCCCAGGAGAATTGGTGGGGGCACCAGGATCAGACACAGATTACTAGGCCGTATTTGGTTTACTTAGCCATATGTCAAATTTTATAATCAAGTAAGATTAAGTCTTGTAATAAGTTAGGCCTAGTTGATTTGTCTCAACCTCAGTCTAGTCAAATTGAGTCCTGTAAGTCCTGTCCAGTACAAGTTAGGTTTGTACAAGAGGAGGAGCACCAAAGTCAGAGTTATATCAAGTCTAGAAGCCCATGATACTCGGATGCTTAAGGAATATACCAAAAGCCCATGGGTCCAATTGATACCAGGAGTTTTCCAGCACCCAGCCCAAGAATTCGGCCACCAGAAGACCCATGCACCCATGTTTTGAAGACCGCACCCAAGGCCCATTGGAGGATGCCCAAGGCCCAATGGAGGATGCCCACTTACTGCCCCAAATGCCAAGCCCAATAACATTAGGCATCCAAGCCCTTTTGGCCAAGTCCAAGCTCCATTTGACCAAGTCAAAGAATGAAGGAAATCCATATCAAACAAGGAGAAACTATTCCTACTCAACTTGTGATCCTATTTCTATTCTACTTGTAATCCTTCTCCCTATCTAGCTTGTATTCCTATTCTAACAAGGAGAGGGCATGGGATGATCTATATAAATCCCACCCCTCCCCCTCTTGTAAGCAACTTTTATCATGAAATAATACCTTGCTGAAATTTTTCTAGCTTGTTCCTTGTGTTCTTTTTTGGTGTGTGAGTGTTTGAGATTGGTGTGCCCTAATTCTACTAAGCCCTAGCAACCCCAGGTGTTCTTCTTCCAAGCCCTAATCCATCCAAAGAAGAAGTGCCTTAGGCCACCCAAGCAAGGAGTTCTTCTTCAAGCATCAAGCCGGCAACATCCAAAACCCTGATTTCTTCTTTCTTCCAAACCCTAGTTCTCTTTCTTTACTTTCTTGTTTGTTTATTTGCTGACCTTTGATGCTTGCAGGATCCCTGTGGTGTTTCCCTCTAATGAGGAGGCCCACTTTGCCTCCAGGACTGATCCTAGATAGCTGCCCGAATCGAGGAACTGAAGGCTTATCTTCCAGGCGACGATCCCGAGTGCTGTGTGACCCCTTCATCGACAGGATCTTCGAATCGGTGCTTGGTAAAAATCCTTCCCCCTCCTAATTTCTGATTTATTGAAGGTATGCTATCCTAACCGGGGGTTTCTCAATCTCCAAGATCTTTTCTTTTCTCAATCTCCTAGATAGCTACCCGAACCGAGGAACTGAAGGCTTGTCTTCTAGGCAACGATCCCGAGTGCTGTGTGACCCCTTCATCGACAGGATCTTCGAATCGGTGCTAGGTAAAAATCCTTTCTCCTCCTAATTTTGATTTATTGAAGGTATGCTATCCTAACCGGGGGTTTCTCAATCTCTGAGATCTTTTCTTTTATTATTTTGGCATGAGTTCATATGCGGGTATGATGTTTTCTTTCATTACATACTTGCCTGCTGATTCTTTACTTGATTTCGGGTTTCTAGCCTACAAATTAAAATTATAAAAATTATAAAAAAATTAGTTTCAATTTTCTACATATATGGTAGTCTTAGGATCATCCCGCATCAAAAGCGAGATTTGAATAACAAAAATTGACAATGTTATTCTTGTTGGACATCTTTATTTTCATTATAAAAAGTGTTATAAATTTTTATATGGATGTTGTTGACTCTGGTTTTGATTTTGATAAATAACAAAATATTGTGTATATATGAGGTACTAATATTTTGTTGGAGTTGTAAGATAAATATTTTAGGTACCCCTCAAACTTATAAATGATGAACTCAAATGATCAATCCTTAGGCAAGAAAATTTTATATTCTTGGGATGTCTTCAAAAGTGGAAAAGTTAAGAAAATCATATTTTATTGGATACTTGAATGTCGAAATAGAAGAATATATATCAAGGTTTCGAAATTCAAAGTTTGACACATATTTTTGAAGTAGTATAGGTCAACTGTCAACTTAAGGATTTCAAATATCGACCCCCAGAATAGATTCAGAAAAGAAAAAGTAATGGCATACAAAGTTTCAACCATCATGCCCAAGTGTCAATACTTACCATTCAAGTGTCGACTCATAGGTCAGCTCATATCCAAGTGTCAAAGCCATAGAAAATAATAGAAAGCTAAATTTTTTATACAAACTCAAGTATTGATACCTGGACTCCAAGTATTGATTCAAGGTGTTGACTCATTGATCGACTTATGACTCAAGTCACTTGATTTACTAAGAAAATAAATTCTTGCAATTTCAAGGGATTTTTTGACAAAAAAGTATTAATAGCAAAATTTTCCAAGGAAAAAAAATTCTTAGAAAATCTCTCATAAATTATTTTTGCGAGGAATTTTCCAAGATATTTTTCTATCATAAATGAGTTCTTAGAAAAAATATTTTTGCTAAAAAAACTTCTTTGGAAAATCCCTCAAAAATTAATTTTGCAAGGGATTTTTTGAGAATTTTTTCCCATAAATCAATTTTCAATGAAAGTTTTTTGATAATTTTTTTTTCAGAAAATCCCTTATAAATTTAATTTCCAAGGGATATTAGGAGGAATTACTTTTTCATAAATGAGTTCAAAAAATCCTTCAAAAAACTTCTCAAAAATATTCCCTCGGATAATCCTTCGAAAAGTTTCTCTCAGAAACTCTCTTAGAAATATCCCCTCGGAAAATCCTTCAAGATTTTTTCTTAGAAAATCCCTAAAAAATATTCCATCAGAACATCCCTTGAAGAACTTCTCTAAAAAAATTTGTTAGAAATTTTCCAAAAAAAAATCCACCAGAAATCCCTCGAGAATTACTTTACTAAGGGAGTTTTCAATAAATTTTTCTATTATAAATGAATTCTTGTCAAAAAAATTTGACAAAAATTATTCTCTCAAAAAATCCCTTGAATTTTTTTTTACAAGAGATTTTCTGAGGGATTTTTCTCTCATAAATTTTAAAGATTATCTCTCAAAATTTACTTCTGTAAAGGATTTTTCGAGGGATATTTTCATCATAAATGAGTTCTCAGTGAAAAATTTTTAATGAAAATCTCACAAAAAATATCTCAAAAATTATTTTTGTATTCATAATTTAAGGAAAATTGCATGGCAATCAATCCGATTGGCGGTACTTTTCATAACTTTTGATGAAAATCCCTTGAAAATCACTTTTGTATTAACATTATTTCTTACTGCCTTTTTTCCTTGAGGTTTTGTTGTAATAAAGATATACATCCAAGTTAATTAATTAACCAAGATTTGACATTAAAATTTGTAGCCCTACTATATACTGTAGTCTATGTAACCTAGGATATCTTTTACAAGATCTATTTTTTTTGTTGGCAGGGGAATCCACTTGGTGAGCTAATTAGTTAATAATACTTACTAGTTTAACTCCTTAATTTAACCATGCTTCTAACTCATATTCCTTCACTGCCAGAAATTAGCAATTCATTGTAAGGGATATCACCAAGGAATCTATCCCTCAGAAAGTTACTTGGGGATTAGAAAGGGATTTTCACTGAGAAACCTTTAAAGAATTTGTAAGGGATTTATTGCCCTTGATGAATTCCTTGGAAATCTCTTGGTAATATACAAGAGATCAATGAATAATTACTTTAATAATTTTTACCAAAGGATTAGTAAGAAAAGTTAGGTCTCTCAGAGATTTATCAAAGATGGATTCCTTAGTGCCGATAAGATATTTTTAAAAATAAAAAGAATAATATTAGAGAAGGATTTTTTTTCTTAGAAATTTTTTAGTAATATTGAAATCTAGTACCAAGCGAATGTCACTTATACATTCCCTTATCAACATAATAATAAAGCTCAAAGATAAAATTATTACCACGTACTGATTGTCCTTTGATATCAATTAAATCAAAAAAATCCTTCCATCCTTCCCTCTTTGTCTAATCATTTAGATATGATCAAAACACCCTCTCTCTCTAATCGAAGAACAAATTATCCACCTCTCCCTCCACTCCACACCATACCTCTACCCCTCTCTCTAAACGAAGAACAAACCGTCGACCTCTCCCTTTACCCCTCTATCTCTAACCATTCAGATATAATCATAGCACCCCTCTCTCTAATTGAAGAACAAATTGTCCACCTCTCCCTCCATTCCAGACCACACCTGTCCCTCTACCCCTCTAACAAATGAGTAGGAGGTGAGCAACTGGTGAACGATGTTGCTAAATGATGCGAGGTGAGTAGGAGGTGAGCAACTGGTGAACGATGTTGCTAAATGATGCGAGGTGAGTAGGAGGTGAGCACATTGCATAAGTGTTGCCCAATGAAGCAATCCAAGAGGGGGGTGAATTGGGTATTGTTGCCCAGGTGGCTACCTAAGATGAGGGTGAATTAGGTCTTTTGAAAAATTAAAGCAAGTAATGAGCAATTTAAAATCCTTTGCTAGTGGTAGGTGCTATGATAGAATTATAAAATGTAGAAGCTAAACAGAGTCAGGAAGGTACAACACAAACACACCAATTTTATAATGGTTCGGAGTAACCCAGCTCCAACGTCCACTACCGAAGATACCACTTGGAATTTTTACTATATTCACACCCGAATACAGTATGATTGTTTTGCAAGATCACAATCCAAAACCTCTATACTTTGGTTTTACGGGATCAACAAAGAAAACCCAACACCCTTTGGTTTTAACAGGCTCACCAAAGAAACCCAACTTGGTTTTCACATGATCACCAAGAACCTAACCCTTGGTTTTAATAAGGCTCACCAAAAACCTATTTGGTTTTTTAACCGGGCTCACAATAACCCAACAATTCAAAGATTGAATTGAAAATAAATGCAACAAGAATGACAAACTAAATTTATCGGATAGTTGCCGGTGCAGCTTGTTGGAAGTCCACTTGAATGCACTTGAATGAGCTTTAATTACTTTAGTGGCTTCTTCCCAAATTTGTTTCAAGCTTCAGATTGGAGTTGATGAAGACTTGAAAGCTTGACTTGAATGCTCTTGTGCTCTTTTGCTATTGGTTGGTTGGATATTCAATGAAGCTCTCTTTCCTTTAAAGAACTCTCTTTTAATTAATTTCTTCAAGAAGGTCCAAATCCTTCAAATTTAAAGTCTTCCATCATCCCAAGGCAGTTCTAGCTATTGTAGACCATTGGAGAATGACTTTTGATCGTTGGAGCACTTTTTAGCATTCAAAAATAAATTCTGGAACTAGCCGTTGATGCCTAAAGGCGTCATTCGAGTCAGCTCGAATTCCTTCAAGTCGGCTCGAGTCCTTCTAGTCGATGGGTCGAGTTGCCAAATCTTCAATGCAATCGGTTCTTTGTCTCATAGCACAAAACATCACTCTGGACTAGTTGGCTCTTTGTAGCTCGGGTCAGCTCGAACTTGAATCTTGAAAATCTTGAACTCGAGGAGTCGGCTCTTTTCAGCTTGGGTTGGCTCTTCTTCTCAGGTTCGAGAAACCTTACTCTGGAAGAGTCGGTTCGATGCAGTTCGGGTCGGCACGCTTTCTCAGGCTTTCAGAATTAGGTCTGGCAGAGTCGGCTCTTTTTAGTTTGGGTCGGCTCGCCTGGCTGTTCTCAAAAATTTTCAGAAAATAGACTCTGAAGGAGTCAGCTCGGACTGATTCCAGTCGACTCGGATTCACTGGAGTTGGCTTGCTTTCCATCGAGTCGGCTCGGATTGCTACGATCTAGAATCCTTGCTGCGTGCCAGCAGGCAGAGTTGGCTCTTCATTACTTGGGGTTGGCTCGAGTATCTTTTTCAGGATTTTTATAAATGAACTTAAAGAAAACTCTCACCAACTCTTTTACAATTTCACACAAATCAACTCAAACTAAAATTCATGGCACACATACACTCACAGAAGTAACCCTTTTAATTGATTTTTCTTAGTATTTTGATTGGGTTCCTCTTTACAAAAATATTTACAACACAACTCAACCAAGAAAACATAAGTGTAGGAGTTGAAGTTTGAACATGTTATTCATCCTACAAAAACTTGTCAAACCCTTGAAGAGTTGTTAGAAATAAATGTACATGCTCCAATGTTTGGTTATCATCAAAATCACTTATGGGGTTAACAATCTCTCCCTTTTTGATGATGACAAAACATTGGGCACGAGGAATTCTTTACACTTTACATGTATAATAGTATTTGAAAATTAAATATTCATATGTATCAAAGCTAATGAAATTAGTAAGTAAGTATCAGAGCTCAAGAGATGATATCATAGTATATCATCAAAATATTGAACTTCTCATGCTTCAAGATATTATAATTAGCACAAAACATGGAGTATCAGAGTTCCAAAAAGAAATTGATAGAATTAACATCAATTTAGAGTAAGCAATAGTAATCAGAGCATTAAGAAGATAATAATTAGAACAAGATCATTTCAAGCGAATCTCCCCCTTTCTCTAGTAGTTTAAATAGTGCCAATATTTTTGTGCTCCCCCTTTTTCACTATTTTTATGCACTTTAAGAGTAGTTGGTAGGAGCTCAATATATATACTAGTTTCATTCTTTTCAAATTTCTCCCATTTTTCTTGTCAAATTTCTCATAACTCTCATTTATCATAATTCTTCCCCTTTTTGTTAATCAATCAAAAAGGTGATTTTAAATAAAGCTCAGATTTTAAAATATTGAGAAAGTTTTTAATATTTGTTTGAGATAATTTTATATTTTCAACTTGAAAATTCTAATTAAAATTTTGTCACAGTTGAATCAAAACGGTGTATGTTACACCAAATGAAATTGCTAAAGAGACTTTCATTTCATTGATAAGTTTGGCAAACAAAGTAAGAAAGAAAGTACATTTCAAATATAAAGGATAACATGTAGAACATTAAAAAAATCAGAACTACACCCAAAAGACTATCCAAATAAACTTTTCTTCTTCTTCTTCACTAGAAGAAGAGGAGCATACCTCTATAACTCTATCAGAGGTCTTAGTTTTCAGGGGTTTAAACCTTAAATCCCTGAATCTAGTTCTAACAGGGGCTCTAAGAACTTTAGTCTTCTTGGTTTTGGGTTCTTTCTTCTTGGTCTTAACAAATTCGGGTGGATCAGTCAAAGGAATGGGAGCAAGAAGGTCAAGTGATTCCTTGATAATCTGTTCATGAGCATCTTCAGTGAGAACAGTTTTCTTTTGTGATTGCAGTATGATGCTTATGATCTCTTCCTTGAAGTCCTCCATTTCCTTTTCAACTTTTTGCTGGTGAAGCTCTTGTTCAGATCTTAATTTCTGCAATCTAATGTCAACTGACTTTCTGATTTCCTCAATTGCAGAATTCATATGATCAGTCAAGAGTTGGAGATAGCTTCCATCTTTTGAAGTATCAGATTTTTTAGGTCAGATGGAGTAACCATTGTTTCTTTAGTCCCATCTTCATCAGCAGCTTCATCTTCTTCAGAAATGGTAGCAGCAACCTGACTAGGCATCTTCTTTATCCATTCTCCTTCTTGCAACTTGTATCCCATTTTCCTTAGTGAACTGAAGGAGTAGATATCAAAGTGGTGTAACGGTTTGCCTATTTCATTTGATAAGTCAACTCTTGCTTCTTCAAATAACAAAGTGAAAACCATATCGTAGGGTAGACAGGCTTTGACCTTTCTTGTTGCTTTAGTCATCTGAATCATCATTATGTATGGAAGGTTGAGAGGCCTTTCTTTAATCAAATGTCCCATAAATATCATATCTTTTGCACTGACCCAATCAAAGTGGCCAGTTCTTGGAAGAAATATCCTGTTGATTATACTGTGTAGCAGCCTCATTTCCTTCGTTAGTAGATTGGCTTGTACATGTTGGACTGTGCTCGCATCTTCTTTTTCCAAAATTAATTTTAGAATGTATTCTTTGTCTGGTAGAAGAAGTTCAGTAGCACCATTTGTTGGCATTTGCAGCAATCTGCCCAATTTTTCTTCATCTACTATAACTAACTTTCCCTTGACTGTAGATTCCAAATGAAATTCTCTAATGATAATGTTTTCATAAAACATCCATACTAGTGAAGGGTAGGTCAATGTATCCAAAGAACAAAAATACTTCCACCCTTGACTCCCTATCCAGTTTCTGATTTTCATTCCCATTTCTAGGAATGTAAAGTCGATCCTTCTTCCGCAAGTGACAGGACGATTGATCATTGAGACATGCTATCCGAGAGGAGAAGGAGTTTCTTCATCTTGCTGGACTGGAGGATACCTTTTTCTCTTTTCCCCACTTTCTCTTGCATCTATACTCTGAATGCTTGATTCACCGATTTGAAGAACTTTCTTCGCAGATCTTCGAGGAGCCATTGCAGAGGGATTAAGGAATTTTAGGCTCTAGTGACTGATTTTTGGGAGAAATGTAAAGCTTCCGAGGGAAGTGAAGTGAGTTCAAAGAAAAGTAAAAGAGTGAAGTACTCAGGAAAGACAATTTAGAACTTCCTAAATAGCGATTTTCCGACTTTCGAGTCAGCTCGCTCAGCCTAAAAATATCCGAGTCGGCTCGACCAAAGCGAACTCAGAACAATTAGAACACCGAGTTGGCTAAGTAAAGACTTAGTCGGCTCGACCAAAGCAAGAGTACAAGACTCGGATATTCAAGCCGGCTTGACCAGAGCAAAATTTCTCGAGTTGACTCAAACCGAAGCTTTCCACATGAAATCAACTGATTTGGAATTTGAATTCAATATGCTAAAAATTCAAGGAAAGTTATTCAAGAGATCATGAAACATTGTAGGAGATTTTCTAGATAATTTTTCTTAGTTCTTGAAGGAAATTAGGTTTACTGGATCTAGAAAGGATAACATAGCCCTAATTATCCTCTAAGCAACTCAAATCTAGCCTGATTTAGTGGCTTAATAAAGATGTTAGCTAGTTATTTTTCTGTTGGAATAAATTCTAGTTCTATGTCACCATTCAAAACATGGTCTCTAATGAAATGATGTCTAATCTCAATGTGCTTAGTCCTAGAATGCTGAATAGGATTTTTGGTTAAATTTATAGCACTTGCATTATCACACTTAATAAGAATTTTGCATTGAGAAACACCAAAATCTTCTAGTTGTTGTTTAATCCACAATACTTGCGCACAACAACTCCCTGCAGCAACATACTCTGCCTCAGCAGTAGAAAGTGCTACCGAGTTTTGTTTCTTGCAGTGCCATGAGATTAATTTAATCCTAGAAATTGACAAGTACCACTAGTACTTTTTCTATCTATTTTACAACTAGCATAATCAGCATCAGAAAACTCGATTAAATTAAAGATGATTCTTTTGAAAATCAAAGACCCAGATTACTTGTACCTTTCAGATATTTTAATATTCTTTTAACAGCAAGCATATGTGTTTCTTTGGGATTACATTGAAATCTAGCACATACACATACACTATACAAGAATCTGGTCTACTTGCAGTTAAATATAATAAGGATCTGATCATACCTCAATATAGCTTTGGTCAACATTGGATCCATTTTCATCTTTGTCCAATTTATAGGTTGGGCTCATGGGTGTATTCATTTGTTTGCTCGTCTCCATACCAAACTTCTTGATGATTTCTTTGGTGTATTTGGATTGGTTAATGAAGATCCCTTCCTTTGTTTGTTTTACTTTAAGTCTGAGAAAGTAATTTAGTTCACCCATTAGTTTCATTTCAAATTCTCCCTGCATTAGCTTAGCAAATTCTTCACAAAAACTTTCATTAGTTGCACCAAAAATAATATCATCAATATAAATTTGTACAACTAACATATCATTGTTTTTCTTTTTAATGAAAAGAGTTTTATCAACATTTCTCTTGAAAAATTATTTTCAATTAAGAAAGTGCTAAATCTATCATACCAGGCTCTAAGAGCTTGTTTCAAACCATATAAAGCTTTATTGAGTTTAAACACATGGTTTGGTAAAGCATGATTTTCAAAACCCGGTGGTTGTTCTACAAAAACTTGTTCGGCGATAAAATCATTTAAAAAAGCACTTTTCACATCCATTTGAAAAAGTTTGAGATTCATGTAGAAAGCAAATGCAAGAAGTAATCTAATGGCTTATAATCTTACTACAGGTGCATAGGTTTCATCAAAATCTATACCTTCTTCTTGACTATATCCCTTAGCCACTAATCTACCCTTGTTTCTAATTACATTTCCTTGTTCATCTAGTTTATTCCTATATACCCATTTGGTTCCTATAATTGGATGGTCTTTAGGTCTATCAACTAGTGTCCAAACCTTGTTTCTTTCAAACTGGTTTAGTTCTTCATGCATGGCTAACATCCAGTTTGGGTCATTTTCTACTTCTTCTAAGGTGTGAGGCTCTATTTGAGGTACAAAGGCTAGGTAATCATGTGCAATCCTATGTACAGATCTAGTCCTTATACCTTGAGAAAGATCACCAATAATTAATTCTTTAGGATGGAAAGTAGCGTACCTCCATTCGGTTGGTAGATCGATATGATCCTTATTTACCATTTCTTCTCCTTCTTCAACTGGTCTTTCTTGAATACTCATGTCTTCCATCTCCTTTTGAATGGTACCTGCATCATGATCAATACACTCATCTTTTCTAGATGGTGATGGGTTAGTTTCATCAAAAATGGCATGCATCGACTATTCAACAGTAAGAGTCCTTTTATTAAAAATCCTATATGCTTTGCTATGTAGTGAATAACCAAGAAAAATAGCTTTATCAGATTTAGCATCAAACTTTCCTAGATTATCCTTACCATTGTTAAGCATAAAGCATTTGCATCCAAATACATGAAAATAATTTATGTTGGGTTTCTTTTCATTCCAAAGCTCATAGGAGGTTTTCTTCAAAATAGGACGGATCAAAACACGGTTTAAAATATAACATGCAGTGTTCACCACTTCTGCCCAAAAATACCTTGGAAGATTACCTTCACATAACATTGACCAGGCCATTTCTTTCAAAGTCCTATTTTTCCTCTCTACAACACCATTTTGTTTGGTATTCTAGAAGTGGAGAAGTTGTGATCAATGCTATTTTCAGTACAATAATCATCAAAAAATTAATTTTCAAATTCTTTCTCGTGATCACTCCTAATTAAAATTATAGAAAGATTTTTCTGATTTGAAATCTTTTTGTGAAATTTTCTAAACATTTTAAAAGTTTCATCTTTGTATTCAATAAACAAAATCCATGTCAATCTGTAAAAATCATCTACAATCACAAGGGCATATTTCATACCTCCTAGGCTCGTGGTCCTAGTTGGTCCAAATAAATCTATGTGAAGTAGTTCTAAAGGTCTAGAAGTTGAATCAAATTTGTGGATTTAAATCTCTCCCTAGTTTGTTTACCCATTTGGCATGCATCATAAATATGATCAAAATCAACTTTAAACTTAGGCATGCCTCTAACAAGATTTTTGGAAATTAACTTGGCAATTATATGCATGCTAGCATGACCCAATCTTCTATACCATAATAAATATGACTCCTTGGTCTTAGCATTCATTGCAACTAAACTGGAGCTACTTGACATGGCAAGATCATTTAGATCTACCATATAAATATTTCCTAGTCTGTGTCCAATGAATTTACTGCTAGAATCAAGAGAGTTTGTTACTATGCACATAAATGAATCGAAGATAACTTTGAAGCCTTTATCACATAATTGACTAATACTCAATAGATTGTGCTTCAATTTATCTACTAGCAATACATTTTCAATAAAAGTACTGGGAGTTATTTTGATCTTACCAATTCTGATTATTTTTTCTTTGCCATTATCTCCAAAAGTAACCATACCTCCTTCTTTCATTTCCAGGATGATAAATTGGTCCTTGTCACCCATCATATGCTTTGAACAGCCACTGTCGAGATACCATCTTTTCTTTGATTTCTGGGCTGCAAGCCATTCCTGCAAGAAAATCAAGGAGTTCTTTTAGGTACCCAAGCTAACTTGGATCCTTTCAGGTTAGCTGAGGTGGTCCCTTTAGGAACCAAAACTTTTCTTGATGTGCTATGGACATTTTTAATAATATTGCAATTGAAAGCTTTATGTCCTAACTTTTTACAAACAAAACATCTGATTCTAGAATTTTGAAGTAATTTAAACTTTGAAGTTCTATATGCATGAAGTGCAAAAATAGCAGGTTTTGTATTTAAATTCTTAGGAATATATAAAAGGTTTTGAACTGGAAATAGAGTCTTTTGTAATAAAGGTTTTATGAGAAGTAAACTTAGGAACAAAATCCTTTGGTTTCACAAATGTAGTAGCTGGAACGTAATTTGAAGTTGAAGCATTAAAACCTATTCCAGCTTTATTTTCAGAACTTCTTTGATCTTTAAGAATTAACTCAAGCTTATTAGAAGATAGAGTTAATTTTTCAACAAGTGGCTTGAGTTTTTCAACCTCTTTTTTCAGCTCATTATTTTCTTTCAACAAAATATTATTTTTGTCATGAAATTCTCTATTCTCAGTTTTCAAGGCATTACATTTTTCAGAAAAGGTATGAAGTTCTTTTTGCAATAAATTGTTCTTTTCTGAAATCTCATCTTTTTCTTTGAGTAAAGAGTTATTGAGATGCTTTAATGATCTAATCTTTACTCCTGACTTTTTAAATTTAGATAATAAATCATGGAATGCAGAATTTAATTCCTCAAAAGTAAATTCAATTTGTGTGTCAGGGAAGTTTACCTCATCTTTGGGACCCATTAGACATAAATTTGCTATTTTTGTGGTCTCTTCTTCTTCAGTTGAAGTGGAGCCTTCACCATCGTTCCACGTGGCAACCATCACTTTCTTTTTCTTCTTTCTGAAAAATTTCTTTAATTAAGGACAGTCTGGATGAATGTGTTCCGGTTTCTTACATTCATAGCAGGTGGGGACTTATTCTTTATCCTTGTCCTTTTCTCTTGATTGTTCTCCTCATTTATGGAATTTTCTGTTATATCTTCCTTTCTTCTTTCCCATAAACTTTCTGAATCTCCTCACGACCATTGCAATGCCTTCATCTTCAAGATCATCTTCAGAGGAGGTAGAGTCATCTTCCGTCTCTTCATCATCTATTGATTCCAATGTAGCTTTGAAAGTAATTGTTTTCTTCTTTTTCTGATCATCATCCATTCTATGCTGCATAGCTAGTTCGTGTATGAAGAGAGATCCCATTAATTCATTCATTGAAAAAATATTCAAATCTTTAGCTTCCTGGATGACAGTGACTTTAGGATCCCATTTATCAGGAAGTGATCTCAAAATCTTCTATACTAAATCTGCATTTGAGTATACCCTGCCAAGACTTTTCAAATCGTTAATAATATCTGTAAATCTAGTATACATGGTAGAAATACTTTCATTAGGTTCTATTTTAAACAATTCATAATTATGCACTAAAAGATTTATCTTTGAGGTTTTCACTTGTGAAGTTCCTTCATAGGTCACTTCAAGTTTATCCCAAATTTCCTTTGCTGAAGAGCAAATGAAAATTCGATTAAACTCGTTTGAATCCAAAACATAGTAAAGCAAGTTCATTGCTTTGGCATTCAATTCCCCCATCTTTATGTCATGTTCGTCCCAATCCTCTTCAGGCTTAGGGACATCCACGCCATCGATTTTAGTCATGGGAACCTGTGGCCCTTTAAGAATGACCTTCCATAATTGAAAATCAATAGCTTGAATATAGATTTTCATTCATGCTTTCCAATAGGAATAATTTATGCCTGTGAAAAGTGGAGGCCTATTAGTTGACTGGCCTTTGGCCAAAGACGTACTCATGGGATGAGCCATCAATCTTTACTCTAAGATAATTAGAGACATTGCTCTGATACCAGTTATTACCTAGGTGGCTACCCAAGAGGGGGTGAATTGAGTCTTTTGAAAAATTAAAGCAAGTAATAAGCAATTTAAAATCCTTTGCAAGTGGTAGGTGCTGTGATAGAATTATAAAATGTAGAAGCTAAACAGAATCAGGAAGGCACACCACAAACATACCAAATTTATAGTGGTTCGGAGCAACCCAGCTCCTATGTCCACTACCCAAGAAACTACTTGAAATTTTCACTATATTCACACCTGAATATAGTAGGATTGTTTTACAGGATCACAATCCAAAACCTCTATACTTTGGTTTTACGGGATCACCAAAGAGAATCCAACACTTTGGTTTTAACAAGCTCACCAAAAAACCCAACTTGATTTTCACAGGATCACCAAGAACCTAACCCTTGGTTTTAATAAGGCTCACCAAAAACCTATTTGATTTTTCAACCGGGCTCACCAATAATCCAACAATTTAAAGATTTAATTGAAAATTAATGCAACAAGAATGACAAACTCAATTTGTCGGATAGTTGCCGATGCAGCTTGTTGGAAGTCCACTTGAATGCACTTGAATGAGCTTTAATTACTTTAGTGGCTTCTTCCCAAAGTTGTTTCAAGCTTCATATTGGAGTTGATGAAGACTTGAAAGCTTGACTTGAATGCTCTTTTGCTGTTGGTTGGTTGGATATTCAATGAAGCTCTCTTTCCTTTGAAGAACTCTCTTTTAATTAATTTCTTCAAGAAGGTCCAAATCCTTCAAATTTAAAGTCTTCCATCATCCCAAGGCAGTTATAGCCATTGTAGACCATTGGGGAATGATTTTTGACCATTGGAGCACTTTTTAGCATTCAAAAATAAATTCTGGAACTAGCCGTTGTATGCCTGAAGGCGTCATTCGAGTCAGCTCATATTCCTTCAAGTCAGCTCGGATCCTTCCAGTCGATGGGTCGAGTCGCCAAATCTTCAATGCAGTTGGCTCTTTGTCTCAGAGTACAAAATATCACTCTGGACGAGTCGGCTCTTTGTAGCTCGAGTCGGCTCGAACTTGAATCATGAAAATCTTGAACTCGAGGAGTCGGCTCTTTTTAGCTTAGGTTGGCTCTTCTTCTCAGGTTCGAAAAACCTTACTTTAGAAGAGTCGACTCGATGCAGTTCGGGTTGGCTCGCTTTCTCAGGCTTTCAGAATCAGGTCTGGCAGAGTCGGCTCTTTTTGGTTCGGGTCGGCTCGCCTGGCTGTTCTCAGAAATCTTCAGAATATGGACTCTAGAGGAGTCAGCTCGGACTGATTCCAGTGGACTCGGATTCACTGGAGTCGGCTCGCTTTCCATCGAGTCAACTCGGATTGCTACAATCCAGAATCCTTGCTGCGTGCCAGCAGGCAGAGTCGGCTCTTCATTACTTAGGGTTGGCTCGAGTATCTTCTTCAGGATTTATAAATGAACTTAAAGAAAACTCTCACCAACTCTTTTAAAATTCACACAAACCAACTCAAACTAAAATTCATGGCACACATACACTCATAGAAGTAACCCTTTTAATTCATTTTTCTTAGCATTTTATTGGGTTCTTCTTTACAAAAATATTTATAACACAACTCAACCAAGAAAATATAAGTGTAGGAGTTGAAGTTTGAACATGTTATTCATCATACAAACACTTGTCAAACACTTGAAGAGTTGTTAGAAATAAATGTATATGCTCCAATGTTTAGTTATCATCAAAATCACTTATGGGGTCAATAGGTATTTTAAAAATTTAAACATTTATATGCTAAACATAGAGTGCTTGTGTAACAAAGTGATTGTGCTCAATGTGATATGTAGTAGAAGTAGTAAATTAAATGCAGAGTAATAAAGAGCAAGTAGAGCAATCACAAACACATAGATGTATAGTGGTTCGGTGCACTCTAAGCACCTACATCCACTTTCCAAGCTTTCCCTTGAAAATTTTCACTATAATCTATCCAAGATTATAGCCAACTTGTTTTCTAAGGCTCACAAGTTAAACCTTTATTGGTTTTGTCACCTAGACTCACCAACAACCTTTACAACTTATTTTTAATCCAGGCTCATAAGTCAAACCTTAGTTGGTTTTGTCTCTTAGTCTCACCAACAACCTTTAACACTAGTTTCAATACCTTTAAAACTAGTAACAACAAATAAAAGCAAGTATACAAGAAATAAGCACAAGAAATAGTTCCTAAATAAGCAGAAATAAATGTTGATGAAGATCTTCTTGAATGCTTGAGTTATCTCCTTCTTAGAATCTTTGAATGCACACTTTTGGCTAATGATTTGAAGGCTCAAAGGTGAGTAGAAGGCTTTTTCAGGTGGAATCTATTTTAAAGCTCACACTTGTCTTTTCTCAAAAGATAAACTTTGTCTCTTCTTGTTATTCATGTCTTCAATGAGTTTGGTGAGTGATAAATAGCTCAAAACCATTGAAAAAATCGTTGAAGACCGTTAGAGTGAAGAAACTAGCCGTTTAGAGCCGTTTGGAATAAATTCTAAATTTCTGGAAAACTAGCCGTTATACTAAGCATCGACACTTGAATGTCTTCATGAGTCGATCTATGAGTCAATACTTAGAATTGTGAGTCAACACTTGGGTCGATACATGAGTAAAAATTTGAATTTTCAACATTCTACTTCACTTTTGGTCTCAGGCTATGAGTTGACCTATGAGTCGACACTTGAATTTGTGAGTCGATACTTGAATCTAAGTCATTCTCTTGAGTCGACACTTGACAAAAATTTCAAAAAATATATAATTCTATCCATTTTTTGTCTCAGGCTATGAGTCGATCTGTGAGTCGACCTATGAGTCGACACTTGGCATGTCATCTAAAACTCTGCATGCCAAACTTCTTAAATGTCGATACTTTCTTCATGAGTCGACATCTTGAGTCGACACTTAGTCCATGAGTCGATACATTGAGTCGACACTTGCTTTGTGCCATTTCAAAACTGCGTGCCTAACTTTAAAATTTCAAAATTTTATCCAATATCCTCTTAGACTTATCTTCATAAGGACCAAAGTGATCATTTTATCAATATTCCAAGATGAGAAGATAACTTAAACATTGAAATTCATCTTGCTTTGATGTTAGTAATTTTGATACTCTTGAGTGAAGAAATTGATGTACCTATGTCCTGAAATTCATACTCCAATTGAAACATTAGTCCAAACATATATTCAACATTTTGTTGTTCATCAAAATCAAGGAGCCAAAGCCAACAATCTCTCCCTTTTTTATGATGACAAAACTTTTAGTATATAAGCATAAAGTTCAAAATTTGACTAATATAGTATCAAAAGTTCTGAAAATGAATAAGTTTATCAAAACATCTTCACATTTGTCATCAAACAAAGTTCATACATGTATTTAGATGAAAATAGATCAAATTATTAGTTCATACAGTAATGTTTCAAGAGTTTCAAGGTTATAATTTCTCAATTTTTTTCCCTATCTTAAGTAACTTGTGAATTCTTGAAAAAATTTGAATTTGTTGCTTATATGTCCTTTTCTACTCCCCCTTTTTATCATCATAAAGCATTAAAAGAGGTTTCTCCCCCTAAATTGGTGCGTTAGTCAAAACAAATTGTTAAATAGACAAAAAGAGAGTAATGAAGAAAATTTCATAACTAAGAAAGATAACTTTCATTGATAAATAGTTTCAATACAATAGGAAGTACATGACATAACATAACAAAACATAACATAACATGACATAACATAACAGAACATGAACTGAAGAAAAATACAAGCATAAGATTGAAATACTAAACATACATGATACCTAAAATGAAACTACATGAAGTATAGATAAGTATCTGAGAGGCTAATCCTCATCAGAAGGGAACTCTAACACTATAGGTTCCATAACCCTAGAGGATGTGGATCTAGGAGTCTTATGCAACATGCTCCTAGTCCTAAGGGAAGGGCCTGATCTACCTATGACTCTGGTAGTCCTAATGGTACAGGTAGCAAGTGTCTCTGCAAGAGTCTCATAAGCTGAAGAAGAGTCAAGCTGAGCATCAGTAGGAGCATCTGGAGTCTGATCAGGAATAGCTAGTGTTTGATCCTCCATATTGATAATCTAAAAACTCCTACCTCATCACCACCATCACTGTCAAAGTCACCATCACCATCAGCATCGACACCACCATCACCATCAGGGGCAGCATCACCACGGGCAGTGTCATCATGTGTATTATCACTGCTGGCGGAGGAGGTGGTGGAGGAGCTGAAGGTCCTGCTGGAGACAATAATGATCTCAGCATGTCTCTAATCTCTATAAACTTAGCCTCCATCGTCTGTCGAATACCTGTGAGCTGCTTATCAGTGTGGATCCTCAATCCATGCAGCTCCAACTACAATTTAGTGGTCCTGACAGACTGCCCTAAAACCTCCTCTCGATCTTCAACAATCTATGGTGTGATCTGCTCCTCAAATGTAGACTCAGTCTCTATAGTATCTCTAGGAGCTGTGGCTAGAGCATGAGTAGTAGCTGGTGCAGAAGGCTCAGATCCAGAAGCAGTAGCTGGTGCAGGTCTGGAGGGAGTAAATGTTGAGCAGGTCCTGATGGCCCTGCCTTAACGACTCTAATCTCATCCTCCTCATCTGGCTCTTGCCCAGACTCTCGTCGAGCCCACCTGCCACTGACTCGCCTAAATTCCATTCGGTGAAGAGATTTCTCCCCGTAGGTGTCTATATGGAGAATCTCTTTAGAGGCCTCGCCCTCCAATGGGATACCGAACTCTCTAAGAATCCAGGTGAGACCCATACCGTAAGGTAGACATAATCTGTGCTGTGTAGCAGCCTTACCCATCTGATGGACAATGATCATAGGTAAGTTGACAGATGTCTGCTATCTCAAAGTCACCATCAGAACTAACTCCCACTTGGTGATGAAGTCAAATCTCCCAGTCTTCAAAATTAGAATTCGAGCAATGATATGGTGGAGAACTCTCATCTCTAGAGGCAACTGGTTTGCCGATACCACTGATATACCTTTAATATCCTCTCTCTCCAAAATACATCTAAATGTAGCATCCCTGTTACCTACATAGTTTGTTGCTATACCTTTGAGAGGAATCTACCAAATCCTACTAATGGTCTCAGTGGTCACTGGAATATGAACACCCCTAACCACTGCACTCCAACTGAGACCATCAGTAGCTAAGCTGCCATAAAACTCACGGATCAGGTGAGGGTAGTATTTCTCTCGCATGGTACAGAAAGGTATAAGTCCTATTCCTCTCAGAAGATCACCAATAATGAATCCCTCAGAGTCTTAAAACTGTAAGTCAACTCGCCTGCCACATGCTATCACCTTCCCTGCCACTCTCTCAACTGCAAGGGAAACCTGTGGAGTGGGAACTCTGTCAACTGGTAGATCCTGGGGCTGCTCCTCATGCTACTCAGCTAGGACCTGACGAGCCTTCGACATCCTTTCTCTGGAACTCAGCTTCCCATGCTCAAAGGCCAACCTCTTCTTGCGAAACACTACTTGCTTTTTGGGTGCCATACCACTAGAAGCAACAAGAGCAAGAAGAACGGGAACAATAGGGTAAATCGAAAGAGGAAAGAACCAAGAGATGGTGGATCAGACCAAAATGGTACCAAATAGGTGAAATCGGACTGAAGAGAAGAAAGATATGCTGGAGGAAAGAGAAATATGAGTGAAATAGGGAAATTCGAGCTGTAACAAAGGAAAACTGCATGGAATAGAAAGGAGAATTGGACCAAAACGAACCAAAAACAAGAGAAATAGGAATGAGTTTATCCAAAAAGGAAGGTCAAGAGTGGAAATGCACTGTTCTTGGGGGTTTGGACAGTTTTTGGGGACCACACGAAGGAGAGGAAGGTGGAAAGAAAGTGAGAAAAAGACTTTTGGGATGCCCTAAAAATCAGACTAGCCGCTAGTGAGTCAACACTTGAAAATTGCTCAAGTGTCAACACTTAGTTGACACTTGGGCAATTTTCCAAGTGTCGACACTTGGTTAGTTTCAGAATAAAATACAAAATAAAATTCCAAAAATTCAATGAAGTGTCTAGGGGCCATTCTAATATATAATTGAAAGGATTTTTGAGCATTTGAAAGAATTCAACAAGAATTTGAAAAGACTTCAAACAAAGGGATCAATGATGCCAACTCTCTTCTAATCATGCAAAACCTATATTCATTAAGGGATTTTGTGAAAATATCAGCAAGTTGTCTATCAGTACACATAAAATCAAGCATTACATCATTATTTTGCATATGATCTCTTATGAAGTGATGTCTTATTTCAATATGTTTGCTTCTTGAATGTTAAACTGGATTTTTAGTTAAATTTATTGCACTCGTATTATCACATCTTATGGGAGTTTTATTTAATTTAATGCCAAAGTCTTCGAGTTGTTATTTGATCCATAGAATTTGAATGTAACAACTTCCAGCTACTATATATTCAGCTTCTACCATAGATAAAGCAACTGAATTTTGTTTCTTGCTAAATTATGAGATTAAATTCACTCCAAGAAACTGACAAGTTTCACTAATACTTTTCTTATTTAGTTTACATCCAGCAAAGTTAGCATCAGAATATGCAATTAACTCAATAGATGAATCTCTAGAGTACCATAGTCCAATATCAATTATGCCAGACAGATATCTAAGTATACGCTTAACAGCCAATAAATGAGACTCTTTAGGAGCAGACTGATATTTAGCACACATACAAACACTAAACATGATATCTGGCCTACTTGCAGTTAAGTATAATAGTGAACCAATGATACCTTTATATAATTTTTGACCTACATTTTTACCTGATTCATCTTTATCAAGTTTACAGGAAGGGCTCATAGGAGTACCTAATGGCTAGGTGTTCTCCATCCCAAACTTCTTTAAAATTTCTTTGTATACTTAGCTTGGTTGATGAAGTCCCTTTTTTGGTTTGCTTAATCTGGAGTTCGAGGAAGAAGCTTAACTCTCCCATCATGCTCATCTCAAACTCACCCTGCATAAGCTTCACAAACTCTTGACAAAGCATTTCATTAGTAGCACCGAAAATGATATCATCAATATAAATCTATACTACTAAGAGATCATTATTATTATTTTTTTAAAATAGTGTAGTATCAACATTGCCTCTTGAAAAATCATTTTCAAGCAAAAAATTATTTAATCTATCATACCAAGCTCTTGGAGCTTGTTTTAAACCATACAAAGTTTTATGAAGTTTAAAAACATGATCAGGGCATTCATGATTTTCAAAACTAGAGGGTTGTTCAACATACACTTCTTCTTCAATAAAACCATTTAGAAAAACACTTTTGATATCTATTTGAAATAACTTGAACTCCATAAAACAAGCAAAGGCAAGTAATAATCTAATTACTTCTAGTCTAGTAACAAGTACAAATGTTTCATCAAAATCAATACTTTCTTCTTGATTATAATCTTTTGCAACTAATCTAGCTTTATTTCTAGTTACTAAACTATTTTCATCAAGTTTATTTCTGAAAACCCATTTTGTTCCTATTATTGAAACATTAGAAGGTCTTTCAACTAAAGTCCAAACTTTGTTTCTTTTAAATTGATTTAATTCATCTTGCATGGCATTTATCCAATTTGAGTCTTTTTTAGCTTCTTCAATTGATTTAGGTTCTACTTGAGATACAAAAGCTAAATAATCACAAACATTTCTTATTAAGGAATGAGTACTTACTCCTTTTGATGGATCACCAATGATAAGCTCTTTAGGGTATCCATGGGCATACCTCCATTCTTTAGGCAATGGCTTGGATGTTGATACTCCAACTTCTTATACTTGTTCTTCATTTCCTCGATCACCATCTTGCTCTTTGGAAAGTCCTTCATTTATGGTCATTTTTCTAATCTTCTGAACACCTGTTTCATCATCAATAGCATCTTCTTTTCTAGAAGATGTCTCGTTAGTTTCATCAAAAATAACATAGATGGATTCTTCAACTAGAAGAGTTCCTTTATTGAAGACCTTATATGCCTTGCTAGAAGTAGAGTATCCAAGGAAGATACCCTCATCTGACTTGGCATCAAATTTATTGAGATTATCTTTACCATTGTTTAAAATAAAACAATGACATCCAAAAATATGAAAGTATTTAATAGTGGGTTTTCTACCTTTCCAAAGTTCGTAAGGTATTTTGATTAAAATACAATTTAAAACATAGCATGCAGCATGTAAGGAACTATTCTTAGGGACGATATATGCATTTTAAAACTTTTCTAAAGGCATGCAGCAGCGGAAAATGATAAATCCATTTTATCTCAAGATATTAATCTAATTAACACATGCCCATACTAGGATCTTGATGCATCTAGAGTAATGTAAATATGAAATCATACAAATATTGTATGAAAAATAGAACCATTCCAGAAATCACACAATGATGTAGCAAAGATAATTATGTCATACATAAAATAAGCACATACCTTGGCGACGTTCACCAGGAAGAATCGGAAGTTGCAGAAATGCCCGCCTCTTAATCGCGATCCCAGGGACGACACCGGCTTGTGGAAAAAGTCTGGCTCTGCAAGCAGTACATGTGTATTGCCTCTACTGGTAGTTCACACTATGTAGTGCAATTTCTTCTCCTTCCTTCGAGGTGCTAGCCCCTATGGAAACTTTGTCGAGTTGACTCTTTCTTCAACTCCTTGAAGATGAGTTGGACACTTTCAACTCCTTGAAGTGTCGATTGCTGCAACAGTGCTGGAACAGAACAAGGACTCTCCTAGTTCTCTTTATCCCAAACCTTCAATATAAGTTATTCACTCAGAGATCCCATCCAAAATTCACTCTATCCCGGAGATCCAATCTAATAATCTCTCAAGGATCAAACAAGATCTCTAACCAAGGAATATGGTAGAGTCTCAGCCTTGATCCAGATTTCTGGGTGTGGAATGTGAGGAGCATTGAAAATCAACTCCTGACCTTCTTTAGCCCTACTTTTATAACAGTAGCCCTTAAAACAATTAAGAGGACATATGAGAGATTAATGAGCAGTTTTGGGGTCTCTTGAGATTCCAGGGAGGTTAGAAGTCCCTTGGAATTCAGCAACAGCAATTATTAAAACTTGAAACACCCAGCATTAAATCCTATAACCATTATAGCATTTAATGAAGCATTCTTGAATTTTAGCAATCCATCAGACGAATCGACTTGGCTCGAGTCGACTCGTTTAAAAATAGTTAGCTCGAACAAAAGTTTGACAACACCTTGTCAAATGAGTCCGGAATGATTTCCAATCATTCGCATGCCAACAAAGCAAGAAGAAACTCTCGGTGTGTGACCCTATAGGTTCAAACACTAAACCGGTAGTACAGGAATATTTTTAGTACCAGCCAAAGCTGCCATCTAGCAATGACACCCGGTGTCCGGATAGGTTGAAGGTTGTAGAGCAACATGAACCTGTCAAATATGAAATAGCATTGAACTTATTCTTTAAACCTCCTAATGCTCCGGATGGCATAGGGCTAAACTGCCCAAGCCTAATCAGTCCATCTCAATATGTCTCAAACAAAGAATCCTTGTAACTCTTTACAAGGAATGTCGTGGCCAAGGTCTTTCTCAATTGAAGCATATTAAGCATTCAATCCAAACCATTTGGAGAGATCAATCCTATCTCATTCTTACTACCTCTATGCAAGTACTTGACTGTACCCAGCAACCTTCTATCACCAAATTACAAATCCAGATAGTCTGGCACCTAGGCATAGTGAGTTGCTTGCAAGCTACCATAGTGATCTCAAGTCAGAGGAATAATGCATGTCTACATTCTAATGCAAGACTCCTCTTCGCCAGAAAGAGAATCTTTCATGAGAGTCACATTCAGTGAAGTGTCAAACAAAATACCTGATGTCACACTAGCATCTTCATGCTACTTGGTTAAGAGGACAATCAACAGATATGACATTAACGACCTACTCTCAATACACCATCATCCTGAAATAGCGTATCCTTTGATCGTGAACCAGTTTATGAACTACACGACGTATCCTCTCTACATCGCATATAAGGTAGCTCAAAGGACATCATCACACAAGAGTTCAATTAGGAAGATGACATGTGATGAACAATCAGAATAAATTTCTTATTCAATTCAATAATTCATATACATATACATGAGTCGTTCAACCATCTACAGCCTAGATGATTGGCTTTGAGACACAATTTCCAACAACTCCTACCTGGATTAAAGCCAATCAAAATAGAATCTAATTCCCATCTTCTATTTGCAGTCGTCGAACTCTTAAATTCCAACGGCTTTAGTGAAGAGGTCGGTCAAGTTCTCCTTTCCATCGATCTTCAAAAGCTCGATGTCACCTCGTTCAATGATCTCCCGGACAAGGTGATAACGATGCAGAATATGCCTAGTTCACTAATGTGACTTCGGCTCTTTGGCTTGAGCTATGGCTCCAGTGCTATCATAATACATCGAAATAGGTCCATTCAAGGAAGGTGCCACTCCCAGCTCACCTAGAAACTTCTGCAACCACACAGCCTCCTTTGCAATATCCGATGCTGCAATATACTATACCTCGCAAATAAAATTAGCTACTGTATAATGCTTGGAACTTTTCCAGCAGACAGCTCCACCATTAAGGGTAAACATAAAACTAGACACACTTTTGCTATCATCTCTATCTGATTGAAAACTAAAGTCAGTGTACCCCATAAGTTTTAAGTCAGAATCTCCATAAATAAGCCATTGGTCCTTAGTATTTCTTAAATACTTAAAAGTATTTTTAACAACTTTCCAATGCGCTTCACTTGGGTTAAATTGGTATCTGCTCACTACTCCTAGTGAGTATGCCACGCCTGGTCTAGTACATAACATAGCATACATAATAGAACCCATTACTGAAGCATATGGAATCCTACTCATATGCTCTCTTTCCTTAGGAGTTGTCACACATCCTTCTTGGAAAGAGTAATTCCATGAGCTATCGAAAGATAACCCCTTTTGAAATTTTCCATGCTAAACTGTTTCAGCACAGTATCTATGTACAAAGTTTAGGATAGTCCCAGAAGCCTCTTAGATCTATCTCTATAGATCTTCATATCGAGTATGAATGAGGCTTCACCCAAGTCTTTCATAGAGAATTGAGATGAAAGCCAGACCTTTATTCCTTATAATACTGGAATGTCATTTTCGATTAGGAGAATGTCATCCATATACAAAATAAGAAATACAACTACAGAACCATTTACCCATTTATATATACAAGGTTCCTCTCCGTTCGTAACGAAGCCATACATCTTGATACACTTATCAAAGCGCATGTTCCAACTCTAATAAGCCTGCTTCAATCCATAAATGGACCTCTGAAGCTTGCACACTTTAGACTCATCTGTGGATGTGAACCCTTCAGGTTGCATCATATACACCTCCTCTTCCAGCACACCATTTAGGAAAGCTGTTCAGACATCCATTTGCCAGATTTCATAATCTAAATGTGCTGCCAAAGCAAGCATAATCTGAATGGACTTGAGCATTGCCACAACAGAAAATGTCTCATCATAGTTAATACCATAATGCTGACGATACCCCTTAGAAACCAGACGGACTTTATAGGTCTCCACCTGCCCATTTGTGCCTCGCTTTCACTTGAAGATCCATTTACACCCAATGGGTTTTATCCCTTCAAGTGGATCAACCAATGTCCATACATTATTGATTTCCATGGACTCCATTTTGGATTTCATGGCTCCCAGCCATGACACAGAATCAAACCTTATCATTGCATCCATATAGGTGATTGGATCCTCGTTGTTCTCATCGAGTCCAACAGGATCACCATCCTAAAGCAAGAAATCATAATATCTGTCCGGTTGACGTGGTACTCTAACAGATCTCCTTAATGGTTGCACTATAGGTTCTGGATCTGATTTAATCACATATGGTTTTATAGTGGCCTTAGAGTGAGAAGGTTCTTCTATCTGTTGAACTTTTCCAAGTTCAATCTCAGCAGCTTGAGTTGATACGGGACAAACTCGATGAAAATGAATTATTTAGAAAAGGGAAACACCTAAACAAACTAGGATAGTGGGAGGGCTAGAAAGCCTCCCGGGACTAGGGCAAAACTGAAACTAAAATCCTAAAACAGCTGATCTCTTTTGTTTTCATTTTCTTGGTGGAGGTGGTGAAGGAAGGATGGGGATGGGAGACTGGGAACTGGAACTCATGGCCCTAGGACTCACTCTAATGGGGAGATGCACACAGAAAGTCAGGGATCAAAGCACACAGCTACCCTGAGCTCTCATCGAACCCATAATGCACATAGCATGGCTCTATAGATGCCTCGCTCATCGAACCCATAATGCACATAGTAGGGCTCTCAATAGCACACAGCAAAGGCATCCCGCTTGGGTGACTCTCAGAGGACTTGAGGGGATAAGAAGATGGGATAGGGGATAACTAGGGCTTCACACCCCTCATCGAGCCCATAATGCACACAGCAGATAATGAAGGCAAAACGGGCCTCAGCCCAGAACCAAAACAAGTGGCTAAAAATTTCTTATCAATAATCACTTAAAACAAGAGGGGAGGGGGTCTTTATATAGACAAACAAAACCCCTCTCTTACTTAGCCTCCAAGTAAACCTAAAAAAAGGAAAATAAGTCACATCAAAATTCGTGCTACATCAAAATTGGTAATGATCTGCTTTGAGAAGCATGTTAGCTTGATGGAGTTCTTTGAAAAGCATGCTACTCGGACTGCTCTAGAAAGTGTGCAAACTCTTTCATGGACATGACAAAGGAGGATCGATCTCCATCGAGCACCAGCAGACGGCGAGCGACGGACGACGGGCGGTGAGCTGCAGGCTGGGTGGCGGCACAGGATGGGCACGGCATGCCCTGGGCATGCCGCTTGGTCTCCCATGGCGTGGTGACCCCTTGGGCTCCGACGAGGTCTTCGATGACCAAGCGTGGGCCAGCGGACGGTGGGATGGTGACGGACGGAGGGTGGCGGCCAGGCGACAGACGGTGGCGGCAAGCGGTGGCACGACCGCACGTGGTGGCATGGCACGCCGTGCATGCCGTTTCATCTTCCTGCAAGCATGGGGCCAAGGGTGCCGGTGAGGACTCCGGCGACCTGGCGTGGGCTGGCGGATGGCGGGCGACAGCGGTGGCCATGGGGGTTGGCGGTTGGACTTCCATGGCCATCCCTTCGTCTTCCACGGGCAAGGGCGACGGACGTCGGGTTTCTGGCGAGGGCGAGGTCGGCGGGCACCGGCGAGCGGGCCGACGGAGGCGGCCGGGGGTCGGGCAGCCCAGATCTGGGGCGGTGGCTAGGGTTTTGGAAGTTTTTTTTAAAATCACGGGATGAAGATGGAATAAGGTAGGAATAAGGTTGGGGTAAGTTTGGGATAAAGCTGGAATAGTGAGAATAGGTGGAAAGCGGGAATAGGTAAAAAATAAAAAAATGCAAGAAAATAAGAAAAAATAGAAAAATAATTCAGACCTACCCTGGATCCCCATCATTCTCCTCGATCGTGAAGAACTCGACTCCATCGAGTTCGAAAAAATGGAGCACACCTTAATCCACAACTCGCTCTGATACCAAATTGATGCGGGATAGACTCGATGAACCCTGAATTATTTGAAAAAGGAAAACACCTAAACAAACTAGGACTGTGGGAGGGCTAGGAAGCCTCCCAGGACTAGGGCGAAACTGAAACTAAAATCCTAAAATAGCTGATCTCTTTTATTTTCAATTTTCTTGGTGGAGGTGGCGAAGGAAGGATGGGGATGGGAGACTGGGAACTGGAACTCATGGCCTAGGGACTCACTCTAACGGGGAGACGCACACAGAAAGTCAGGGATCAAAGCACATAGCTACCCTGAGCTCTCATCGAACCCATAATGCACACAACATGGCTCTCATAGATGCCTCGCTCATCGAACCCATAATGCATACAGCAGGGCTCTCAATAACACACAGCAAAGGCATCCCACTTGGGTGACTCTCAGAGGATATGAGGGGATAAGAAGATGGGATAGAGGATAACTAGGGCTTCACACCCCTCATCGAACCCATAATGCACACAGCAGGGAACGAAGGGAAAATGGGCCTCAGCCTAAAACCAGAACCAGTGGCTAAAATTTTTTTATCAATAATCACTTAAAACAAGAGGGGAGGGGGTCTTTATATAGACAAACAAAATCCCTCTCTTACTTAGCCTCCAAGTAAACCTAAAAAAGGAAAATAAGTCACATCAAAATCCATGCTACATCAAAATTGGTACTGATATGCTCTGAGAAGTATGTTAGCTTGATGGAGAGCTCTGAAAAGTGTGCTGCTTGGACTGCTCCAGAAAACATGCAAACTCTTCTCGCGGACGTGACAGAGGAGGATTGATCTCCGCCGAGCACCGGCGGACGGCCGGTGATCGGGAAGCAGGTGGCGGACGGCGAGTGGCGGACGACAGGTGGTGAGCTAGGGTTTGGGAAGTTTTTTTTTAAATCACGAGATGAAGATGGAATAAGGAAGGAATAAGGTGGGGATAAGTTTGGGATAAAGCTGGAATAGTGGGAATAGGTGGACTAGCGGGAATAGGCAAAAAAAATGTGAGAAAATAAAAAAAAAATAGAAAAAGAATTTAGATATATCCTGGATCCCCATCATGAGTGCTTTCACCAAGGTACTCCCTTTCTAAAATGGTTACTCTAAGACAGATGAACAATTTTTGTTCCTCAGGTAGATAGAAATAATACCCTTTAGATTCTTTAGGATACCCAACAAAAAGACATCTATCAGACTTAGGTCCTAGTTTATCCATCTCCAAACGTTTGACATAAGCCAGACACCCCCAAACTAGAAGCTGAGAGAGAGAGTCGGCTTCCATCCAGTCCATATCTCATATGGTGTTTTGTCAACGGACTTACTTGGAACCCTATTCAGAAGGTAGGACGCTAACTCTAAAGCAAATTTCTAAAAGGATCAAGCAAACTGGCTAAGCCCATCATGGATCGAACCATGTCCAACAGAGTTTGATTCCTCCTTTCAGACACACCATTTAACTGAGGTATCCTAGGAGGGATCCATTGAGAGAGAATCCCATTCTCCTCAAGATAAGTTAGAAACTTATCGGAAAGATATTCACCATCTCGATCTGATCGAAGAGTTTTAATAAACTTCCCAGTTTATTTTTCAACTTCATTATGATAACATTTGAACATTTCAAACGTGTCATATTTATGTCTCATGATTAAGACATAACCGTATCTCGAAAGATCCTCTGTAAACATAATGAAATAACTATATCCATCTCTTGCACTGATATTCATAGGTCCACATACATCAGTATATACTAGACTTAGAATATCACTAGCTCTTTCACCCTTTCCAGTAAAAGGTGACTTGGTCATTTTTCCAAGAAGACAAGATTCACAAGTCGGCAAGGATTCACTCTCAGTGAGATCTAGGAGACCTTCTCCCACCAACTTATTTATCCTGTTCTTGTTTATATGACCTAGCCTACAATGCTAGAGATAAATATCACTGACCTTATATATCCTAGGGAATTTATTAGCAGTGTACAATATAGTAATAGGCTGTGACAGTACATATACACCATTCTTCAATTATCCATTCATCACATTAGAATCATTCTGATGTAGCAAATATCTTTCTTTATTGATAATTCATAACCATCATTGGCCAACAGGCCTACAGAAATGATATTTACTAAAAAGGAAGGACAAAAATGATATTCATTAAGAATGACAGTACAAGATTCGAAATACAAAGAGACAGTTCCCAATGCCAGAACTGGAGCTTGACTTCCGATCCCAACATTCAAGAACCTTTCACCACTTTCGAATCTCCTACTAACTTGAAGTCCCTGCAAAGAATTGCAAATATGGTAAGGACTTCCGATATCCATTACCCAGCTAGTAGTATCATAAATAGAGAAACTACATAGATTTATCATATAAATACCTTGGCCAGCAACACCTTGCTGCTTTCCCTTCGTTGACCTGTTCAGGTCCAGAGTAGCAAGGTAAGCAGAACAGTTCCGCTTCCAGTGACCCAGCTTCTTGTAGAAGAAGCACTCTGCCTTACTCTTGTCAACCTTTACCCTCCTAGTCTGACTTGGCCAAGCACTAAGCACCTTCTTATTCTTTTTCTTCTTCTTCCCTATCCCAAAGGGATGACGTTCTGCTCCAGAACCTCCCACCATATTCACTAACCCCTTGTTGAGGTTGTGGTCTCTCTCATAAGTCTGCAATAACCCTAATATCTCATGATAGTTTATTGTAGGCCTATTCATTCTACAATTGTCAAGAAAGACCTAGTAGGAAGGGGGTAGAGAATTCAGAATCTCATCCTTCCGAGCTACTCATGCAAAGGATATCTGAGTTTGCCCAAATGCTCAAATAACTCGATCATGTACATTACATGATCAGTCACTGAAGCTCCATCATGCATACGCATGTTATAGATGGTGGAAGAGATATGGTATCTCTCCATATCATCCAGAGTGCCAAAAGATTCCTTCAACTTTTGAAAAATCTCTTCTAGCTGGGCCTCCTCGAACTTGTGACTAAACTCGTTGTTCATCACAGCCAACATTATGCAATGCACCATAGTGCGGTCAGAGATCCACTTCTGGTAAGTGTCCCTGATAGTGCCACGAGCATTAGGGGCTGGGATCTCAGGTGCCGGATCCCTTATCACATAGAGGATCCGCTTGTGCCCCAGGACTATCCTGAGTTTTCGATACTAGCTATCGAAGTTGGGTCCAAACAGTTTGTCATTATCTAATAATGACCAGAGCAACAAAGTGGTCGACATTATCTGAAAAAGGAGAACAAGATCTATCAGTTTATGAATTATTTAAAAAATCTTAAAGACATGGATTTTAGTCTAAAGATTTCTTCCACTATTTTATTCAGACTTGTAGCCTCTATACTCCAATCCAAAGAATAACTTTTATCTTTTAGCGGGTACTAGGATCCAATAGACTACATATGAGCCCGACTTTGGCCGGCCAACCCAAATGCATCTAAAGGTAGGTACAATACCAATTACTTCTCCATGCAATTATTAGTATTCATTTTGCCCCAAGGGTCCTCACAATCAGCCTTTGGGCCTCCTATTGAAGGTCCAGGATAGGTCCAACCATTAACATGATCAAATTCAATGCTTCCAACTAATCCATGATCAAGCCCGACTTTGGCCAGCCCACCAAACTATGTGTTAAGATAGTCGCACTAAGCCATCATATGTTGAATGGCAATCCCACTCACTTGATGACCACCCGTTCTTTGGAATTGCCAATGATCATCAAACTTATGGATCCATTACCAATCCAACTTAATGGGAGGCTAAGACTTAGGCTATCACATAACTTAGTCTTTTTATGGACCTAATAATTTAGAGGATTTAAATTTTATGATATTTGAGAGAAAGACATGGGCCTTGATCAAGAAAACTCCCACCAAACACTTAGAGAGTTTCTGGATCAATTTGGTCCATGGGCACCTATAAACCAGTCATACTGATTATCCTTAATTGACATGGATCAACTCAAATCAATAGATAATCTAATCTAATTTGATTCAACAAATTAGCCGGGTAAGTAAGATCAAGGGATGGGTTAAGCCAAGTAAGCCTCTTGCCTTAGACACCAACCATGAGTTGGCCAAGTAAGAGTTAGCCCCAAAGAACCTTGATCACAACTGTCAAACTTACCTTAGACACCAAGTAGTCCACCAAACTCAATCAGACTAACCTAAAGATTTGGGCTCACCACGAAGCCATGAATCAAGTCCATTTAGATGTATGAACTGATCTAACTAACTATTAGAGAAATCTATAGAGAAGAGACCTATTTCAACTTTTGATTAGTCCTTTCTCTATTTAATCCATTCATCTAAACCTAGGTCTAACCCATTTAAGGATCCAATTCTAGCTAACTCAATCAACCTATGATTTATGAATCATGATTAAGATTAGAATTATATCTTAAATCTTAAAATTATACATCTTAATTCTCAATTAAGCGTATCAAACTTATTGAAATATTTTCAAGATGAAATGAAATAATTTCATAAAAATCTAAAGCTTAAATTTACTATTTCATAGTTTTCTGGTCGAGTCAACTCTTGCAGATTGAGTCGACTCTTCCAAAACACAGATTTCTGGTCGAGTCAACTCTTCTACTCAAGTCGGCTCTGCGAGTCAGCTCTTCTGCTCAAGCTAGCTCTTCTAGAACACATTTTTTCAAACTTCAATTATTTCCACTTGAACTTTTCAAAGTTTTAGATCAAACTTCTTTTAGATCTGATCTAAATATAGTTATGATCTATAAACCAAAGATTAAAATAATTTTAATCCATTAAATTTCTCACTTTCTTCTTCATAAGATCATGACGTGGCGGCACCCCTACATGCCATAGGAGAATCCCTTGGAATGAGAAGAGATGGTCTTTAAACCATGCTTCTCTCCTATGACCGGACGGCCATGGCGAATCCACCTAATCTAAGTACTACGTGAAGGAAATCAAACCAATTTCATAAAAACATTAAATGAGATGCATACACAACCTGGCTCTGATACCATTGAAAGGAACTATTTCGAGGGGTGATACATTGGTGGGGACACCAGGATCAGACATAGATCCCTGGATCGCGTATGGTTTACTTAGTCATGTGTTAAAGTTTTGAAAGTTTTGTAATTAATTAAGATTGAGTCTTGTAATAAGTTGAGGTTAGTTGATTTGTCTCAACCCTCAACCCTAGTCAGTATATTGAGTCCTGTACTTCAGTCCAGTATGAGTTCAAGAGAAGAGGATACCCTACTGTGGAGTTCCACCAAGCCTCATCTAGGAGTCAGAAGGCCCCACTTCAGCCAATTGGACTTTGTATGCTAACCCAGGATCCAAGATTCCTGCATGATACCCGAAGCCCTCTCGATGTTTTCTAGATGCCCAGACTCCCTCCAGATGCTAGAGAATATTCCTAGAATAGGGCCTTACTTGATTCCAAAGATCCATCTATGCCCCAGCCCAAAGAAGATTCAAGGCCTAGGCCCATAGGAATCAAGATGCCATTTTATTACAGGAATATTCCATCCAGAGCACCCCAGCTTCTAGGAGGCCCAAGCCCATGTGCCCTTCACCCTTTGACCAGCCCATTGCTGCTCCTAGAAGCCCAACGCGCCACCCTAGGCATCCTTGGAGTTGACCAAGTCAAAGCATGAAGAGAGAAGGAGAAGACTAGGTCAAAGTTCCTAACCTAGTTGGGATTTATTTTCCTAAGTGTTTTAAGACTCGTAATTCTAACCTAGCTAGGAGAAGGACTTGTAATCTAACTAGGAGAAGACTTGTTAACCCAAGCATAACCCTAGTTAGGAGAGGGCATGGGAGCTTTATAAATACCCCACCCCTCCCACTCTTATACTAACTTTCTCTTATAAATACAACTTTGCTGAAATTTTGAGTCATTGCCTCGTGTTGGTGTTTCTGTGTTGGTTCTTTATTTTAAGTGCTCTCCTTGTGTACCTTGGCTGAACCCCTACTACCTTAGCTTTCATCTGCATCCCAGGAGATCAGCCACACCCTAATTGAAAGAGCCCTAATCATCCAAGAAGAAGAAGCCTTCTTCTACTTCTAGCCACCAGCCTTTGGAGCCTTGATTCCCTCTCTTCTTTCCATCCAAATTCATTTCTATTGTTGTGTTGTTTATTGCCTAACCTCTAATGCTTGCAAGATCCCTGAGATATTTTACCTCCCTAGAGGAGGCTCTCCTTGCCCCAGGACCACCCAAATTAGTCATCAGATTCAAGGGAACCGAGCTTCATCATCCAGACTCCAATCAGAGTGCTGTGTGATCTCTTCATCGAAAGTTCTTCAAATCTTTGACTGGTAACATCCTTCCCTTCTCTTGATATCTGATTTGTTGAAGATAAGCTATCCTAAACTAGAAGTTTCTCAATTCCTAGATCTTGACTTTTATTATCTTGCATGAGTTATTTTGCGATCATGGTGATTCTTTGCATTGCTATTCTTCTTTCTAGTTCTTACTTAATTTTGAAAACTTTAGCCTGCAAATTAAATTCCTAAAAAAATTTAAAAAAATTAGTTTACTATTTTTACTGTATGTTTAGAAATATTAGAGTCAGCCCGTATTAGTTTGGTATTAGAGCGGATTTAGGATATTTTTCATCTGAATTAGATTCACAGAAACCTAATTTCTAAATTTTTTGCATCTTTTCCACTGCATTAGGTGTCTATTTTTCATCTGATTTTGACCACCTAGAAATTTTATTTTTCTATGAACTTTTCATGAATTATTCTCTGTCTTGTCCTTTGTTTTATCATACTTTTTAATTAATTTTTAAAAAATCAAAAGTCCTAAACTTTGGCATATTAGAAACCCTAACTGAAATCCTAAGATTTCTGTAGTAGTCCAAAATCCCTAGAATTTGCATCATAATTTGATTTTTTTTTTGCATAAAATTTGGTAGAGTTCATCCACACCATCCATCATTTGTTCTATAATTTTTTGATTCTTTTGTACATTTTTTAGCTATATCAAATTCTGCATCTTCTGAAATCCTAATTTTCTGAATTTTACTATTTTTGCACCTTGACTCAACCTAACCTAATCAACTTCCACACACCCCAATCCCAAGCCCAAGTTATTTGCTAACCTAATCAACTCAAACCTAACTTGCCACATCATAAAACACACATAAAATATTTTATTTTCTAATTTTTTTAGATTTTATTAGGATTATTAAGTGCCATCATCTAATTAACCTAATCTTTAGGTCAATCACTATCTCAAATCAGGGCGAGATTTCATCACCTGTCTAGGGTCCAAAATAACCATCATCATACTAACCCAATCCTAAATTAAAATTGATTAGACTTAATTTGCCCTAGAGGGCTAGGTGACACCAACAGGTCGGGTCTGAATTGTATGTGCCAACTAGTGCATTTAATTTTATGGCTATTACTAAAATCTGGTGTCTAAGGCTGAGGGTCCAGAGTCAAACGACCTAAGTGGTGTTGTGGTTTTTAATTAGGTCCCTCCAAAAGCAGGGGGGCCTCCCACACTCCCACCCTCTACCTAGCCAGAGGAAGGATTAGCTACTGGGTTAAGTGTAAGTTGAGCTGACCCATTCAGTTTTGGCTCTAGGTCTAGGAAACCCTAGATTGTACTAACCTTTTTTCTTTTTATGCATGCTTGGCTACACCACATCACTTTGCCTACTTTGATTATTTGCATTAGATTAAGAACCCAATGCCAGTAGACTTAATCCAACCCAACTAGTGTGACCATAGAGTCCAACCCTAGGAGAACCCAATACTCTAACCCATATAGGGAGCCCAACCTTCGGAGAACCCCATTTCATGACCCATGCTGGGAATCTCATCATAGGAGCACCCAACCTTATGCTCCCACTTTTGATGGAAGTCCATATCCTCAGGTGTATCTTGATTAGGAGGATATAATGGATCAGTACTTTGAGTACACTAGGATGTCAGAGCTAGAGAAAATTAGTTTGGCTACATGTAGGCTAACCCAATATGCTAAGCAACATTGGGAACTTACTGAGGATGAATGTTATTGGAGAGGAGAACAGATAAGTACCTGGAAATTTATGAGGACTAAGTTAAGAATAAAATACCTAGGTAAATTTTATGAGCACAATCTTTTATGCCAATGGAACAAATTAAGCCAGGGTGACAAAACTGTGTCTGATTATAGTGACCAATTTAAGGAGTTTAGGAGGAAATGTAACAAAGTTGAACATGAGCTTATGGCCATATCAAGGTTTCGATATAACCTACATGATGACATCCATGGGGAATTGTGTCACTGGCCGATTGAGGACTTAGAGGAAGCCTATCACAAAGCCTTGGAATTTGACTCAAATCAAAGGGAACTCATATTTAGTCAAACTGAGCCCAACAAGAATAACCCTCCTACACCCCAGATCCATAGAATTGAACCCATAACCTTTGAACCCATAACCCTTAGTTTACCCACCCTTGTTATCCCAGACCCTAGTAAATTTCAAACCCCTCTTACCACCCCATTATTGCATAAAAATTGGTCAATGTACTCAGACACAGTCATGTTCCCTTATTTCAATTTGTACCATTGGTCTAAAAGTTGGTACTCATAAGATCTACCTAGGCACTTCTCTCTCAATTTACTTTTCATGGCTTTCCAGGTTTGAATTTCATCTCCTCTTTGATAACATTCATCCTCAATGTCTTCCCAGTATCGCCTAGCTTGTCAAATTAGCTTATATGTGGCCAATCTAACTTTTTCTAACTCCGTCATCTGAGTGTACTCAAAATACTGATCCATTCTTTCTTCCTAATCAATATGCACCTTAGGATGGCTTCCATCAAAAGTGGGTGCATAGGGTTGGGTGTGTCTAATACGTCTTTCCTCTGGGTCCACCAAGTATGGGTTTGGGCTTCTAGGATTACACTAAGGGGCAAGATCATGATAATAGGCTCTTGGATCAAGGGAATTGGGCCTAGTTGATCTACGTTTAGTATGGGCCATACGGGCTTCTAATCTAGGCTTCAAGATTATCCATGGGTTCAGCCAAAGGTAGAGATGGAGGATGAAATGGGACTCCTAATCTAGTGCACATGCAAGACTCAATCCTAACTTGACTACAGTTGTCTAGACCTAGAACCCAATCAGAATGGGTTGACTCAACTTGCACACAACTCAAATCCTAGTCCTTCAACTGGTCAGGTAAGAGGTGGGATGGTGGGAGGCCCCCTGCTCTCACAGGGACCCAATTAAGGAACTACCAATCCACTTAGGTCGTTTGACACTGTACCTCTAGCCTAGACACCCACATCCAGTAATAGGAGATGAATTGGGTGCACTAGTCATCCTATAATAATCGAACCCAACCGATTGGTGTCCCTAGCCCACTATGGCAAATTAAGTCTAGTTAATTTTAAATTAGGCTTGGGACCGAATGCAAGGGATGTGGATTTTGGGCCAAGGAAAGGTAATGACCTCCGTCCCTTATCTTGGATATTGATGTCCTTAAGTTAATTATGCAATGATGGCAGGCAGATGAAATTGCAAATTAGGATTTTAAGTATTTTTGGTATTTTATGAGTATATGTAAAAAAAAAATTTGTTTTGGTATTTTTAAAAATAGAAAGATAATTTGTAGATAATGACCTAATATGCAGGAAACATGCCAAAAATTTAAGATATGAACAAATTATACTAAAACAAACCTAAACTTGCTGAAATTGACTTTGCTGCCAAAAACAGGGCAGAACTATTCTCAGGCAGTCTTTCGGCTGGCAGAAAATCAAAAATTGAAATAATTCCTTAAAAGATTCTGAGAATTAGTTTCAATTATAAGAAATTCATACAAATAAATTTCAGATTTTTCTGAGTTTTTTATGGGTAGAAACAATTGAAATAGCAAGCTATGTATTGAGAAGGCTGAGATGCAAAAAAACCTAATGAACTCTTTGTTTTCTTCTTCAGGGGTCAATTCATAGCGGCACCCCTACATGCTATATGAGGTCCCATAGATTAGGAAGAGAGGGTCTTGCATCCCTACTTGTCTCCTATGACTGGATGGCCATGGTGAAGCACCCGATCCGAATATGCAAAGAGAACTGAGCCCAAACAGGCTCTAATACCAAACGATGCAAAACTAAGATGAATGCATGATTATTTTTGTAATTTTTTTGATTAAGTTATGTATTTAATTCCCGAAGAACAAACCAAGAACCGAAGTAGAGAATTCTATGCATGTAAGAAACTATAGCATGCAAAGTAGAACCTAAAAGCAATAAGAAAGAAAACCGCCGAGACTGAGAAGTCTCGGTTGGGCTAGTTCCCCAGCAATAAGGCTACTAGCAAGCAGAGGGGGTGTACCTGACAATAGTTGATGCGCCCAGTGAAGACCATAGATGAAGGGATCGCTCTCGCTCCCGGATGCAGCCTGGATGATCAAGCCAGAGACCTACAGATTCTTGGCTTTCTACCTAGTGATCCAATTCCTGTCTGGCTGGAGTTGTTGGATTCGTAGAAGTCGAGGGACCTGCAAACAGCCTTTCAAGGATTAGAAATCAAAGCAAATATGAAGGATTAATTGAGAAAATAGCAAGGGGAAGAAGGGGTTTGATGTGGGCGGCTAGGGCTTGGAGAGGTGGATGGTGGCTAGAGACTGGGTGCAGGACACCAGGAAGAAGAGGAGGGGCTCACACAGAATCCCCTTAGCATACAGCACATAGCACACAACAATGAGAAAACTCAGTTGTATTCATTCAAAAAAGTTGTTAAATTTTCATACAAGGGGTCCCTTATATAGAGTCATGAGACTTAGGGCACAAGCAAAAGAAAATAAGGAAAATAAGAGATGCCCACTTTCTTCCTAAAGTGTAGGGCTGAATACGTGGAAAAAAATACTCTCATGCCATACAAAATCCCTCCAAACAAGGTAGGTAGTGGGCAACCAAAGGGGAGGACCAAGGAGTGCCAACTTCTTACTTCTCTTGGCTTGGGATGGCCACTTCTTTCCTAAGCAAGCTGGCATGATTCATGGGATTCATGTTTATCTGTTTTGACTTTCCTTCTTATCATGCTGGCATGTAAAGTTGGTGTGCTTGGGGTGTGGAAGGGGTGTGCCATGTGGTCATCAACTCCTCATGCATGTTCCAACTTCATGATCCTCCAAGTAATCTTAGGTGGCAAAATCCAGGGTGTCCTTCACATGCTTGAGTCTTCTTCGACTAGGCTTGACTCAATACAGACTCAATACAACTGGACATGATTACAAGACTCAGAATATGATTAGCTCAACATGAGCTGACTTGATCGACTGACCCAAAATCCTAATGGTATGGATCAAATGCTACATACAGGACTCAATTATGAAAAGACCAAAAACAAGACTCAGGGGCCAAAGTGGGGACTCAAATAGGCTAAGCCCTTATTACAAATGAACTCAAACATAACTAAGTAATCCGCAGAGGGTTGAGAAGCCTCTGTCTTATTCTGATGCCTCTGGTGTCCCTACCACTAGTGTTCTCTGGGCCTACCACACAATGCCCCGAACGGCCACAGACGAGATACCTTTCAACCTTGTCTTCGACGCCGAAGCCGTAGTCCCAATGGAACTCGGTGTGCCCACACTACAGGTGAAGCAATATGACGAAGCCAAAAACCCGACCTACCTTCTGCTCAACTTAGACCTCCTAGAGGAAACAAGAGACAAGGCTCAGCTCCGGATGGTGGCCTACTGACAGTGTGTAGCAAGGTATTACAACACGTGGGTAAGGTCAAAAATTTTTTGCTTGGGCGATTTGGTATTGCGGTGGGCTGAAGCCTCTCAACCTCGGGAGTGTGGCAAACTCTCCCTGAACTGGAAAGGCCCCTACAAGGTGGTCGAGGCCCTAACCCATGGAGCTTACTACCTTGCCAAGCTCAATGGTGTCCGTTTCCCATGAACTTGGAATGCCAACAACTTGAGAAAGTACTATTAATGATGTAAGGCTTCCTCCCATTAATAAAAGAATTTCTTTGGTGCAAACTGTCTTTGCCTTGCAAAAATACTGCTACTTAACCCCAGGTCCAGCAGATCAAAGCCGGGAAAATCTTGAAGCCCCGCACCTTAAGCTAAGAAACTCCTGAAGCCCCGCACCTCAAGCTTAGAAACTCCTGAAGCCCCGCACCTCAAGCTAGGAAACTCTTGAAGCCCCGCACCTCGAAGTTAGAAAACTCTTGAAGCCCTGCACCTCGAAGCCAGGAAACTCCTGAAGCCCTGCACCTCGAAGCCGGGAAATCCCTAAAGCCCCACACCTCGAAGCCAGGAAACTCCTAAAGCCCCGTACTTTGTCTGTCCAAGTCCCAGCCTAGTGGGGACACCTTCGGACTCCCCGAATTCAGCCTCCCAGCTCGGTTGCATCCCATGCACTTGGAGGCAGTTTCACCTGAAGTCACTCAGGCCTTCTTCAAGGAGATGCATGAAGTCCCGCAACCTCAATTCTGACATGGTAGGGATAACTCGACAACTTGAGAGGTTTCTTCCTAACCGCCCTCTCTACCCGGGGACATGCTAGAGAGAGCCGAAGTACTTGGTACCTCGAGGCAAGGCACCATGACAGGAACTTGTACATGGGTAAAAAAAAAAGGAGAAGAAGAAAGAATGAAAAAAGAAGAGAGATCATTAAGGTAGTCGAGGACACAAGGAAGAGCAGATAAAGAATTCTGTAGGTTCAGTTAGCAAGAAGGATATTTCATTCAAGTTCAAGAAGAAGTTACACTATCCTAGGACCCCCGACAGGCTGGGTGATCCAGGACAAAGGAAGAATACAAGAAGCAAAAAGAAAGAGTTCCTATTATACTGGCTCCTTCCCAAGACGGTGCTGAGGTAGGACAGCATCCTCTCGGACCTTCGCTTGCGGAGCTGCTTCGATGGCAGCCATGATTTATCCCTCCTCTACTTCGATTGTGGCCTCGACTGGGTCCTCGCATGGAGCAACTAGGAAGGCAAGCCCCTCAAGGTTCAGCTTCGAGAAGAGTTGTGCCACCCTGGACCAGCATAACTCGTAACCTTTAAGGAACGAGTCTGTGGCCACCTCCTGGAACTCCTCAGCATATTCTGTCGAGGCCTTGAAGTTCGGCACTACCTCGGCAGCCTCCTTCTTTGCAGCCTCCATCAAGGCCACTGCCCTCGCAGCCTTCTCTTTGACTACCGAAGCTTGCTCACGTGCCATCTCTAGCTGAGCTCAAAGGGCTTGAGACTGCTCCACTGCCTTGGCCTCCTCAGCCTTGAGCTCCTCTATCGCCCGGGTAGCCTCAGCCTTGAGTTTTTTTGCATGAGCCATCTCGGTCGTGAGCTCTTCGGCCTGGTACTTGACCCGATCTTTCTCCTAGACGAGGGACACCTCGAGGTCCTTAATGTGCCTCTTAGCATCCGTCTCTTTAGCTCGGAGCTCCCTGTTCTTCTCCTCCATGGCATGGGCCTTGTCAGTCTTATCCTTAGCCTCTGCCACCAGCGATGCGACCTCCTGCTCCTTCAACTTGTCTCTTTTGATTCAGTGGGAGCAGCAGTCATGGATAAGAAGGAGGTCAGTGATGGGAATTCTCCCAGGGTGCCGGGAATCATGTAGCATGTGTAAGTGAATTTCAAAACAAAATTCTAAGCATGAAACCCTAATATGGCTAGAAAACCCTAATTTCCAGGAACCCCTTATGCAATACCAAGCAACGAAACATAAATGAAGTCAGAATACATACCTGGATCACTGAAATCCAATCTTTTCCATGAGGCTCACAAGTGCAAGCCCTCCAATGGTGATCCATATGAGAATGGTACCAATAAAGAATCCCTACCGGGGTTGCTTGCTTCAATAGAACTCTTTTGTCAGCCTTTTGACCTTTGACCACTGTAGGACACCCTAACGTACTGTAGGACTTTCTGGACATAGTCCTAAACCACTCTTGGTTTTAGGACAACCATCCTCTAGGACCCCTTAGGTTTATGTCCTAAAACTAAGCCTTGTCCTAGTAGAAAAGACCTTGTCTTAACAAGACAAGTCTTGTCCTAAATTAAGGAGGGAGAGAGAAGTGGAAGAACACTCAGAATATCTTTTTATGGTGAAAAGAAAAAGATCTGAAACTCATATCACCGCCCCTATTTATCGTTTTAAGAGGGGCGTGTGATATGTCCTCCAACAGGTTATCAGATATGATTTTTCAAGATTGAAAAATCATATCCAATATGTCTCCTCATGCACCAAAAGACATATTGGCATCGGTCCATTTTCTTAGACAATCTATGACTTGCCACATGGAAAGTATTAGTCCCTGAGAAGCCAAGAGGCACCTCTTCAATCTCCAAACACTGGAGAATATGAAGAGTCCTGAAAGTAGAAGGACTCTGCTTCAAGGTGCGTGCCACATGAAGAGACGCATCTCTTCATGCGCACTTTTGCTTCCATCCATTTTTCAAGCCCTTTCAAAAAGCCTTGGCCGGTCAAACATATCCAAGAGGCATGGGATAAGATGAGAAGGTGCCCACTGAAATGAAACACTCAAGTGTTTCATCTACAGAAGGACTTTTGTCCTTCTGTGCGCACTTCCATTTCCCGCGCGCGCCAAGAGGTGCCAAGAAACCCTTTATGTTGTGGTCAACTTTATCTACACCCCATGCAACCTTTGACTAGTCAAAGCATATGCAATATGGGTGTCAAAAGAAAGAGCATTAAATCCTCTTTCCATCCATAGGAAAATATTTTAGATTAGAGGACTATAGACTCTTCTAGGCCTTTTTGAATGCCAAGGTATCATTTTGGCATCTAGAGTCCCAACTCAAATGGACTCTTCAATAAAATGTCCAAAAGTCCAAAATAAAATCAGATCAAGCTCTGATTTGGATATCCCCACTTAGGACTCAACCTAATTTAGGTTTCTCTTAATTAGGTTATCTTAATTAGCAAGCAACGGACCCAATCCAATTGGGTTAGGAATTGGGTTAGCTTATATATGCTAGTATGCAATTTGGCTAACCAATTAGGATCCCATGACCCTAATTAAACCATGAGTAACTTCCTTGGCCTACTCTCTATTGTGTGTGACCCATTGGGTTCCACATCTAGCCAGTAGTAGGTTTAGGTTTGAGCCGATTCGATCCGATTCGATCCGATCGAACCCGATTGACCTAATTAGGTCAAATCGGCTCATCTAATTGTCCAATTCGAATCACACATCGAATTGACTCATGAAACCAATCCAATTAGTTTATGAAAATCCACAAGACAAGATTGATATCTAGCAACATATCATGCCTACCCGGAAGATGAGGAATTTGGTAGAAATTACCAAAATACCCTTCAATAGTAAGTTACCATGCAATTCAATCTTTTGATCTCCCATTATCCCGATTAAGTGATGGGTATGGATAAATGTCAAACCCTAACACGTAATCATATCGAATCTCAGCTCGATCATGAGGACTCAACTGATGACTAATTAGAAGCCACTTCTAATCTCATCCTACTTTGCAAAGATTCCTTGAGTCACTCATCGAAGAGATTACATGGGATAACATATCCTCTTACCAAGATTGATCAATTCCTTGTTGGTCCACTCACATCCTTCGTACACCTTCCACCATACCCAGAACACCCCGTACATGTCGCAATGCCATGCATGAGTATGAACCAAAGTATGGCTTAGTGTGCACAAGGAACCATGGTGACCTCAGGTCTGAAGATCACATGCACAACTTCTACTCTGGGACCTATCTTTTGACAAGGAGTAAGACTTCTATAAGATAGTCTCGGTATGGATCAGTTTCGTGTACTCATAACCTAATGAGCACCCTTATCCTTGTATTAGTGTCTCTACACAAGTGGTTGTGAGACCAACCACCCTCATCAACTGAGCATACATAGAATAAGCTAGTCTTACCGGATTCATCGATCCCCAAATCGATGGTCCAATGACTAGGAACATTCTAGATTAGGGTTTATAGGAATTAGGTCTCACTGTTATTTTATCATAACCCTAATTCCATTGTCCTACTCTATGGGGTTCATCATAGTCAAAAATATGACACAGCAGTATGTGATGAATCAAATGCCTTTATTATAAATAATGATGTCATACATGAGTTGGAAGTTTACCAAAAAAAGGCCCAAACAATGATTGGCTCTTAGGGCATTTTTCTATCAAACTCCCACTTGCATTAAAGCCAATCGCCCTTGTACTTTATGCCCATACAATCCAAGTGGCGATCTAACTACTGATTGGCTAATGCTTTAGTGAATGGGTCTGCTTTATTGTTCTTTGTGTCAACTCGTTCAATGGTAACATCATGTCTTTCAATGATCTCTCGAACGAGATGAAACCATCTTAGAATGTGCTTGGACTTGTGATGAGACCTTGGTTCCTTAGCTTGTGCAGCAACCCTAATGTTATCATAGTATAATGGCACTGGCTGTTGTATATTATGAACCACATCCAATTCCATGATGAATTTCTTCATCCAGACAGCTTCCTTTGTAGCTTCACTAGCAGCTATATACTCTACCTCAGTGACTGAGTCAGCAACAGTAGGCTACTTGGTACTCTTCCAACTCACTGCACCACCATTCAGGGTGAAGACATACCCCAATGTGGATTTGCTATCATCTAGATATGATTAAAAAACTAGAATCTGTATAGCCTTCTAATTTCAACTCAGATCCTAGATATTCTAGAAGAACATCTTCAGTCCTTCTCAGGTACTTAAGAATATTTTTCACAGCTTTCTAATGATCCTCACTTGAATCTGCCTGAAATCTGCTCACTATGCCCAAGGCATAAGCAACATCAGGCCTGGTACATAACATGGCATACATAATCGATCCTATAGTCCAAGCATAAGGAATCATAGCTATCCTCTCTCTTTCTTCTGATGTCTTAGGAGACATCTTCTTAGAGAGTTGTATGCCTTGACTCATTGGCAAGTAACATTTCTTACTTCCATCCATGTTGAATCTCTTCAATACTAAGTCAATGTACCCAGATTGGGATAAGCCCAGCATCCTCTTGGATCTATCTCTATAGATCCTTATACCCAGTATATAGGATGGTTCTCCCAAATCCTTCATGGAAAACTTTGATGATAGCCAAGTTTTAACCAATTGCAACATTAGGATATCATTCCCGATGATTAGTATATCATCCACATACAAAACTAAGAAAATAATGGCACTCCCACTTGTCTTCTTATACACACATGGTTCATCCACATTTTTGATAAAACCAAATCCTTTGATTGTTTCATCAAAATGGATGTTCCAACTCCTTGATGCTTGCTTAAGTCCATAAATGGACTTCTTTAACTTGCATACTTGGTTTGGTCTCCCACTTGAGACAAACCCTCTGGCTGTGACATATAGACTTCTTCCTCAAGGTTTTCATTGAGGAAAGCAATCTTTACATCCATTTGACAGATCTCATAATCATGGTATGCTGCTATGGCAAGCAGTATCCGAATGGACTTAAGCATGGCTATTGGAGAAAAGGTTTCATCATAGTCTACACCATGTTTTTGTCTAAAACCTTTTGCTACCAGCCTAGCATATAGGTCTCAACTTGACCATTTGCTCCAATATTCTTCTTGAATACCCATTTACACCCTATCAGGTTAATTCCTTTAGGTGGATCTACCAAGGTCCAAACCTGATTGGAATACATGGAGTCCATTTCAGATTTCACGATACCAAGCCACTTGTCGGAGTCCCTACTCTTGATAAACTTCCAAATAGGTCACAGGATCATCATCTTGTATGATATTGGCTTCATTGTCATCACCGATGATAAAGCCATATCTGAGAGGTGCTCCTCGCACCCTCTCTGACCTTCGGAGAGGTGTGTATTATGGCTGTTCTTGATCCACAAGAACCTCTGGTTGAGGAACTTTACTTGAAGGCTCATCAGTTTGTTGGTTCTGTTCTTAACACAACTCAAGTGAAGAATCACTACATCCTTCTTGGATTAACTCTTGTTCCAAGAATGTAGCATGCTTACTGACAATTATCTTTTGCTCAGTAGCATTATAAAAGAGGTATCCCTTACCTTCTTTTGGATAACCAACAAACCTACACTTGTCAACCCTAGCACTTAACTTATGTCCAAAGTTATTCTTGACATAAGCATGGCAACCCCAAATCTTTATGTACTTAAGACTTGGTCTTTTACCATTCCATAACTCAAATGGAGTGCTACTTACTGACTTAGATGGAACCCTGTTTAATATATATGCAACAGTCTCCAAGGCATGTCCTCAGAAGGAAATGGAAAGATCTGTGAAGCTCATCATGGACCTCATCATGTCCAACAAGGTGTGATTTCTCCTTTCTGCCATTCCATTTAACTGGGATGTATAAGGAGGGGTCCATTCAGAAATAATGCCTTTGTCCTTAAGATGGTTCAAAAACTGACTAGACAAGTTTTCCCCTCCTCGATCAGACCGAAGAGCTTTAATACTAAGTCCAGTTTATCTTTCAACCATACTATGATATTCTTTAAACTTATCAAAAGCTTCGGACTTGTGTTTCATAAGATACATATAATCGAACCTTGATAAATCATCAATAAAAGTGATGAAATAAGAATATCCTCCTCTGGCCTGAGTTGACATAGGTCCACATACATCAGTATGTACAAGACCTAACAATTCAGTTGCCCTTTCTCCATATCCAGTGAATGGAGACTTGGTCATTTTCCCTTTGAAGCAGGACTCACAAGTTCCTAATGATTGAAAATCATCAGGGTCAAAGTAATCCTCTTTGACTAACTTGTTTATCCTTGACTCACTGATATGACCTAACCGACAATGGCAGAGATATGTGACATTGATATTATCTCTTTTTCTCTTCTTATCATCTACAAGAAGTATTTCATCATTGAGTACTAAAGTTAGAAGACCATTCACGAAGCAACCATGCCTAAATGTTGTATTATTATGAAGAATAGAGCAGCCACTGCTCTTTACACTTATTTCATATCCTTGTTGTAACAACAAGGGTATTGAAATAATGTTTCTTATAATATTTGGCACATAGTAGCATTCTTCCAACCTTATGATATTACTCAAAGGTAATAACAGAAGATAAGTGCCCATAACTTCAACATATATGGGTTCTCCACTTGCCCCATATAGGCTTATCTTATCCTATCTTGTGTTTGAATTTGAATAATCTCTATCTTTTTATCCTGTATTCAAATTCAAATAAGGGTTGGACAAGTCTATAAATACCACCCTCAGTCCTTTGTAAAAAAAAAATTTTGGAGAAAAAAATTTGAGTTTTTTAGAAGAGTGATTCTTCTTGACTTCGCCTTCAGGCATGGGCATGATGCCCTAGTTATTCCCCTTCCCATTCCATCTTCTTTATCCCCTCGTGACCTTTAAGATTCAACCTAGCACCTCCAAGTATCGAGGAGGGTGTAATGCCCTAGAGGTGAGTGGTCTCTTCGTTAGGGTGAGTCCCAAAGTCCATGAGATCCAGATCCCTATCCTACATCCCCACTATTCCTTCGCCATCCCTAGAGAAAAAATATCAAAAAAAATAGTACCCTAGTTTAGGTGACTTCTAGGCTCACCAACGATCCCACCCATCTCGTAATCAGGTAGCCTCATAATTGGGGCTTGGGTCATTCTATTCTTAATCTCTTTAAAAGACCTATTGGCATCCTTTGACCAATCAAATGCTCCTTTCTTCATAGAGTCTATAATAGGTGCAACTATCTTACTAAACCCTCGAATAAATCTCTTATAAAAAGTAGCTAATCCATGAAAGCTTCGTACATCATGAACATTCTTAGGGATAGGCCACTCAACTATGGATTTGATCTTCTCGGGGTCTACCATACTCCTTCAACAGTTACTACAAAACCTAGGAAAATAATCCTTGGAGTCATAAAACTACATTTCTTTAAATTCACATAAAGATTATCTCCTCTAAGTACTTGACAAACTTGCTGAAGATTGTCTAAGTGATCCTTTTTATTCTTACTATATATGAGGGTATCATCAAAATATACTACCACAAATTTTCTAATAAATGATTTTAATACTTGAGTCATAATCTCATAAAAGTACTAGGTACGTTCGATAAACCAAAAAGCATCACTAACCATTCGTACAAGCCATCCTCGGTCTTAAATGCAGTCTTCCATTCATCCCCGGGCCTAATTCTAACCTGATGATAGCCACTCTTAAGGTCTATCTTTGAAAATATGGTAGCACCGGCTATCATGTCTAACATATCATCAAGTCGGGGTATGGGAAACCTATACTTCACTGTAATCTTATTGATGGCTCTATTGTCAACACACATGCGCCAAGTACCATCCTTTTTAGGAGTCAAAAGGGCTGGAACAACACATGGGCTCAAACTTTCCTTGATAAATCCTTTCGTAAGAAGATCCTCAACTTGCCTATGCAACTCCTTATGTTCAGTAGGATTCATCCTATAATGAGGTAAATTTGGCAAGGTAGCTCCTGGGACTAAGTCTATAACATGTTGTATGTCCCTTAATGGAGGTAAACAATCAGGGAGGTCTTCTGGAAATACGTCCTTAAATTCTTCAAGGAAATCTAAAATTTCCTTAGGATGTTCTTTCAGGGGTTCATCATGAACTTCTTTTGCAGTCAACATCCAAACTGTTGAACCTTCAGTGATTTCATGTTCTAACTCCTTAGCAATAATTAGGTTCAATATGGATTCTTTCTCCTTTAAATGACTAGACCCTCTTTTAGTATTGTCTTTGGGTTGGGTCGAGTTGATCACAATCCTCTTTTCATGATGTTTGAATGCACACGAGTTAGATCGGCCAAAAAGGATTGCATCATGATCATAAAGGATTGCATCATGATCATATAACCACAGTCTACCTAGTATGATACTACTAACCCCCATTGGAATCACGTCACACCATACCTTCTCTTGGTAGGATTGAATATAGACTGGGACCTGGTATTGTAACCTAATAGGAATTGATGTAGCATCAATCCAGGATACCTTATATGGGCTAGGATGTGTAATTGTTGGTAAGCCTAAGCTCTTAATAGCATTAGTAGATATTGCATTCATACAACTTTCACTGTCTATAATAATTTTGCATACTTTATCTCCTAGCTTAATAAAGGTTTGAAGGATATTTGTCCTATACCAGTCCTCATTCTTCTTAGTTTAAGCTAGAATACACCTAACTACACCTAGTAGGTCGGATGACTCTAAGGGCTCTTCATCACCTTCATACTCTTCTACCAAGTCTTCTTCCGCTTCATAAATTTCCTCCTCAAATTCTTCTATATCCTCGACATTTTCTTTCTCACATTCACCTATATGCAATGTTCGCACAAGATAGTCAACAGCAAAATGATCCATTTTATGGCACTTAAAATATATTGCATTTTTATTTCGATCTCTAGGGACCATAGGTGCCTTTCCTTTATCTTCCTTACGAACTAGTTGAGAAGTAGGATTTGGTCAGCTAGGTGAAAATCGATTAGGGCTAGGTCTAGTTCCAGGGGTATTAAACCTATTGGGCTCAGTTTATAGGTGATAGGTCTTCTCTAGAATCGTTCATAATCCCTACCAATCTGGTAAGCCTATTCCAAATCATTAACTTCCCTTAAGATTAACTTCCTCTAGATATCCTCATGTAAACCAGCTCTAAACCTTGATAGGGTGACAGCTTCAGACTCAACTATACTACACCTCATAATGAACTCATCAAATTTGGCAATAGAATCAGCTACCGGTTTATTTCCTTGAGTCAATTTTTGCCATTGGTCTAATAAATTTTGTTCATATGAGAATGGTAGGTATTCTCCCTAAGCTTTACCTTCATGGCTCGCCATGTATCTATAGGTAGGTCACCTCTCTGTCGGTTTAGTCATTCTACATTTTTCTAGTACAATCTAGCCTGTCGGACTAGTCTAAGCTTGGCGAATTTGAATTTTCTTTCCTCCGACATTTCGTACCACTCAAAGTACTGGTCCATATCACTTTTCCACTATGTATAGACCTTAGGATCTAAACTACCCTCAAATATGGGTGCATCTAATCGAATGCTCATAAGAATCCTTTCTTCCTGCTCATTCACATCAGGGGTATGGTGCCTAAGGATTGGGTCAGGAGTATTTTTTATGTTGGGCTCTTATACCTGGGTAAGCAGGTTCTTTATATTGACCTCTTAGATCTGGAGGAGTGAGTTGGGCTCGTGGAATTGGGGGAATGGGTCTAGGCATCTCAGAGCTTTGACTTAGAGGAGTGGGTCTAGGGGTTTCAGAAATTTGACCTGGATGAATGGGTCTAGGTGTTTTAGGATCTGATCTAGATGCATGGGATTCTTTAAGATTACCTAGCCTCTCTTCCACTTGGTCAAACCTTGTAGTAAGATGAGTAAGTTGATCAGTTATTATTCTCAAAATATTTTTCATGTTAGGATCCTTGGATGGATTGGGTTGGGTTTGAGCAGGCTAATAGGATGTGCCTGACTGGTTGCCATGTAATGCAAACACACAAACAAGACTCGGACTAGGGTTTCCTAGACCTAGAGCTCAAACAAAATGAGTCGACTGAATCACAACCAAGACAATAATTATGTTATCTAGTGGCCAGGTAAGAGGTGGGGTCGTGGGAGGCTCCCTGATGCAGAACGAAAGCTCTGATACCAAAGATGATGCAGAACAAAAGAGATGATGCGATGCAGAAGTAAATTAAGACTATTTTTTTTTTTTATTGTTTTTTTTAATATTTGCAAAGTCGGCTTAGACTCAAAGGAAAGTTGAACTAAATTGAAAGAAACTATATAATAATTGAAAGCACAATTCAAAGAAACTAGATTATCAGAGTAGTTCAGAAGTAAAGGATCGCTGGGGGTTGAGAAACTCCCAGACCTAGGGTTTCGCTCTGAACTTTCAACAGGACAGAACTAAAGAGAAGGGAAGGGTTATGTACCAGGTAGTGATCTTCACAGAGTTTGGTGGAAGGACTCTCTCGAGCAGATTGTTGGATCCTCGGATTTGGATATCTTCGTAATGGATCCTCCAATACTGGTCCTTGGCAAAGTTAGCTTCTCCTGAACTCAAGATCTGGGAAAGAAGAAAAACAATTTATGGAATCCAGATACTCAAGGAAGGATTTACCAGATTGAAGAACTTGAAAGCTGATGTTGCTGAAATCCGGATTCTCCTGGAGGCTGATCTGACTTCCTCTGGGAATTGCTCTGAATCTGAAGTATCCAGACTGGACCTGGATGCTGGTGGTCGGCCTTGACTTGGAGAGAGTGGCCGTGAGAGAAGGGGTAGGCTAGGGTTTGGTGGAAAGAAGAGGATGAAGGGCGGCTAGGGTTTGGAAGTGAAGTGGCTAACCTAGGGTTTTGGGGTTGGAGATCTCACACCTCCTCAAGGTTCCTGGGGAACCTGGACTTACTCCCTCACGGAGCTCAACACCTGGATGTAAGTGCGGAAGAGAGAAACACAAAGTTTGCTCACATATAAATTGGATTCATTCATTAGATGATTTTTAAAACTTACAAGAGGGTTTAATTTATAGGACTTTACAAGAGAGCAGGATTTTACATCTTCCCATGTGGGACTAATAGGATGGATCTTCAAATTAGGCTTGTAGAATCAATTCCCATACTTATGGCTGGCCAAGAGGTTCCAAAAGTGTTGATTGGTGGCTCCAAAAGGTAAGTAGGTGGCACCTCCTAGCCTTGCTCTTCAAGAGAAAATTTTTTTCCTTCCATGGCTCAACTCTTTTGGACACCTCCTTTTCTTTCTCCCTAAGTCATGGTTCTTCCCATCTTTGCTTTGGGCTTTTTAGGCATGGATTGGGCGCCCCCTTGAAGTGCTCCCCAAGAAGTGTTCTTTCTTTACATAGCTTGGCTCTTATGGAAATGTTTTGGCTGCCCCCTTGGATTGTGGATCCCAGATTATTTTCTCCTTAAGTGGCGCATGAGAGAAGGAACCTGCTTTCTTGTGGTGTGGGGACCAAAGCATACTGGATGGAGATGTGGCACCCCCTGGACTCAGGCGTGTGGCTGGGAGTGTGGCTGGGAGTGTGGCGCCCACTTGCTTGGGCTTGGGAGAAAATGTGGCACCCTGGAGAAGACCTAGACCACTTACTAGGACTTGTACTAAGTCAACATGACTCAACAAAATTAAAATTGCAGGGAAATACAGACTCAAAAAAATTGAGTTGACCAAGTCAACCCTTATTACAAAACCAGAAAACCCTAATTCTTCGGGCAAGGTTAATCAGAGATCCAGATGGAGCCCTGAAGTCTTCTTCTGAGTCTGGTGCCCGCACCAATTCTCCGGGATGGGAGGAACTCGACCCTGTCGAGTATGGATCAAGTTGGCTCTGGTATCTCTCCAAGAGGTCTGGGTCCAATTCTTGTAATTCTTCTCGAGAGATCCAAGAGTCATCAGAATCTGGCCTTCCTTGCCAGCGGACCAGGTATCTTTGGTATCCTCGATTACGAGTAGAGATAACCTGATCATCCAGGATCTTTTCAATCTGCTCTTTCCTCACAGGCCAGTTTGTTGGTGGACACACATGGTTGGGTTCACTCTCAAGAGCAGGATTAGGCTCAAAAGGCTCACTGAGAATCACAGCTGGCTCTCTATACTCTACTAGGTCTGTAATGTTAAAAGTGGAGCTAATGCCTAGTTCTGAAGGTGACTCGAGCACATAGGCATTGGACCCTACTCTCTTCACCACTCTAAATGGTCCAGCTCCTCTAGCATGTAACTTTCTAACGGTTCCAGGAGAAAACCGTTCAGGCCTTAACCTAATCATTACATAGTCTCCCTCAACAAAAGTTTTGACTCGCCTTTGAGAATCAGCCAACTTCTTATAAATTTCATTACTTAAAGTTATTTTGGCATGACTTTCTTTATGCAAGTCCTTTACATGCTATGCAAGTGCATCAAGAGACTTATGTGTGTGGGCTAATAGTGAAATCAGATCAAGTGGTGTGTGAGGCTTGTATCCATGAACAATTTCAAAGGGACTCTAGCCTATAGACCTATTGATCGAAACATTGAATGCAATTTCAGCCCTGGGCAAAATACAAATCCCAATTCCTGGTGCTCTCAATCAAACAAAAATATGAGTCAATGTCCTAAACTCGACTGATGACGTATTCCTAAAAATGGATTTATTCAAAGGAACCCTAGGTCTAAACCTAACAAACTACGGCTCTCTAGGTTTGACCTTGGGTCGGAGGATGGCATGCAGAGCATGAAAACTTATCATGGGTGCCTAGTAGGTGCCATAAGGTCTTCCAGAAGTAGGTGGCAAACCTAATAGGTTCTGACACGTGGTTCACTCTAAAGACTTCGACAAAGTATACTTGGATGGTGTAAGAAGCATTGAAGTCCTAGAGAAAGGGAGGAAATATGAGGTGGAGTCTCGAATTACCTGTTGACTAAAGGTGGTGACCTGAAGGTTTGAATGGTGATCTATGAGTGTCAACTGGTCATCCTTACGAAAGGAAAAGTTTGCTACTCCTAGGAATGGATCAAGAGATGGTTCGGGAAGTAGCCTAGGACATGTGATTGCAACAGTTAATGTTTGTTCTCTAAGCAAGTAATGATCCATTTTCTCAAGAACTGGATTGAAGAATGATTCATGGAAGGGCCTATGGATGATGACCTCAAGACTTGAAATTTGACATATGGGTGCGGAAAGGTATACTCTATAGAAGGGTAGGTCAGTCATGCGAAGGAAGGGGTCTGGGACCATAAGGAGGACTTCTATAGGACTGGGTGAATCAATCCGCTCAAGATAAGGATGTTCAACTGAGATTAACGGAGAGACCTTAGTAGCAGGGCATAGGACAAGGTCCAATTGTAAGAGGCTTGATTCAGTCATCCTAAGGAGAGGATCTACCATAGGGTGGGCAAACTTAAACAGTTCAGTGCAAAGATCTTCAATTGGTACTTGGGGAATGACTGTCATTAGAGGGTACGAACTGATAGCTCGGGCTAACACTATGAGTTCTTCCTAGGGGTATTTGACTAAAAGAACCTGATTCTCACAAATCTCTTGAATTTCTGAACTAGGTCCTACCACTTGGTTGCTCTCCAAGGTCTCCTCAGGTAAGGAACCAATAGTACCGATGTCACATTCTTCAAGTTCTTCCCCCTCATATTCATCAACTAGACTCAAGCCAGCATCATATACTTCCTCGATGCCATCTTCAATGGGTTTCGGTCAGTGGTAATCGGGTCAACTGATTCTAGGCTTATCATACCTAACCCTTCTTCCTCATTGGTATCCTTCTGGTCAAGAGGTGACACAAGTGGGAATTGACAAACAAAAGTCTGGTTCACTACGGGTGTCGGATCAATCGGAACTTGACTCAAGTTGGTAGAGGTTGGCTTTAAGTCCAAAGTACTTGATTGGTTATATCTTAAAGACCACTCATAGTCTTGGGCTTCTTGGTAGGCTCGGTCTAACTTATTGGTCTTTTCAAGGCATAGCTTCCTATAAATGTCTGGGTGTAACCCAACCCTAAACCTCGATGTGATCTGAGCTTCGGTCTCAATGGTATTGCGTTTCATGTCATACCACTGGAAGTCCTCGATATATTTAGATACAGGCCTATTACCTTGTCGCAATTGGTACCATTGGTCTAAAAGTCTTTTCTCATAGGATCTGCCTAGGTACCTATCTCTCAACTTACTTCTCATATCTCTCCAAGTATATGTTTCCTCTTTTCTTTGATAACACTCACGCTCAATAGCATACCAATGCGACCTAGCATGTTTGGTGAACTTGGTTTTGACCAACCTAACTTGTCCTAATTCCGATATGTTAGTGCACTCAAAATACCGATCCATTTGTTCTTCCCACTTAATATATGTCTCTTGTCTCCCATCAAAAGTGGGTGCATAAGGTTCGGTGTTCCTAACGGGTCCCTTCTCTGAGTCAACCAAGTATGGGTATAGGCTCCTAGGGCTAGACTCAGGGGCAAGATCATGGTCATAGGCTCTTAGATCAAACCTCCAATGATTAGGTTCAGGATCCCTGTATAATGGTCTCCTAGGCTCTGGGTGTGCGTGAGGTTGGGGTCTACCAAATTCTGAGTCAGGGGTCCAATTTCGGTGCCTAGGCTCCTCAAGTACCTGGGCTCGGTCTCTAAACTGGGCAACAGTATCAGTCATATCCTGACTCAATTTGGTCATACTTTCGATAAGAGTTCTAATCATGGCCTCTAAATCAGGTTGGGTTTGACCAGGTTGGTAGGGTACTCCGTTCCGGGTGGACATGATGATGCAAGCAAGCACACCAAATGAGACTCGACTAAAATGACTACGGGCTAACTAGACCTAGAGCCCAAACTAGATGCCCAATCAGAGTGGCAAGCTAGCCTGTAGTAACTCGGGACTCAGCCAGGCAGGTGTAAGGGGAGTGTTAGGTCCCTAAATGCCAACCTAGACACCAATCAGTGATTGGCCAGGTAGGCGGACCAGCACACAAGCCCTTCGGGGTAGAATCCCTGAACCACCATTCTAGACACTGAGTACAAAGCACACAGAGTAACCAGACAAACTGACTAAACCCTAGGCTGGACCTGACCAGTTGGTGTTCCTAGCCCACTAGGACAAATTAAGTCTAATAAATTTTAAAATTAGGCTTAGGATCGAATGAATGGGTGGTGGTTTTGGGCTAAGGAGAGGTTATCAACTCCTCCCCTTATCTTATATGCTCAATTGCCCTTAAGATGAATTAGGAGATGATCACTCAAAAAAAAAAAAATTTGAATTGTAGAAACACAGAAACAGAGTTGCTGTAATTTAACTCTCAAAAATTTCAAGTAAACCAATAAATTACAGTAAAATTATGTAAAATAGTTTCAATTATAGTGGTTCCAGCAAAATAAAAATTACATAATTCAGAGTTTCATGCAATGAGAAACAATTCCTGCAACAAGATAGTTACAGACTAAAAACAGAATGCTTCCCCCGTTTACAATTCCTGCTACGAAGTTGTAACCCAGCGGATCTCCTACACGCCCTAGGAACACCCCATGGAATGGGAAGAGGAAGCTTGCACCTCGCTTCATTCCTAGGACCGGATGTCCTGGGGAGTCTACTTCGAGCAGACAAAGTAAAAAAGAGAGACACTCAAAATATGCAAGCAAGTCAGAAACCCTAGACAGGGCTCTGATACCAAAATTGATGCAGAACGAAAGCTCTGATACCAAAGATGATGCAGAACAAAAGAGATGATGCGATGCGGAAGTAAATTAAGAGTAATTCTTTTTTATTTTTTTTTTTTTAATATTTGCAGAAGTCGGCTTAGACTCAAAGGAAAGTTGAACTAAATTGAAAGAAACTATATAATATTGAAAGCACAATTCAAAGAAACTAGATTATCAGAGTAGTTCAGAAGTAAAGGATCGCTGGGGGTTGAGAAACTCCCAGACCTAGGGTTTTGCTCTGAACTTTCAATAGGACATAACTAAAGAGAAGGGAAAGGTTATATACCAGGTAGTGATCTTCACAGAGTTTGGTGGAAGGACTCTCTCGAGCAGATTGTTGGATCCTCGGATTTGGATATCTTCGCAATGGATCCTCCAATACTGGTCCTTTGGCAGAGTTGGCTTCTCCTGAACTCAAGATTGGGAAAGAAGAAGAACAATTTATGGAATCCAGATACTCAAGGAAGGATTTACCAGATTGAAGAACTTGAAAGCTGATGTTGCTGAAATCCGGATTCTCCTGGAGGCTGATCTGACTTCCTCTGAGAATTGCTCTGAATCTGAAGTATCCGGACTGGACCTGGATGCTGGTGGTCGGCCTTGACTTGGAGAGAGTGGCCGTGAGAGAAGGGGTAGGCTAGGGTTTGGTGGAAAGAAGAGGATGAAGGGCGGCTAGGGTTTGGAAGTGAAGTGGCTAACCTAGGGTTTTGGGGTTGGAGATCTCACACCTCCTCAAGGTTCCTGGGGAACCCGGACTTACTCCCTCACGGAGCTCAACACCTGGATGCAAGTGCAGAAGAGAGAAACACAAAGTTTGCTCACATATAAATTAGATTCATTCATTAGATGATTTTTAAAACTTACAAGAGGGGTTTAATTTATAGGACTTTACAAGAGAGCAGGGTTTTACATCTTCCCATGTGGGACTAATAGGATGGATCTTCAAATTAGGCTTGTAGAATCAATTCCCACACATATGGCCGGCCAAGAGGTTCCAAAAGTGTTGATTGGTGGCTCCAAAAGGTAAGTAGGTGGTGCCTCCTAGCCATGCTCTTCAAGAGAAAATTTTTTTCCTTCCATGGCTCAACTCTTTTGGACACCTCCTTTTCTTTCTCCCTAAGTCATGGTTCTTCCCATCTTTGATTTGGGATTTTTAGGCATGGATTGGGCGCCCCCTTGAAGTGCTCCCCAAGAAGTGCTTCTTTCTTTACATAGCTTGGCTCTTATGGAAATGTTTTGGCCGCCCCCTTGGATTGTGGATCCCAGATTATTTTCTCCTTAAGTGGCATGAGAGAAGGAACCTGCTTTCTTGTGGTGTGGGGACCAAAGCATACTGGATGGAGATGTGGCGCCCCCTGGACTCAGGCGTGTGGCTGGGAGTGTGGCTGGGAGTGTGGCGCCCACTTGCTTGGGCTTGGGAGAAAATATGGCACCCTGGAGAAGACCTAGACCACTTACTAGGACTTGTACTTAGTCAACATGACTCAACAAAATTAAAATTGCAGGGAAATACAGACTTAAAAATTGAGTTGACCAAGTCAACCCTTATTACAAAACCAAAAAAGCCTAATTCTTCGGGCAAGGTTAATTAGAGATCCAGATGGAGCCCTGAAGTCCTCTTTGAGTCTGGTGCCCGCACCACTCCCCCTTCTCTCGCAGGGTCCTAACTAAAATCCATGAAACTGCTTAGGGCATTTGCCTCTGGACCTCTAGCCTAGACACCAGCTTTAAGACATAAATGCTGAATCGAGTGTAACTAGTTTTCCCAAAAAGGTTGAACCTGACCTATTGGTGTCCCTAGCTTACTAGAGCAAATTAAGTCTAATTAATTTTAATTAGGGCTAGGACTGATGCAAAGGTGATGACTGTGGGCCAAGGAAGGGTGATGAACTCCCTCCCTTATGTAGATATTCAATGCCCTTAAGATTAGGTTTAAATGATGCAGACACAAGATGAAACCCTAGATGCAATCAAACTAAAATGATTAAAATAACAAAAAATAAAATTAATTATTTTCTTTATTTTTTTGTTTTTCAGCAAAGATATAGTTTGTAGAAAAAACCCTAAGATGCAAGAAATTAAAATATGCAAGATTTATGCAAAAAGAACCCTAAACTAGAATTGCTGAAATTTAAAACAGAATGTTCTCAGGCAATATTCCAGAGAGCAGAAAATCTACAGACCGTAATAATTTATGAAAAAAATCTCAAAAATACTTTCAATCATGTTGGACCCAAGGAAATAAGAATTAGGCAATTCTGAGTTATCTACTATAGAAATAATTAAAACAACAGAGTATATACTAAGATGGCCAAGATGTAGAAATTAAAACCTAGATGCATAAATTAAAAACTAAAAATGCCTATCTCTTTGTTTTTTTTTCAAGGATCAACTCATAGCGGCACCCCTATACACCATAGGAAATCCCATTTGAATGGGAGATGAGGGTCTTGCGGCCCTACTTTTTCCTATGACCGGACGACCATGGTGAAGCACCCGATCTGAGTACTTAAAGAGAACTAAGTCGGCACAAGAGAGATTAAACCCTAGTTTAACCTACTCTAATACCAGAACTGATGCGAGACAAATAAATAAATAATAAAAATAGTAATTAATATTTTTTTTATATTTTCATATTTTAGAGGAGAGCTCAAAGGAGACAGTAATGGAAACTAATAAGTCTATTACCCCTACAAGTAAACCTATAAAGCAATTTAAAAGCAGGACTTGGTGGTTGAGAAACCATCGAAACTAGGATTAACCTTCAACTAATCAGAAACTAAAGAGGGGGAACAGGTTTAAAGTTACCAATAAAGATCGATTCTTCAGATCTAACAGAAGTCTTAAGATTGTCGCGGTAGGGTTTCAAGATCTCGCTTCCCAGCTCTGATCTTTCGCACGATGCTGGTTCCGAGGCAAGAACACCAGATCTAGATTCTTGGTCACCTACAAAATACTCAGCAAAGGAATCCAAGTTAGAAATCAGTAATGAAAAGAAAAGATGGAAAAGAAAGGGTTCAAAGTGATGGTTGGGTCTTCTTGTCGGCTGGATAAGTAGGGCCTCACTCCCCGCGATGCTCCAAAGGAACAAAGGAAGGGCCTCACACCCCATGATGCACATAGCAAAGAAAAAATTAGGCAGAATTTCTTTGTATTTCAATAATAATTTTCTGAATTACAAGGGGGGCTGGTGGGGTATTTATAGACCCTTAACCAGTGAAGTAAGGGACTCAGATATAAGACTCTTGTTCCCTTTGAACTACAACTCTGGAATTTAGATCTAAGTAGCCTAGACTCCTGCTTGATGGATTGAATAGGACTCTTATCCATGGTTGGCGCCAAGATGGAGATGGTGATGAACTTTGATGAAGGGCCATAATTGCTTCCTTGGTTGGTCATGATGGGTGGACTCAGGAGTCTTGATACTATAGCCTTCTACAGGTGCATGGACTCTTCAGTTTGGATTGGAGAAGACTCGAGAGTTCTGATGAAACTTTTGAGTTCTTGAAGCTTGAGCAACTAGCAACTTGTTTGAGTGAAATGCTAGAAGTAGAAACCCTTGGACCTCCAACACTTGAGATAAAGTTATTTGGCTTGAAATCCCCTAGCAAGTGGTGTCAAGGAAGACAAGAATTTGCTTGGCTGAACTTTTCATTTGGCATGGAATAATTTTGAGTGGAAGGGTGCCATCTTGGGGAAGTTCTTCTGCTTTACTTATCTCAAAATTAAGTGGTGCCAAATATTTCTTCTTGTTGCCCAGTAAGCAACCCAAGGGGGGGTGAATTGGGTCGCAAAAAATGATTACTTGATGCAATGCAATAGTGTGTGAACCAATTCAACAATTTAAACAAATACTAAGAATTCAAATGAAATGCTCTTAAGTAAATGTGCAGCGAAAATAAAGAGCAATAAATGTAAGTGCAATAAGAGGAGACAACCAACCACAAAGACAAAGAAGTATAGTGGTTCGGTGCTATCCAATGCACCTATATCCACTTTCCAAGATCTCCTTGGGAATTCACTATAATCTCAATCGATTACAGCCAATTAGTTTTCCGGGCTCACTAATCAAAACATGACTTGTTTTCACAAGGCTCACAAGTCAAAACCTCACTTGGTTTTACGGGCTAACCAAGAACCTAAATGGTTTTAAGGCTCACCACCAACCTCTCTTGGTTTTCGAGCTAATCAAGAACCTAATTGGTTTTCAAAAGCTCACCAATAACCTTCCTTGATTTTATAATAGGCTAACAAAGAACCCTTACAATAAATAATAGTTTGAAGTAAAGAGAATAAAAGCTTTCTAATAAAAAGTGGGTATCTCTTTGAAGCTCGATGAAGTGATGCTTTCAACTTGATGAAGCCTCTTTGATTGCTCAAGAATGGATGATCTTTAATGCTCTTGAATGCTTAGAGGCTTGGTTTTGCTTGAGAGTGGTTGAACTTCAATGAATATGAGTGAATGCTCTCTTTTCTTCTCTCTTAGATATTTCTATTTTATTTCCATCAATTATATATGTTTTGATTTTATTTGGAGCATACATATACCTTCCTAAGGCCTCAAATTCAGTTTCTAGCCATTAGACTCGAAAATCTAGCCGTTGGGGATGAAAAGAGATAAGTTCTGCGTTTGAAAAACTAGCCGTTACTGTTCTCAGAACTTCATGTGTCGATACTTCAGCTGTGAATCGACACTTCAGGTCGACACTTGAACTTCTTGAGTTAACACACAGTTCAAATATCTTCAATCTAGCCTTTTGGAAATCTTAGATGTATCGACACTTTCTCAGGTGAGTCGACACTTTGAGTCGACACTTCTGCAGCTCTTCATCTTCACCAAGTTCTGTGACTTAAAAATCTCAGGCGATGAGCTGATCCATGTGTCGACACTTCAAGTCCATGTGTTGACACTTCAGCCATGCCATCTGAAACTTCCTTTGCGTACTGGCTTGAGTCGACACTTCACTTCCATGTGTCGACACTTGGTATCATGTGTCGACACTTTGAGTCGACACCTCATTGAAATCTTCACAAAAATGTCTGAACTTGTGCTGAATCAAATTTATACTTTACTCATGTATTCATTCAAGCAAATTTTAACTATCAAAGTCTTCTTTGAGCTGATCTTTCATCTAAACTTGGCTTCTTCAATCAAACAATCATTTTTCAAATTTGTGAGCACCTTTTTCTATAAAAATATACTTCAAAGAAATCATTAGTACTCAACTTATACTTAACCATTTTGCTTATCATCAAAATCATTAATAGAGTCAACGATCTCTCCCTTTTTGATGATGACAAAATCTTTAAGTATAAATTACATAAAAAACTTTTAAAAGAATTTATCAAGGTGCAAAGAGCTAAATGCAATAGGTGTATCAAAGTAATTTAAAATATTGACATGATGTATCAGAACTAGTGTGATATATAAAATCTAAGAGTGTCGAGCTTGTTATAATGAGCAAAAGTATTAGAGCTTTGGGATATATAAGACATAAACACATGTATCCATAAAAGAGGCAAAAATTTTGCAATAAACAAAGCTCACCCTAAATTGATGATCCATAAAAGAGTTTGTAAATATCTTTTCAAACATTTAAGGAAGGGATTTAAAATGAAATTCAATTCAGAAAATATTTTCAATAAAAAGAAAGTATTGCTCCCCCTTACTTGAGGAATTTGTAAACAATTTTTAATTCAAGTTCAACTAAGTTTTCAAAATAATTTTCAAATTTTCATAAATTTTCAAGCATATGTACACTGTTGCACTTATTATTCTCTTGCACATTTATACTTTAGTCTCATTACTCCCCATTTTTGTTATCATTAAAAAGGTAGGAAGATAAATAGGCAAGACATTCAAGATATAGCATTGAAGTACAATAAGAATTCATTCATTCATTCACTCATAAATGGAGATAATGAAGTATTAAGGAAAGTTAAGGCATTTCATTCATTTAAAGTCATAAACATGAAGTACAACATAATATTTCATTTAAAATCAAAATTTGTACAACAAAAGACAAAAGATGCATAAAAGTAAACTATCTAAACATACAAAGATATCCTAATCCTCATCCTCATCATCATCAGAAGATCCTATCTCAATTAGTCCTGTATCAGTAAAAGAGCGAGCTCGAGGCCACATCGATTTAAGATCTCGAAGGTGGGTCCTGATCGGTCGTGGAGGAGTACGAGGACCACATCCTCTGCATCAAGCATATGTCTGACCTCTAGCTGGAGCAGAAGAGGTGGAGGCTATGTCCTCAGCAGGAACAGAGCAGATCGGGATGACAGTTTCTGCAACTGTCGGAAGTGGTGTACGATCAAAGGATAGACCATAATCAAGATACTGAAAGCCAGGTATGTAAAAACCTAGCTCTCGGATAAGAGAGGATGTATGGATGGTAGGTGTATTAATAGTGGGTGTGTCAAAAACAAGTGTGTCAGCTGATGATAAGATAGGTGTATCAGCTGAGGAATGAATGGATGAATCCGCAATTGGTGAATCAACAATAGGTGAATCAACAACAGGTGATAGAATAGGAATAGGAACATGATCATCTGATCTGAATGGAGGAGAAGATAGGACTAAAGTCTGAGTAGGTAAACTAGAGGGGTCACTAATGGGACTCCTACGCAAGTCTGCAGTCACCTCTGCCACTGGCTTGAAATCAGATCTGGGAAGTCGAATCCAGCAGAGTCAGTCTCCTCATCATCACCATCATCATCACTGTCATCAACAACTGGTGTTGGAGCAGGTGGAGCTGTATTAGAAACTGGAGTACTCCCTGTAGGTCTGGACAGTGCAGTCAAGATAGATGAGATGCCATCACTCTGTCCTGTATGGCTATCTCTCATCTCCATGATAAAGCTATCAAGTCGATGTCTAATGATCAAGACGTCTGTCTCAATGCGATTGATGATGCAGGATGGACATGATGAACCCTGGTTTATTTGGAAAAGGGAACACCTAAAGAAACTAGGACCGTGGGAGGGCAAATAAGCCTCCCAGAACTAGGGCAAAACTGAAACAAAAATCCTAAAACAGCTGATTTATTTTGTTTTCAATTTTCTTGGTGGAGGTGGCGAAGGAAGGATGGGGATGGGAGACTGGGATCTGGATCTCGTGGACTTTGGGACTCACCCTAACGAAGAGACCTCTCACCTCTAAGGTAACCCACCTCACTAATGGAGCCGTACAGAGAGATCTCACACCTCTAGGGCATCCCACCCACCTCACTAATGGAGCTATACGAAGAGATCTCACACCTCTAGGGCATCCTACCTTCCTTGATACTTGGAGGTGCTAGGTTGGGTCTCAAAGATCATGAGGGATACGAAGATAGGATAGGAGATAACTGGGGCCTCACACCCCTTGACACCCGAAGACGAAGGCAAAATGGGCCTCAGCTCAGAACCAGAACCGGAACCAGTGGCTAAACCAAAAATTTCTATTCAACTCCAATTATTACAAGAGGGGGAGGGGGACTTTTTATAGGCAAACTAAAACCCCTCACTTACTTAGCCTACAAGCAACCCAAAAAAGAAAAATAAATTATATCAAAATCCATGCTACTTCAAAATTGGTGCTAATATGCTATGAGAAGCATGTTGGCTTGATGAGGTGCTCTGAAAAGCATGCTGCTTAGACTACTCCAAAAAGCATGCAGACTCTTCTCGTGGCCATGCACAGGGAAAGGGAACCATCTCCGATGGCAACCGGCGGATGGCCGGCGGCCGGGAAGCGAGCGACGGACAGGGTCGGCGGACGGCGAGCAACGGATGGTGGGCGATGGGCTGCAGGTGGGGTGGCGGCACAAGGTGGGCACGGCATGCCCTGTGCATGCCTTTTGGTCTCCGACGGATGTAGGAACCCCTGGGCATCGACGAGGCCTCTAGCGGTCGAGCATGGGCCGGCGGATGGCGGGATGGTGGCAAACGGTGGGTGGCAGCCAGGCGATAGATGGTAGCAGTGGCTGCCAGTGGGGCGGCAGCAAGTGGCGGCACGATGGCATGGCACGCACGAGCATGCCGTTTCATCTTCCCAAGGGCATGGGGCCCCGGGCACCGGCGAGGACCTCCGCGGCCGAGCGAGCACTGGCGGGCGACGGATCGGCAATAGGAGGCGGCGTGTGGGCCGTGGTAGCAGGTGACAGCGGCGGCCATGGGTGACGGTTGGTCTTCCCATGGTCGTCCCTTCGTCTTCCATGGGCGGGGGCGGCGGACGCCGGTTTTCCGACGAGAGCGGGGTCGGCGAGCACCGGCGGGCGGGCCAGCGGGGGCGGCTGGGGGTCGGGCAGCCTGGATTTGGGGGCGATGGGGCAATGGGCTATGGTTTGGGAGGTTTTAAAATCACGTGAGAGAGATGGAATAAGGTTGGGATAAAGTTGGGATAGGTTGGGGATAAAACGGGAATAGTGGGGATAGGTGGAATAGCGGGAATAGGAAAAATAAAAAAATGCGAGAAAATTCAGAAAAATGGAAAAAATACCCGGACGGTGGCTGGATCCCCATTGATGCAGGATGGACACGATGATTCCTGGTTTATTTGGAAATTGGAACACCTAAACAAATTAGGACCGTGGGAGGGCTAAGAAGCCACTCGGGACTAGGACGAAACTGAAACAAAAATCCTAAAACAGCTGATTTCTTTTGTTTTCAATTTTCTTGGTGGAGGTGACGAAGGAAGAATGGGGATGTGAGACTAGGATCTGGATCTCGTGGACTTTGGGACTCACCCTAACGAAGAGACCTCTCACCTCTAAGGTAACCCACCTCACTAATGGAGCCGTATAGAAAGATCTCACACCTCTAGAGCATCCCACCCACCTCACTAATGGAGCTGTACGGAAAGATCTCATACTTCTAGGGCATCCTACCTTCCTCGATACTTAGAGGCTCTAGGTTGGGTCTCAAAGATCACGAGGGGATAAGAAGTTAGGATAGGGGATAATTGGGGCCTCACAACCCTCGACTCCTGAAGGCAAAGGCAAAACGAGCCTCAGCCCAGAACCAGAACTGGAACTAGTGGCTAAACCAAAAATTTCTAATCAACTCTAATTATTACAAGAGGGGGAGGGGGACTTTTTATAGGCAAACTAAAACCCCTTACTTACTTAGCCTACAAGCAACCCAATAAAAGAAAATAAATTACATCAAAATCCATGCTACATCAAAATTAGTGATAATCTACTCTGAGAATCATGTTGGCTTGATAAAGTGCTCTGAAAAGTGTGCTGCTTGTACTGCTCCAAAAAGCGTGTGGACTCTTCTCGTGGCCATGCACAGGGGGTGGGAACCATCTCCGGTGGCAACCGGCGGACGGCCGGCAGCCAGGAAGCGGGCAACAGATGGGGCTGGTGGACGGCGAGCGACGAACGGTGGGCGGCGGGCTGTAGGTGGGGTGGCGGCACAGGGTGGGCACGGCACGCCCTGTGCATGCCTTTTGGTCTCCCACGGACGTGGGAACCCCTGAGCACCGGTGAGGCCTCCGGTGGCCGAGCATGGGCTGGCGGACAGCGGGACGGCGGCGGATGGTGGGTGGCAGGCCAGGCGGTGGTGGCTGCAGGCGGGGTGGCAACAAGCGGCGGCATGACAGCACGGCATGCACGAGCGTGCTGTTTCGTCTTCCCACAGGTGTGGGGCCTCGAGCACCGGCGAGGACCTACGGCGGCTGGGGGAGCACTGGCGCATGGCTGATCGGCGGTAGGCAATGACAGGCGAGCGGTGGCGACAGGCGGCAGCGATGGTCGTGGGCGACGGTTGGTCTTACCACGGCCATCCCTTCGTCTTCCATAGGCAGGGGTGGCAAACACTGGTTTTCCGGCGAGAGCGAGGCCGGCGAGCACCAGCAGGCGGGCCGACGGGGGCGGTCGGGGTCGGGCAGCCCGGAGCTGGGGGTGGCGGGGTGGTGGGCTAGGGTTTGGAGGTTTTAAAATCACGGGAGGGTGATGGAATAAGGCTGGGATAAAGTGGGATAGGTTGGGATAAAATGGGAATAGTGGGGATAGGTGAATAGCGGGAATAGAAAAATAAAAAAATGCGAGAAAATTGAGAAAAATGGAAAAAATACTCGGACGGTGGCTGGATCCCCATGAACTGACTCTATCCATCAGCTCTCTGAAACTCTTGGAGTATCCGACTGAACTGGCTGAGGCTGAGATGTAGGCTCAGTTTGAGAGCAATTCTTTGGCTGCGCTGCTCACTCAGCTACTCTCTAGAAGAGATGCCTTTATAGGTCCTGCCTTACCGAAAGGATGCGCTCCTCCTTTGCTGCATCATCATCATCTCTTTCATCGGCCTGACCAATACTCTACATCTCCACTGGCCTCTGAACAGATGATAACCCATCTTGTGTATGACCCGATGTCATAAACATCAGTATGAAGGAGCATACATAAGGGCTCGTCCTCAAAACTAACACCATACTCCCTGAACAATAAAGTCAACCGCATCCCATAGGGTAAGCAGAGTTGCTGACTCATCGAAGCCTCCGTCATCTGATGAACCATGAGCACTGGAAGGCAGACGGGTGTGCGCTGTACTAATGAGACCACACGAGTAGCTCTCGCTCAGTGATGTAATCGAAACGTTTGGTCTGTGGCAAAAGGATCCGGGCGATAATGTGATGCAAAAGTCTCATCTCTGCAGACAAACAGGATGCAGGCACGGTGGCTCCCTCAAGCAAAATGTTTGACTCGAATATACACTGGAGACCACTTACTCTATCAATCAGGCTGCTACAACTGACCCAGTCATAAGAATATCTTACACTCTGCTCAATATTTCAGAAGTAACTGGGATATCCCTGCCTCTCACCTGAGCTAGCCAACCATCGCTCCCACAGGCTAGTGATCCGTAGAACTCCCGAATAAGCCCTGGGTAGTATCTCTCGCTCAGAGAATAGAAGGATGTCAAACCAGCATCTCGAATCCACTAACCGACCCTAAAGTGCTACTGGTCGATGAAACTGAAGTCCACACGGCATCCTCCGATGACCATCTTCGAACTCATCTAGCTAGAGCTACAAAAAAAGGTCGAGCAGGTGGATCTGGAGCTCTAGCTTCGTGTCTGGCCTTAGTTCTTCGCTCTTCTTCCAGATTGGACAGTCAAGGGTGATGGACTAAATGTTTCCGGGGTCCCATTGCACAGAATAGAGATTTGAACAAATTTGGAGGAGAAACCTAGGGTTTCTAGGGTTCAAATTGGAAATGGGAAGTGGAAAGTCTTTCAATCCAAGCCAAAAAGTTATCCCGAATGAAGAATCAAAGGGTTTTGAGCTAAAATTGGAGGGAAGGAGTGTGGAGAAACTTAGGGTATGTGTCAGCTCGAGTGGGGAGAAGAAATGAGAAAAAAATACTTCGGAAAGCCCTTATCCTTGGTCTATTGCCATTCATGTGTTGACTCAAGAATGTGTCGACACATTCAGGTGTCGACACATTAATGTGTCAACACATTGACTTAAAAATCAAAAAATAAGAGACAGAAAATCTGATCAAATACACTAGAAATTCAATGAAATTAGCAAAGATTAATGTGAAATTTGATCTAATTTGAGTCAAAGATTGAAAGATTTTAATTAAAAGGATTAATGATCTCGAGCTCTCTTCTAATCATACAAAATCAATTTTCTAGAAGAGGCTTAGTCAAAATATCAGCTAATTGAAATTCAGTACTAATAAATTCAAGCACAACATCATTATTTTCAACATGATTTCTAATAAAATGATGTCTAATTTTAATATGTTTACTCCTAGAATGTTGAACAGGATTTCTAGTCAAGCAAATAGCACTGGTATTATCATACTTTATTGGTGTACTAGTCAACTTGTTTTCAAAATCTTCAAGTTATTGCTTAATCCACAAGATTTGAGCACAACAACTTCCTGCTGCAATATACTCAGCCCCAGCTGTGGATAATGCAACTGAAGTTTGTTTCTTGCTAAACCAGGAGATTAAGTTAACTCCAAGAAATTGGCAAGTATCGCTAGTACTCTTTCTATCCAATTTAAAACCAGCAAAATCAGCATCAGAATATCTAATTAATTCTGCAGATGAATCTCTAGAATACCATAAACCAATATTAATTATACCTGATAGATATCTAATAATGCACTTAATAGCCAATAGATATAATTCTTTAGGTTCAGATTGATATCTAGCACACATGCATACACTGAACATTATATTTGGTCTACTAGCAGTTAAGTATAGTAAAGAGCCAATCATACCTTTATATAATTTTTGATCTACAGATTTACCATGCTCATCTTTATCAAGTCTACAAGAGGGGCTCAAAGGTGTACCTATTGATTTAGTAGTCTCCATCCCAAACTTCTTTATAATTTTTCTTGTATACTTAGCTTGGTTGATGAAGATTCCATCTTTAGTTTGCTTGATCTAGAGTCCGAGAAAGAAATTGAGTTCTCCCATCATGCTCATCTCGAACTCACCCTGCATTAGCTTAGCAAACTCTTGATAAAGAATTTCATTAGTAGAACCAAAAATGATATCATCAACATATATTTGTACTACTAATAAATCATTATCCTTTTTTTAGAAATAAGGTTTCATCAACATGGCCTCTAGAAAATTCGTTTTTAATCAAAAATTTGCTGAGTCTTTCATACTAGGCTCGAGGTGCTTGCTTTATCCATAAAGTGCTTTGTGCAATTTAAAAACATGATCAGGATGTACGTGATTTTCAAATTCAGGTGGTTGTTCAACAAAAACTTTTTCTATTATAAAGCCATTTAGAAAAGCACTCTTAACATCCATTTGAAACAGTTTGAAATTCATAAAACAAGCAAATGCTAATAGTAGTCTAATTGCTTCAAGTCTAGCAACAGGAGCAAAGGTTTCATCAAATTAATTCCTTTCTCCTGATTGTAGCCTTTGGCAACTAGCCTAACTTTATTTCTAACAATAATTCCATTTTCATCTAACTTATTCCTAAATATCCATTTAGTTCCAATAATAGAAACATTAGATGGTCTTTCTATTAATGTCCAAACATTATTTTTCTCAAACTGAATTAATTCATCTTTCATAGCATTTATCCAGTTAGGGTCTTTTTCAGCATCTTCATAACATTTAGGCTCAACTTGAGAAACAAAAGCTATATAGTCATATTCATTTCTAATTGAGGCTCAATTTCTTACCCCTTTAGATGGATCACCTAGGATTAATTCCTTAGGATGTCCATGAGAATACCTCCACTCAGGTAGATCTTGATGCTTTGGAGTGTCTTCACCTTTCTCACTTTTGTCTTGATCTTCTTCACTTGGCTGAGGGGGTTGATCATTCAATGTCAGCTTTTGAAGATTATCAGCACCTGCATATGCATCAGAAGTATCCTCTTTTCTAAAGGATTTGTTAGTAGATTCTTCAAAAACAATATGTATAGACTCCTCTACAACTAAGGTTCATTTGTTAAAAACTCTGTATGCCTTGCTTGATGTAGAGTATCCTAAAAAGATACCTTCATCAGACATGGCATCAAATTTTTCAAGATTGTCTTTGCCATTATTTAAGATAAAACATTGACATCCAAAAACTTGAAAATATTTTAAAGTTGGTTTTCTTTGATTCCAAATTTCATAAAAAGTTTTCTTCAAAATAGGATGGATTAAAACTCGATTTAAAATGTAACATGCAGTATTAATAGCTTCAGCCCAAAAATATCTTGGTAAATCATTTTCACAAAGCATAGTGCATGTCATTTCTTCTAAAGTACGATTTTTTCTTTCTACTATCCCATTCTGTTGAGGTGTCCTAGGTGCAGAAAAGTTATGTTCAATACCTTTTTCATTACAAAAGCTTTCGAAATCCTGATTTTCAAATTCGGTTCCATGATCACTGCGAATGCAAATAACTAAAACACCCTTTTCATTTGAGACTTTTGATAAAACTTTATAAATACAGAAAATGATTCATCTTTATATACTAAAAAGAAAATCCATGTAAATCTCAAAAAACCATCTACTATGACTAATCCATATCTCTTGCCTCCTAGACTTGATATTCTAGTTGGTCCAAAGAGATCTATATGAAATAGTTCTAGTGGCCTACTAGTAGTTACAAAACCTTTAGGTTTGAAAGAAGTTTTAACTTGTTTTCCAAATTGACATGCTTGGCAAACTCTATCTTTTTCAAAACAAAGTTCAGGTAAATCTCTAACCAAATTCCTTTTGCAAAGTTTTGAAAGTAGATACATATTAGCATGCCCTAATCTTCTATGCCAAAGTCAACTAGTATCATCTTTAGTAGAATTCATTGCAACAAGGCATTCTCCATTAGGCAAAGATAAATCATCCAAATCTACCAAATAAATATTACCATGCCTTTTTCCAATGAATTGTACTTCATTTTTATCTGGACTAGCAATCATGCAATAAGATGATTTAAAAATAACTTGAAAATCTTTATCGCAAAATTGACTGATACTTAAAAGATTATTCTTTAAACCTTCAACTAAAAGTACATTACTAATATAGCTAGAAGGAGTAATATGAACCTTACCAATACCAATGATTTTTCCTTTACCATTATCCCTGAAAGTCATACTCCCTCCATTCATTGCTTCAAGAGAAGTGAATTGCTTCACATCTCCTGTCATGTACCTTGAGCAACGACTATCAAGATACCAAAGTCTTTTGTTTTCCTTGGTTGCAAACACACTTGCAATAAAAATCAAGCTTTGTTTTTAGCTACCCAAGCCAACTTGGATCCTTTAGGGTTAGCACTTAAAATGGATCCTTTCGAAACCCAAACTTTTTCAAAAGAATTAATTTTTTCAAATTGCATTGAAAAGAGTTATGACCTTGCTTTTTACATGAAAAACATGTTATTCTAGATGATGCAGGTATAAAAAAGTTTTTAAAGTACTTTTGTTATCTTTGAGGTCTATAACCTAATCCTACTTTGTTGAAAATGGCTCTTTGGCTATTCAAAAGTAGGTTTAATTTTTCTAAACTATAGATAAATTTTTCAACAAAAGGCTTCATTTTATCAAGTTCATTTTTGTACTTTGCATTTTCTAATTCTAAATCTTTATTTTTCTTTAAAAGATCACCATTTGAAATAGTAGTTTTGGGTCTTTTAAAACTTCATTCTCTATAGTTAAAGCATTATTTTTCTTTTCTAAAACATCTAATTTAGTTTTCAAATCACTAACTTCATTTAATAAAGAATTGTTTTCATGAGAAAAACTATTTGCATGCTTTATTAATCTTTTATTTTCAGATAAAACTAATTTGTAATCATGCATAAGTTTATTAAAAGCATTTCTTAACTCATCAAAAGTAAAATCTACTTCGGTATCAGAATTTACCTCATCTTGCTCTTGATGTTCCATTAGACAAAGATTTGCAATTTCTGTTTGCTCTTCTTCAGAACTGGAGTCCTCACTATCACTCCAGGTGGCCATCATTGTTTTCTTTCTTAACTTCTTCCTTGACTTCTTTAGGAGAGGGCAGTCGAATTTGTAGTGACCTGGCTTCTTGCACTCGAAGCATGTAGGTACTTCCTTCTCCTTTTCTTTTTCTTTTTCTTTCTCTTTCTCTTTTCCCTTTTCTTTATTGGATTGAAATTTCTTCTTGTAAGGGAACTTCCTTCTCTTCATGAATCTTCTAAATTTCCTCGCAAGGAGAGCTTTTTCACTTTCATCTTCTTCTTCTTCTTCGGACTCATCGATTGAGGATTCTTCTTATATATTCGATTTGAATGCAATCCCTTTTTTCTTTTTATCCATGTCCATTGACTTTTGCTTCAAATTCAGCTCATAAGTCATGAGCGATCCAACCAGCTTCTCTAATGGTAGCTTGTCAATGTCCTTTGCTTCTTGGATGGTGGTCACTTTCGGATCCCATGATGTTGGAAGTGACTTGAGGATTTTATTTACAAGATCAGCATTAGACATTACTTTTCCTAGACTTCTCATTCCATTTACAGTATTTGTAAATCTAGTGTACATGTCAGTGATAGACTCATTAGGTTCCATTCGAAATATTTCACAAGTATGCACTAACATGTTCACCTTAGTATTTTTCACTTGATCGGTACCTTCATGGGTAACTTCAAGTATGTCCCATATTTCTTTGGCTAAGGTGCAAGTAGATATCCTATTGAATTCACTAGGATCTAATGCACAATAAAGGAGATTCATTGCCTTAGCATTGATCTCAGATAGCTTAATGTCATTTTCATCCCAATCCTTTTCGAGCTTTGGGATGGAAACACCATTAACCACAACCGAAGGAATATGTGGACCTTTATCAACTACTCTGCATAAATTATAATCAATAGAATGCATATAGATTCTCATCCTAGTTTTTCAATATGTATAATTTGATCCATTGAAAAATGGAGGTCTATTTGAGGCTTGTCCCTCAACTACACTAGTACCAATAGGGGCTGCCATAGATCTTTACTCAAGGCGGTAAAGCTTATAAACTGAGAATGCGGCTCTGATACCACTTGTTGCCCAGAAAGCAACCCAGGAGAGGGGATGAATTGGGTCTCTAAAAAATGATTAGTTGATGCAATGCAATAGTGTGTGAACCAATTCAACAATTTAAACAAGTACTAAGAATTCAAATGAAATGCTCTTAAGTAAATGTGCAGTGGAAATAAAGAGCAATAAATGTTAGTGCAATAGAGGAGACAAGCAACCACAAAGATAAAGAAGTATAGTGGTTCGATGCTATCCAATGCACCTACATCCACTCTCCAAGATTCTCTTGAGAATTCACTATAATCTCAACCGATTACAGCTGATTAGTTTTCCGGGCTCACTAATCAAAATCCTACTTATTTTCACAAGGCTCACAAGTCAAAACCTCACTTGGTTTTACGGGCTAACCAAGAACCTAAATGGTTTTAAGGCTTACCACCAACCTCCCTTGGTTTTCTAGGCTAACCAAGAACCTAATTGGTTTTTAAAGGCTCACCAAAAACCTCCCTTGGTTTTATAATAGGCTAACCAAGAACCCTTACAATAAATAATAGTTTGAAGTAAAGAGAATAAAAGCTTTCTAATAAAAAGTGGGTATCTCTTTGAAGCTTGATGTAGTGATGCTTTCAACTTGATGAAGCCTCTTTGATTGCTCAAGAATGGATGATCTTTAATGCTCTTGAATGCTTGGAGGCTTGCTTTTGCTTGAGAGTGGTTGAACTTCAATGAATAGGAGTGAATGCTCTCTTTTCTTCTCTTTTGAATATTTTTATTTTATTTCCATCAATTATATATGTTTTAATTTGATTTGGAGCATATATATACCTTTTCAAGGTCTCAAATCTGGTTTCTAGCCATTAGACTCGAAAATCTAGCCATTGGGGGTGAAAAGAGACAAGTTCTATGTTTGAAAAACTAGCCATTCTGAAAAACTATTTTTAGAACATCATGTGTCGACACTTCAGGCTGTAAGTCGACACTTCAGGTCGACACTTGAACTTCTTGAGTCGACACCCAGTTCAAATATCTTCAATCTGGCCTTCTAGAATCTCAGATGTGTCAACACTTCCTCAGGTGAGTCGATACTTTGAGTCGACACTTCGTGTTCATGAGTTGACACTTCGTATTCATGAGTCGACACTCGTATTCATGTATCGATACTTTTGCAGTTTTTTATCTTCACCAAGTTTTGTGACTTAAAAATCTCAGGCGATGAGCTGATCCATGTGTCGACACTTTGAGTCGACACTTTAAGTCCATGTGTTGACACTTCAGCCATGCCATCTGAAACTTTCTTTGCATACCAGCTTGAGTCGACACTTCACTTCCATGTGTCGACACTTTGTGTCATGTGTCGACACTTTAAGTCAACACCTCATTGAGATCTTCACAAAAATGCCTAAACTTGTGCTAAATCAAATTTATACTTCACTCATGTATCCATTCAAGCAAATTTGACTGTCCAAGACTTCTTTGAGCAAATCTTTCATCTAAACTTGGCTTCTTCAATCAAACAATCATTTTTCAAATTTGTAAGCACCTTTTTCTATAAAAACACACTTCAAAGAAATCATTAGAACTCAACTTATACTTAACCATTTTTCTTATCATCAAAATCAATAACGGAGTCAACACTTTTCAAGGGCCGACCAAAGAGTTTTGTCGTGTGGTGATGTTGCATGTCCAAACACAAGTGATATGTCATATGTTCTTGTCCCAAAATAAAATGTCCAAATGGTGTTGTCCCAATGACATATGTTGATGTCCAAATCCTTGAAAAGGTGGCGCCAAGAAGAGGTTGTGACTTGGGCTAGCACATGGGTTGTCTTGAGTCTTCAATTGGGTGCACATGGGATGCTGTCTTGGGTCCCCTCTTGTAATGCAGGACTCAACGACTCAACTAATTACATGGACTCAATGAATAACTAAGCATCTGATAACTAATTGAACCAACCATACTTAATTAGTCTTTCAAAATAAAAACCCAATTAAAGTTGGTAAAAAGAGCTAATCAAATTGGACCACTAAGATCCCAATTCGGTAATTAGGGTTTGACTTAATTAGGATTTCGACTCAACCTGGTAAAAAGGGTTTTATCCCAAAATAAATAAAACCTTAATTATAGTTGGTAAAAAGGATTTACCTTAACAAAACCAAAATAACAAAATTTAAAATAAAATATTTACGTGGTAAATAGGGTTGGGTTCAAGGTTTTACTCACAGGTGATCCACAAGGATGTGGGTTCAACCTGTCAATTTCTTTTAGTCCTGGTGCCCGCACCATAGATGCTTTGATTTCAATCATCGAAGTAATTAAATAGGAAGAGAGGAGGTACCTAATATATCCTTTTATCATCCCCTAATCTCATTTTTAACATATTAGATAAGACCCTTCAAGCAGAAGGAGTTTCTAGGCGGAAGGTGCATAATGAAACATCGTTTCACTAATATTTTATGCCAAGAGTTGCTTATCGCAACTCTTCGAGAAAAATTGATAATTAATCTTTAATTTTAGAATTAAAGATTTGGTCCAACATCCCAATAGGTGTATAAACTAGAGAGGCTAGAAAAAGGTGATTGATAAGCAGAAGGACTCTAGCCCATCCCATGCACCATATATTCTAAGCATTGCATCCCTTCATGAAATCATGCCCATAATTATATAATTTGATCGATCAAATCCAGTCCAAATGGGCATCTATTAGAGATGATAGGGGCTAAGATTTTTTACCAAAAAGGTAATTTAATTATAGAAAGACTCTTGGTCCTTCTACGCCCCTTAATGTGTGCGTACACCAATATTGATGCCAAGAGTCCCAAGCCCTTGGGACTCTTGGTTTAATCAATGGATAAAGCTATAAAATCATAATAAATCCAAATTTGGCTATCCCACTTAAGACTCAACCCAATTTAAGTCCCACTCAAATTAGTTAGTCCAAATAGTAAGCATTTAAATCCAATCTAATTAGGTAAGGAGTTAGGCTAGCCAACATAAGCTAGTACGTTAATTAGCTAGCTAATTAGGATCCTATGATTCTAATAAAAATATAAATGACTTCCTTGATCAATTTCTAATATGTGTGACCCTTTGGGTACCTCATCTAGCCAATAGTAGGTCTACGTTCATGTCGATTTAGTTTGATTAAAAATTAATTAATCAAATTAGGTCAAGTCAAGCTAATCCTAGTTGCTAATTTGAATCATCTTTCAAATTGATTCATGAATTCAATCAATTATATTCATGATAACCTATATGACATGGTTGATATCTAGCAACATATCATACCTACCTAGAAAAGCTAAGAAGAGCTTGTGACAAGTATGAGTGTTAGTGAGAATCATGATAAACGTATCTTTGGAAAGTCTCCTTTTATCTATGTATAGCATTTGGATGTAACCACTTTCCATTTGGAGATAACCTCTGATGTGGCAAGCCATTGACATGGTGCCTATGTCCGACATAGCTAGCTAATGAGGTGTCAGAGAGCACCACCTGATTTGCTCCCATCCAAGGTGAACTCCCGATTGAGATCAGCTCTCGTCCGAGTTGAGCTCCTAGCCGAAGTGAGCTCCCATCTGGGGTAAGTTCTTAATCGAGGTGAGCTCCCAACCAAGGTGAGCTCTCATCCGAGATGAGTTCCCTTTTGAGGTGAGCTCCCATTCAAGGTGACCTCCCATCTGAGGTGAGCTCCCATCCGAGGTGAGCTCTTAGTTGAAGATAACTTCGATCCAGTAGAGCTCTCAACCGGACCCAGCCCTCGAAGGTAGAAAGACATCTTCCCAACCATGGTGGAAGGAATAGTAGAAGGTTAGACACGACCCTCGGAGGACAGACAAGAGAGAGGCCTAGATGGTGACACAAGGGTGCGGTGTCTCCATCTCAGCTAGACCGGTCGCAACTCTTATGGAAGAGCGTGCTCCATCGAGGCTCTAGGTCCTACAACACGCCACTTGCACCCCTTACAAGAGGAGTTTTCTACCAGGGCTCCAGATCCTTAGCACACCATTTACACCCCCTATAGGAGGAATGCTCTACCAGGGCTCCAGGCCCTATGGCATGCTATCCGCACCCCTTGTAGGAGGAGTGCTTTACTAAGGCTCCAAGCCCTGTGGCATCTCACCTATGCCTTTTGCAGGAGATCGCTCTACCAGAGGGCAGGCTCAGTAGCACGCTGCCTGTGCCCCCTACAAGAAGACCCTCTATCAAAAATCTTGGACCCTATCCAATGGAGCTCTGACAAACTTGTATTGCTTTTACAGGGAAGGCCCTTGGAAAAGCACCTAGTCGAGGCTCCAGACCCAATCTGGCAGAATCAACTTTTATATAACGGTAAGAGGGACCTCTGGTGAGAGGAAGAGGAAAAAAAGGTAAAGGGCTAGAGCAATAAACAACTCCCCTAGTATCCAAGAAACTCTAGTTTTTTATTTTCTTCTATCTTCCTTTACACGGGGGCATCCCAAGCCTCTATCACAGAGGGACTTGATGTGGCACTTTCACTGACGTGGAGCCCCTGCTGGTGTTTGTGCTGGCAAGAGACCCACCACCTAGACACAATAGCCAAGCAAAGAGCCAAGGAGAGCCCTCCTGTCGAGGTCAGCTCCAAATCGATATCATGCTCATAGGGCGAGCCCTCCATCTGAGGCTAGCTCCCAGCCGGGTGTTGGAAATTGTGTTCCAAAGCCAATCATCTATACTATAGATGATTATGCTAATTTTGTAATTGTATATGAATTTTTAATGAATAAAAGTTATTCTTTTGGTTGTTCATCATATTTATATTTTTCTGAAATAAACTCTTATATGATGGAGTCTTTAGAACTACATTATTTGATATAGAGAGGATATATCAAGTAGTCTTATACTGTTCAAAACCAAATGATACATTGTTATAGGATGACGATGTATCGAGTATAGGTTGTTGTATGTCACATTTGTTGGTTGTCCTCTTAACCAAGGAGTGTGGAGACACTGGTGTGACATGCAAGTGAAATATGTGACATCTCACTGAACGTGACCATCTACGGATCTCCCTTCTGTCAAAGGGTTGCTTGTAAAGGGATATGGGTATATGTGTCCCTCAGACCTGAGGTCGTCATGGTAGCTTGCAAGCAACTCACTGTACTTTGGTGCCGGACTACCTGGATTTCTAATCTAGTGATGAAAGGTTTCTAGGTGTAGTCAAGTACTTATGGAGAGGTGGTGGATCAAGATGGAATTGACCCCTCCAAATAGTTTGGAGTGAATGACTCGCTGTGTCTCAATTTAGCAAAATCTTGACCAGGGTAATTCTTATGAGGAGTCACAGAACTTGTAAAGTTAAGACATGATCTGGATGGACCAAATTCGGGTTGGCAGTTAAATCCTAGGTCATCCTGAATATTATGAGGTCAAAGGGATGAATTATATGGTAACCATATGCTGGAGTTTCTTGAAAGTTGCTCTGCAATCTTCGACTGATCAGGACATCAGGTATCATTGCTAGTGAGGACTTTGACTGGTACTGGAAGTATTCCAGTGCTACCGACTTAGTGTTCAAACCTAAGGGGTCACAAACCATAGGGATTTCTATCTGATCTAAAGGCTAATCAATGATTAAGAATTGTTTACTGTCATTGGCGGTTAATATAATTGACCATGTGTCGACACTTGAGGGGTCGACACTGGGCTGTGACAAGAAGCATTTTTGGAAGTCATTTCTGGATGAGCCAACTCAACCCCTACTCGAGCTAACTCATTCTATATTTTGGATGAGCCGACTCAACCTCTGCTCGAGCTGACTCATTATATTTTTGGACGAGCCAACTCGACCCTACTCGAGCCGACTCATTCCTACTAAAAGAATAGTCCGACTGTTCTGTATTCTGGATGAGCCGACTCGACCCTTGCTCGAGTCAACTCATCTCTGCTCAACCAGAAAAACTTGAACGGGATTTTTTGGGAAGCTTTTTGAGAAGGTTTTGACTTGGTTTGAATTTCGAATTCAAGCTATTTTGGCTCCAACCTTTCATAGAATGATTGTCATTCCTTCCTAATATGGTTAGAGCCAAATTGGTATGCCCTTGACCTTCTCCCCCAATCACTCTTCCTTCCTATTTCTCCCTCTCTTGGTTACCTGTTGACCCCTGGAATGATTTTGATGATCACAAAACATTGGAGCATGTATTTGATACTAACACTTTACAAATGTTCAAGAAGTTTTGCAGGAATTGATTACCTTGGTTTAAAATGGTATTCAAATTTACTTAAAGGTAATTCAATTGAGTTTGTAAAGGCCTTAACTTATAAATACTGTAATCATGTAAAACGGGCTTTAAAATTATAAGTATTTTGATAAAGTATGTAAATTAGCTTCTAGTTGATTCAATGATGAAATTTTTGGGAAGCTTGAAGCAAATTTTTAAAAGACTTGTAAGAGCCGACTCAAAATGGCACGGCACGGAGGAAGATTCAAAGTTTCAGAACTAAGAGCTGACTCCCAGTTCAAGAGCCGACTCTTCCAGAAGTATATTTTTTGAAGTTCTGAGAATAAGAGCCGACTCCCAGTTCAAGAGCAGACTCTAGGTATGAATGTTTGTCATGACTGAAAGCTTGATGGCAAGAGCTGACTCCTAGTCCAAGAGCCGGCTCCCATAAAAGTTTGTTTTTGACTTGTTTGAGACTTCGAGCCGACTCCTGGAGCTCTAGCCGGCTCATAGAGCCGTTGTCCGCACTTCAACGACTAGTTGCTGAAATTAAAACTTGAATTCCAAATCACCTCCAACGGCCATTTCACGAATCCCAAGGCCCTACAATGGCCATATCTCATGGAAAACTATAAAGGGGATTATTTTTGAAGGATTAATCAATTAATGGAGATTTATTACTAAATATTCTTAAAAGAACAAAGAGCTTCTAAGTTATTCCTCTACCTACCTCAAAGAGCATTCAAGTGAGATTCAAAGCTTCACCAACTCCACTCTATCATTGAATCCACCCATTGAAGAAGGGAAGAAGCAGCATTGAAGAGCACTTAAGGCTTGACTTCATTTTGATCTTCAACGGCAACATCAAAAAAAACTTGGTTTGTTGTAGTTGCTTATTATACATTCTTTATCTTGGTATGCTCTCTTGGAATAGCAAGGGGCTCTATCTAGAGAGAGAGTTGAAGGTTTTTAAGTGAACCTTGTAAAACCTAAGTTTGGGTTATTGGTTTTCCCGATTTAAAACCAAGTGTTTGGATTATCTTTGGTGATCCCGTGTAAAACCAAAGGGAGTTAGGGTTTCTTTGGTGATCTCGGTAAAACCAAAGTGTATAGGTTTGGATTGTGAGCCTAGTAAAACAATCCGACTGTATTCCGGTTGGGGGATATAGTGAAAATCCCAAGTGGTCCTTGGGTAGTGGATGTAGGAGCCGGTTGCTCCGAACCACTCTATTTCTTGGTATTTGTGATTGTGCTTTCATTACTTGATTGCTTAAACTTATTTACTTCCGCTTTGCACACTTCACTTCTACACTAAAAGAATTTTAAAGTGCACATACTTATAAAGTTTTTTAATCCCAATTCACCCCCCTCTTGGAAAGCCTCCTGGACAACAAGTGGTATCAGAGCAGAGTCTTTGAAAGTTAGTTAGAGTAAAGATATATGGCACATCCCATGAGCACTTCATTAGCCGAAGGTCAATCCACAAATAGACCACCCCTTTTCACCGAAATTAATTACACTTATTGGAAAGCAAGAATAAGATATACATTCAAGCCGTAGACTTTCACCTATGAAAAAATATCATGAAAGGACCTCACACACCCATAATTAAAGTTAATGATGTAGAGGTTCCCAAGCCAGAAGAGGATTTGGACGAGAATGATATGAAATTAGCTGAATTAAATGTCAAAGCGATGAATCTATTGTACTATGCTTTGGATCCAAATGAGTTTAACAGAATTTCAACTTGTAATTCTGCTAAAGAAATTTGGGACAAATTAGAAATTACACATGAAGGCACTTCTCAAGTTAAGACATTAAAAATCAATTTGCTTGTACATAATTATGAGTTGTTTAAGATGGATCCTAATGAGACTATATCTGTCATGTATACTCGTTTTACTGATATCATAAATGGTCTCAAGAGTCTGGGTAGAACTTATTCTAATGCTGATCTTGTTCAAAAAGTATTAAGATCTTTGCCAGATAAGTGGGAGGCCAAAGTGACAGCAATTTAAGAAGCAAAAGACCTGAATACACTGCCATTGGATGAACTTCTTGGATCCTTAATCACTCATGAATTGGCTATGCAACAAAGGACTGAAGAAGATACAAAAAGGAAGAAAGCCATTGCATTTAAAACAACCGAGGAAGATAAGAATGAAGAATCTGATTCATCAGATGATAATGATCTTAGAAGTGATGAACTTGCCCTAGTCATGAGGAAATTCAAAAGGTTTATGGGCAGAAGAAAAATGAATAGATGGAGAAAGCATTACAGAAAAGGTGACTTTAGAAAAAAAAAGGAAAGAGATAAAGAAAAAGATAAAGAGAAAGATAAAGATCAAGTACCAATCTACTATGGATGCAAGAAACCAGGACACATCCACCCTGATTGCCCTGAAGGAAAGAAAAAGATATTCCCTAGAAAGAAGAAGAAAGCAATGTAGCTGCTTGGAGTGACAGCGATGACACTACGTCTACTGAAGAGGACGAAGAGACAACAAAAATAGTGCAAATCTGTCTTATGGGTTTGGAGGATGAGGTAAGTACTTCTGAACCTAATTTAGAATTTACTTATGATGAATTACATAATGCATTTTGTGAATTATTGATAGAATATGAAAAAGCTGGTGTAAAATTGAGAGATTTAAAAAATAAATGTGATGTATTTGAAAATGATAAAAATGAATCTTGTGAAAGAAACAAAATCTTACAAAGAGAACTAAATTTGGTTTGTGAAAGACTTAAGATTGTTCAAGTTGAAAAAGAAGAGCTTTTTAAGAAAAATAAGAATTTGAAAAATGAAAATGATGACATAAAGAAAGAAGTTCAAAAATTAAAACCTTAGTTGAAAAATTAACCCTAAGTTCTAACAAACTTGAGTTAATTTTAAAAGATCAAAAAAAAATAAATAATAGATTTGGAATTGGTTATAAAGGCTCTATTTCAAACACTTTTTCTACTTCTACTTCATATGCTCCCAAATTCATTAGTTCTAAACATGTTAGACCTAAATTTGCATCATCTTGTAGTTATTATTCAAATTCAAGGATTGTATGCTATGCATGTAACAACATTGGTCATAAAGCTTTTGAATGTCATTTGAAACACAATGACAAAAAAAAAATTAAGAAAGTTTGGGCTCCAAAAGGAACCATTTCCGCTAACTTGCAAGGACCTAAGAGAGCTTGGGTACCTAAATCTATTAAATGATTATTTTGTAGGGATGTCTTGCAGCCACAAGCATAAAGAAAATATAGTATTTGGATAGCTGCTGTTCAAGATACATGACAGGTGATGCTGATCAATTCTTTATCCTAGAACAGAAGGATGGTGGAATGGTTACATTTGGTGATAATAGAAAAGGAAGGATAATCGGAATTGATAAAATCAAAATTACTCCTACATTTATTGAAAATGTATTACTTGTAGAAAAATTAAAGCATAATCTTTTGAGTATTAGTCAGCTATGTGACATTGGTTATAATGTATTCTTCAAGTCATCAATGTGTATAGTAGTTGATCCACTTGACTCTAGTACTAAGTTCATTGGACATAGACTTGGTAACATTTATGTAATAGATCTTAATGATCTAGCAATGTCAAGTAATACAAGTCTTGTAGCAATGAATGATAAGAGCAAGGAATCAAGTTTACTATGGCAGAGGCGACTTGGTCATGCTAGTATGGACACAATAGCTAAATTGATTTCAAAAGACTTAGTCAAAGGTTTGCCAAAGTTTAAAGTTAATTTTGATTATGTTTGTGATGCATGTCAGTTAGGAAAACAAGTGAGGGGGAGTTTTAAATCCAAAAACATAGTTTCAACAACTAGACCCTTAGAGCTACTTCACATAGACCTATTTGGACCTACTAAGACTACCAGCCTAGGTGGTATGAAATATGGACTTGTGATTGTAGATGATTTTTCAAGATACACATGGGTTTTGTTTATTGCACATAAGGATATACTTTTAATGTATTCAAAAAGTTTTTCAAAAGAGTTACAAATTTGAAAAACTTATCTGTTATTTCAATTTGTAGTGATCATGGTACCGAATTTGAAAACCAATATTTTGATCATTTTTGCACAAAGAATGGTATTGATCATAACTTTTCTGCACCTAGAACACCACAGCAAAATGGTATTGTAGAAAGAAAGAATCGTACTTTAGAAGAGATGTCCAAAACAATGCTTTGTGAAGGAAATCTTCCAAAATATTTTTGGACAGAAGCTGTTAATATCGCATGCTATATTTTAAACAGAGTTTTAATTAGACCTATTATCAAAAAAACTCCCTATGAGCTTTGGAATAATAGAAAACCAAATATCAAATATTTTCATGTTTTCGTATGTTAATATTTTGTTCTCAACAATGGAAAAGATAATCTTGGTAAATTTGATGCAAAATCCGATGAGGCTATTTTTCTTGGATATTCTTTAAATATTAAAGCCTATCAAGTTTTTAATAAAAGAACTTTGACTGTTGAAGAATCTGTGTATGTTGTTTTCAATGAATCTGACATTACATCTTCGAGAAAGGAAGATTTTGCTGATAATGATGCAGGTACACTAGAGCATGGAATGAAAGACTTGACTCTTAAAGACAAACAATCAAGTGAACCGCATGAAGAAGAGGTGAGTAAAAAGCATGATAATATACCTAAAGAATGGAGGTATGTACATTCACACCCTAAAGAATTAATTATAGGAGACCCATCTCAAGGTGTTAAAACTATATCTGCACATAGAGATGCACAAGATTTAATTGCTTTTGTTTCTCATGTAGAACCTCATAATATAGAAGAAGCCAAAACTGATCCTAATTGGATGTTAGCAATGCATGATGAATTAAACCAATTTAGGAGAAATAATGTTTGGACCTTAGTTGAAAGACCCAATGATCATCCTGTTATAGGCACTAAGTGGGTTTACAGAAATAAACTAGATAAAATGGAAATGTAATTAGAAATAAAGCTAGATTAGTTGCACAAGGATATAATCAAGAAGAAGGAATAGATTTTGATGAAACCTTTGCACCAGTAGCTAAATTAGAAGCCATTAGACTGCTACTAGCTTATGCATGTTTTATGAATTTCAAGTTATTTCAAATGGATGTAAAGAGTGCATTTTTTAATGGTCTTTTATCTGAAGAACTTTTTGTTGAACAACCTCCCAGTTTTATCGATCATATTTTTCCAAATCATGTTTTTAAACTGAATAAAGCTTTATATGGTCTGAAACAGGCACCTAGAGCTTGTTATGATAGACTAAGCAAATTTTTAATTGCAAATAAATTTATAAGAGGTAGTGTTGATACCACACTATTTATTCAAAGAAAGAAAAATGATATTTTAGTTGTTCAAATATATGTTGATGACATTATCTTTGGATCTACTGATGAATCTTTGTGTCAAGACTTTGCTAAGCTAATGCAGGAAGAATTCGAAATGAGCTTGATGGGCGAATTAAGTTACTTTCTTGGACTTCAAATTAAACAAGCTAGAGAAGGTATTCTGATCAACCAAGCCAAGTACATTAAAGAAATAATCAAGAAATTTGGCATGGAATCAAGCAAGGTAATTGGAACACCAATGAGTCCTGCATGTAGACTTGACAAAGATGAGAATGGCACAAATGTTGATCAAAAGCTTTATCGATGTATGATTGGATTATTACTTTATTTAACAGCTAGTAGACCTGATATATTATTTAGTGTTTGTATGTGTGCACGTTTTCAATTCAATCCTAAAGAATCATACATCACAAATGTTAAGAGAATTATTAAATGCCTGAAAGGCACTTGTAATGTAGGTCTGTGGTATTCTAAGAACACATCACTAAAACTAATTAGTTATTCTGATGCTGATTATGGAGGATGTAAAATAGATAGAAAGAGCACAAGTGGCACCTGTCAATTTCTAGGTGTTAACTTGATCTCTTGGTACTGTCGCAAGCAGAACTCTGCAGCTTTATCTACTACTGAGGCAGAATATGTAGCTACTGGGAGCTGTTGTGCTCAAGTATTATGGATCAAGCAACAACTAGAGGATTATGGTGTTGTCCAATCTAAAACTCCTATCAAATATGACAACACTAGTGCTATTAATTTATCAAAAAATCCAATTCAGCACTCACGAACTAAGCACATTGAAATTTAACATCATTTTATTCATGATCATGTTTTAAACAATGTTGTGGAACTTGAATTTGTACCTACTGAAGACCAATTAGCAGACATTTTCACTAAACCATTAAATCAAGATAGATTTGAAAAAATTAGAGGAGAATTAGGCTTATGTGACCCATTTTAAACCTATCTGACCTAATTTTTGAAAATTAAGGAAAAATTATCTAGAAATCTCAAACTTCTCTTTAGAGCATAGGGCAACCTAGTTTAGACTCTAGAAACCCTTAGAAACTGAGTTTGACCCATTTTGATTTTTAGAATAGATTTTAGCTCGAGCCGACTCGAATTCTCAATACTTTGGGGAGCCAACTCGCAGGTCAGACCGAAACTTTTTAAGTAGGGTTTTCACTTTCCCTATTCATTACACTTTCTAGATTTCGACCATTTCTCTCTAGATGACTCTTCACTCCTCACTATAAATCACTCCAAAAACCCTTTCTACCTATTCTAATCCTTAATATTTAGAGAATGGGGCCTCGCAAGGCGGTGGCAAAGAAGGCAACAAGGGTGGTTCAGACTACGGCTGAGGAAAGGAGGAGCAAGAGGCATTTGGATACTTCAATTCCGCAAGAAGAGCAGCAGCCTGAGCAAGAAGAAGTTGTTCCAGCACCCCGGCAAATCATTCCAATGGGAAATCGACGAGTGACTCCTAGTAGGTGCATCGATTTCAATTTTATTGAACAAGAACAATTGAATATTGGTATGTGGCTTGAAAGACAGAGCTAGAAGGAGTTTTGTCAATTAAATGTTCCGACTTACCTAAATTTGGTTCGATAATTCTTTGAGAACATGTCTCTAGGAGCTTTCCACATTGAAGGAACAGTAAAAGGGAAATTGATTGAAATAAATGAGCAAAAATTGTCAAATTTGTTGAATATACCTAAAGAAGGGGACTGCTATTTGGTTATGAAGGAAAGTGTGAAGACTCTCAGACTTATCTTGGAAAGATCCAATGTGAAAGGAGTTATTCATGTGCGTGTAAATCAACTCTCATTGGAAATGAGACTGTTGCACAACATCATTAGCCGGATTTTCCTACCTAGGACAGGAAGATTCGATTGGGTTAGTGAGAGAGATCTCATATTCATGAGGCGACTGATTGAGGGGGAGCCCCTCAACCTTCCATTCATTATGATTTCTCAGATGAGAGAGGCTGTACGTAGGGCACGAGCCTGTTTGCCCTACGGGATGGTATTCACTTTGTTGTTCTAGGATGCTGACATAGATCTTACTAGAGAGGACTGTCGGTTGTTGCTGCACATCGACAAGTATACAGTGAAATCCCTGACTAGGATGGGATTTATCAAGGTTGATGGAAACTAGATTAGAAAGTCCTCAGGAGTTCCTATTGCATACTTAGAGGACTCAGATGATGACATACAGGCTACATAGGGCCATGGTGAGCAGACTGAGGGACATACTGATGAAATTGGACCATCCGAGCCAGCTCTTGCTTCACCACATTCACCAGTCAGGACTCCTACTACTGTTAGAGCTGATACTGATGATAGACTCCACAAAGTTTTAGATAAGATTTCTTGTCTCAGGACTGACACTGACAGGAGGATTACTTCTCTACAGTCCGAGATGCAACAGGGCTTTCATGATATCATGGTTATATTAAGACAGTTATCCGTGGCCAGCCAGCATGCACCTTCTACTGGCACAACTACTCGCAAAGCAACTGACATGGGCACTGAGACTGGTACTGGCACACATGCTGAGTAGGGATAGGAGACACATTGTACTGATGCACCATATCATGCCACACCTACTGTTGGTGAGCCTTAGGATAGTATGGAGGCTGCTGGATCTGCTGATGTTGGAGTTACTCCTGCCACTCAAATACTTTCATCCACCAGCACTTTGGCCCTATCTCTTGATCCACCTACTGCCAGACCTACACCCATCTTTATTTCATCCGAATCAAAAACCAAACCTAAACCTAAATCTAAAGTAACTAGGACTTCTACACCTACTAGGACTAGGATTAGGGATCTCCGACCTAGGTTCCCCAGGTTCAAACCTAGTCCAGGTATTCTAGAGGTTGGTTCCTCCTCTGATGAGGAAGAACCTGATAGTGATCCTAACACCTCATTTTGATGTTTAGGTTTTATCTTTTTGAGACTTTTTGTAGTTGTATTTTGGTTATGTGATACTATTTTGTTGTGCCATGGCACATTTGTAAAGTATCACATATTGGTATGTTTTGACTTATTTCTCATATATATATACTTCACTTGTTATGATACATATTTACTTGACTTAATGTTATGATTGAATCAATATTTCTCATTTGTTATGTGATTGTTGTGAATGATTGTCCATTTCTCATTTACCTTTTGTTGATGACAAAAAGGGGGAGAATGGGGACTATGTATGTATGGGCATAAAAATTGCTATTGATTCATAAAAAATTGCTATTTATTACTATTGATTCATGAAAATTATTCAAAAATTAGTTACAAAAGCTATATGGATAATTGAATGTTATGAAATTTTGATAAAATGAATGTTTGATTCATAGAAAGTTGATGAAACTTAAGTTTACTTCAAAAGTTTGAAAATTATATAAGTTTCGATACGCTTTGTATAGTTAATATCTTTGATACATCATGTATCGATACATCATGTCATGATATATATGAAATTTCATGTTTCGATACACTTGATACACATAATTCTTGGTATTTAGTTATATACATTTGATACATTATGGCACATTATATTGATACACTGGTACCTAATCTATATGATATGCATAGACTTGAAAATACTGCAATTGTAAAGTGATTTCAATTTTTTGATCATGCCCAGTGTTTTGTCATCAACAAAAAGGGAGAGATTGTTGACCCCTAGAATGATTTTGATGATCACAAAATATTGGAGCATGTATTTGATACTAACTCCTTTCAAATGTTCAAGAAGTTTTGCAGGAATTGATTACCTTGGTTTAAAATGGTATTCAAATTTACTTAAGGGTAATTCAATTGAGTTTGTAAAGGCCCTAACTTATGAATACTATAATCATGTAAAACGGGCTTTAAAATTGTAAGTATTTTGATAAAGTATGTAGATTAGCTTCTAGTTGATTCAATGATAAAGTTTTTGGGAAGCTTGAAGCAAATTTCTAAAAGACTTGTAAGAGCCGACTCAAAATGGCACGGCACGGAGGAAGATTCAAAGTTTCAGAACTAAGAGCCGACTCCCAGTTCAAGAGCCGACTCCCAGTTCAAGAGCAGACTCTAGGTATGTATGTTTGTCATGACTGAAAGCTTGATGGCAAGAGCCGACTCCTAGTCCAAGAGCCGGCTCCTACAGAAGTTTGTTTTTGACCTGTTTGAGACTTCGAGCCGACTCCTGGAGCTCGAGCCGGCTCGTAGAGCCATTGTCTACACTTCAACGACTAGTTACTGAAATTTATATTTGAATTCCAAATCACCTCCAACGGCCATTTCACGAATCCCAAGGCCATACAATGGCCATATCTCATGGAAAACTATAAAGGGGATTATTTTTGAAGGATTAATCAATTAATGGAGATTTATTGCTGAATATTCTTGAAAGAACAAAGAGCTTCCAAGTTATTCCTCTACCTACCTCAAAGAGCATTCAAGTGAGATTCAAAGCATCACCAACTCCACTCTATCATTGAATCCACCCATTGAAGAGGGGAAGAAGCAGCATTGAGGAGCACTTAAGGCTTGACTTCATTTTGATCTTCATCGGCAACATCAAAACAAACTTGGTTTGTTGTAGTTGCTTATTATACATTCTTTATCTCGGTTTGCTCTCTTGGAACAGCAAGGGGCTCTATCTAGAGAAAGAGTTGAAGGTTTTTAGATGAACCTTGTAAAACCTAAGTTTGGGTTCTTGGTTTTCCCTATTTAAAACCAAGTATTTGGATTTTCTTTGGTGATCCCGTGTAAAACTAAAGGGAGTTAGGGTTTCTTTGGTGATCCCGATAAAACCAAAGTGTATAGGTTTGGATTGTGAGCCTAGTAAAACAATCCGACTGTATTCCGGTTGGGGGATATAGTGAAAATCCCAAGTGGTCCTTGGGTAGTGGATGTAGGAGCCGGTTGCTCCGAACCACTCTATTTCTTGGTGTTTGTGATTGTGCTTTCATTGCTTGATTGCTTGAACTTATTTACTTCCGCTTTGCACACTTCACTTCTATACTAAAAGAATTTTAAAGTGCACATACTTGCAAAAGTTTTTTTAATCCCAATTCACCTCCCTCTTGGGAAGCCACCTGGGCAACACTGCCTCTATAAATAAAGGTTGTTTTTGGGGCTTTTGGTTGGCTGAGAAAAAAAGGTTGAAGAACTAAAAGGAAAAAAGGGGCTTTGTGAGGACTTGGGATTAGGTGTGAGAATACCTAGCATTCAAACTAGGTATTGGGAAGAGAGAAAGTTGGGAAGGGTTCCACCTCTCCTTCTTGTCTTCTGAGAAGAAGAAGATCGGTCCGAAGGATCCCAAGGAGCTAGCACTCTAAGGGAGTTGATCAAAGTTGAGCCCTAGTGTGGATTACCTGTAGAGGCCAAACACATGTGTGGCTCGAGTGCTTTACCCTTTTCCACAAGCATTCAAAGGTATAACAGTAAGGTACTTTTATATCTTTGATTATTATTCTTGCTCTTGATGTATATTGCTACTGCATTATCTTACTAGATCCTGTTGCTAGCAGATTGGTAGATCATTTTGATCAATCTACCAAGCCTTTCGCTGTTCATTTTAAAATTATTTTAAAATAATTTTTTTCTACCTAGCATGTTTTCCCTTCAAATGGTATCAGAGCACAGGTTTTCTTCATAGTATTATAATGCTAGCATTCCTTAACATCATTATTTTCTCTTAAGTACTTGGATTGAGTGCTTCACCATGGTCGTCCGGTCATAAGAGAGAAGTAGGGCTGCAAGACCCTCTCTTCCATTCAATGGGGTCTCCTATGGTGTATAGGGATGTCGCTTGTGATTGACTCATGAAAAAGAAAATAAGAGAAAATATAGATTAAAAAATATTTTAATCTAATGTTATGATCATAAAATAAATTTAGATAAGATCTAAGAGTTTTATTTTGATCGTATTTAATTTTTAACTTTGAATAGTTCAAGTAAGATGCATGAATTTGAAGTCACTATTTTCTGCCCTCGTAGACGAGCCGACTCGAATCTTGCTCGAGCCGACTCATTTTTGTTAGCAGAATAGTCTGTCTATTCTGGTTCTGGATGAGCCGACTCGACCCCTGCTCGAGTCGACTCATCTCTGCTAACAGATGAATCTGTCTATTCTGGTTCTACTCGAGCTGACTCGACCCCTGCTCTAGTTGACTCGACCAGAAAGCCGTAAAATAGTGATTTCAAATTTGCTTGTAAAATTCTTTTACATTCTTATTTGAAATTGTTTCGATTAATTAAGGCTATTGGACTTAATTGAGACTTAAATTATATTGAATGACCATAACTCTAGGAATATGATTCAAATATTTTAAGTGATGCGGGACTAATATGCATGCAATTCATTTTGTATGTTTTATATGTGGGGTTAGGTGATTAATTCCCAAATTTTAGATCAAAATTAGTTGTAGGAAATTTTGTATGAATTTTTGAAGCCAAGCATGCAGATTAGAACCTAGAAAAGTACTAAAGAATGATCGCCGGGGCTGAGAAGCCTCGGTTAGGGCAAGTTCTCCTATAATATAATTACTGGAGGTAGAGGGGGTGTACCTGACAACGTCTGAAGTGCTCGGTGATGATCGCAATGAATGGATCTCTCGTTCCTCAATGGATGCAACCTGGAAAACCGAGCCAAAGACCCGTGGATACCCGGCTTTCTGCTCGGTGGTCCGATTAAGGCTTGGCTGGAGTCGTTGGATTCGTAGGAACTCGGGAACCTGCAAACGACCTGTCAGGGATTAGAAAACTCAAAGGAGATCAAGAAAATAAAGGAAAACAGCAAAGGAGAAAGGAATTTTGGAGTGGGCGGCCAAGGCTCTGGAGGATTGGCTGGCGGCAAGATGATGGTTGCAGCACCGGGAAGGAGAACTCTCAAACCCCTTTATGCACACAGCAGGGTAATCACTCAAAGTAATAGAAGAACTCAAGGTTTATTTCATATATCAAAATCAAGTTTCATACAAGAGGCTAGGGTCCCTTAAATAGATCCTTAACCATGGGCCCCAAGTAAGGGTACTTTAGACTTTACATAGGAATCCTTTTCCCTCTCAAACCCTAACTAGAAAATAAAGAAACATTAGGTAGAAAAAATTCCTAAAATTCTCTTGACTTGGTCAACACTCCAAGGATGCCTAGGGGGGCGTGTTGGGCTTCTAAGAGTAGCAAGAGGCCGGCCCAAAGGGGCTCAGGCACATGGGTTTGGGCCTCTAGAAGCTGGGACGGCCTGGTAGCCGGGGTGGCCTGGTAGCCAGGTAGCAGGAATATTCCCTGGTATCTTGCTTCTTAGGGGCTTGGGCTTGGTGCCTAGGCTTGATTTCTTTGGGCTAGGATGCAGGTGGACCTCTGGAATCATGGATGCCCTGGTCTATGAATATATTCTGGCATCTGGAAGGGAATCTGGGCATCTGGAGGGCTTCTGCAAGGAATCAGGGTTTTCTGAATTTTCCTCCTGGGGTCTTCAAATCTTCAGGCTGGGTTGGACTTGGGCTATACTTTCATGTCTTCAATCTGGTTGGACTTGGTCTTCACTTGTATGATGTGGTCTTGAGTCTTCAATATGGTTGAACAGGACTCAAAAAAATAAAATTAGCTCGACATGAGCTGACTAACACTGGACTGAACTAGCTCAACATGAGCTGACTAGTACAGAACTGAAATAACAACTCAAAAGACTTAAATAACAACTAAAATAGACTCGGATGGGCTAAGCCCTTATTACAGATGGACTCATAAATTATTGATCAATTCATAGAGGGTTGAAAAGCCTCTGTCTTATTCTGGTGCCTCCGGTGTCCGCACCATTAAGTCATTTCAATAAGCCTTAAGGGTCATGGGTTAGCTTCTTTTGGGTCCTTAATTAGGTTAGACCTAAGTTTATATGCATTGGACTAAATAGAGAACTAATCTAATCAAATGTTGAGTTAGGATTTCTTTTCTACAGATCTCTCTAATAGTTAGATTGATTAGTCCACATATCTAAATGGACCTAATTTTATGGCTCAGTGGTCAGCTCAAGTCTTTAGACTAGTCTAATCAACTTTGATGAACCAATTGATGTCTAGGTAAGTTTGGCAGTTTGATCATTATTCTTTAGGGCTATCTCTTACCTGGCCAACTCGGTTGGTGTTTAAGGCAAGACGGTTAATGGCAGAACCCAACCCATGATCTCACTTACCTGGCCAATGTGGTCGATCAAAATTGATTAGATAGCTCATTGACTCGTGTTAACACATGTCACCCAAGGTTAATCAGTCCTAAGTGATTTTAGGTGCCCATGGATTATTAGTTATGTGTAACCCTCCTTGATTGCTGATGTGGTCAGTGGGAGGTTGACCATATCTTCTCATCTCTTCTTCTGTCATATTAAAATTAAATCCTCTAAAAAATTAGGTCCATAAAAAGATGAAGTTATAGGGATAACCAAGTCTTAGCCTCCTATTAAGTGGGATGGCAATGGGTCCAATAGTTGGGTGTTCATCGACAGATCCAAAGATCGGGTGTTCATCAGGCTATTGGAATTGCTGTTCCTAATATGATGGCTTAGTGCGACTCTCTTAACGATGGTCAGGTGGGCCGACCAAAGTCAGGCTTGACTATTCGTTAGCTAGAAGCATTGAATTTTCTCATGTTAATGGTTGGACCTAATCAGGACCTTCAATAGGAGGCCCAAAGGTCGATTGAAGCACACCTTGGGGCTAAAACCTAAATACTAGAGGTTACTTGGAGAAGTAATTGGTTGAAGAACCTACCTTTAGACGTGCATGGGTGGGCCGGCCAAAGATGGGCTCATGTGTTTTCTATTGGACTCTAGTACTCACTTAGGAATCAAAGTGATTCCTTGGATTGGAGGTAGAGGCTATCAGTCTGAACAAACTAGTGGGAGGGCCTTTAGACTAAAGACCATATCTATAGGATAATAATTTATATACACTAATTAACTTTTGTTTTCCTTTTAGATATCTTCCAACCTGTTACTCTGGTCTCTTCTCGATAACGAGAAACTTAAGGATCCCAACTTTGATAGCTGGTATCGAAGGTTCAGGATTGTCCTGGAGCATGAACAGATCCTGTATGTGATATCGGATCCGGCACCTGAAACCCCTGCTTCCAATGTCGAGGTTCGGTCAAAGACACTTATTAGAAGTGGCTCTCTGACAGGACCATTATCCGATGCATAATATTGGCAGCGTTGAACGATGAGTTCAGTCTCAAATTCGAAGAATAAATCCTTCAAAGGTTGAAGGAGTCTTTCAGGACACCAAATGATGTTGAGAGGTACAGGATCTCCTATGCTATCTACAATGCACGGATGTGTGATGGGGCCTCAGTCACTAATTATGCATTGTACATGATTGAGATGATTGAGCACCTGGGCAAGCTCGGATGTCCCTTGCATGAATAGCTTAGGAAGGATGCGAATCTGAATTCCTTGCCCTCTTTCTATCTAGATTTTTTCGATCATTATAAAATGAATAAGCATGTAGTTAACTACCACAGTCTATTAGGGTTGCTGCAGACTTTGAGAAAGACCACCATCTAAATAAAGGGGTGGTAAATCTAGTGGGAGGATCTTCGACAGGGCATCGTCCCTTTAAGAAAGGGAAAAAATTAAAGGGAAACAGGTGTAGAATGCTTCTGGGCTAGGTCAGGCCAAGAAGGAGAAGGCCGATAAGAGCCAAGTGGAGTGCTTCTTCTACAAGAAGCGGGGACATTAGAAGAGGAACTGTCCACTTTACATTGCATCCCTTGACCTGAACAGGTCCAAGAAGAGGAAGCAGCCAGAAGGTGCTGGATAAGGTATTTATATGATAACACCTTGTAGTTTCTCTATCTCCGATACTACTAACTGGGTATTGGATATTGGAAGTCCATTTCATATTTGTAATTCTTTGCAGGGACTTCAAGTTAGTTGAAGATTCGAGGATGGTGAGAGATTCTTGAACGTGGAAAATGGAAGCCAAGTTCCAGTCCTTGCATTAGGAGTCCTCAAACTAGTTTTTAAGTCTTGTACAATCATTTTAAATGAGTGTCATTATTGTCCATCTTTTATTTTAAATATCATTTCTATAGGCCAATTGGCCATGTATGGTTATGAACTATTAATAAATAATGACATTTGCAAAATTATTTGGAATGGTTCTGTTATAATGAATGGATATATGAATAATGGCATTTATGTACTATCGCGACCTGTTAGTGTAATGTACACGTCTAGCAAATGCCCTAGGATAGATAATATCATTGTTGAGTACCTATGGCATTGTAGGGTAGGTCATATTAACAAGAACAAGATAAACAGGTTGAAGTGTGAGGGTCTCCTCGACTTTAGTGAAAGTGGTTTACTTCCAACCTGTGAGTCCTGTCTTCTTGGAAAGATGACAAAGTCATCTTTTACTAAAAAAGGTGAACGAGCCAAAAAAATTATAAGTCTGGTACATACTGATGTATATGGACCCATGAATATTAGTGCCAGAGGAGAGTACAGTTATTCATTACATTTATAGTGACCTTTCGAGGTACGGTTATGTCTTTTTGATGAGACATAAATCTGAATCATTTGAAATGTTCAACGTTATCATAATGAAATAGAAAAAATAAACTGGAAGGTATATCAAAAACCTTCGATCAAATTGAGGCGGTGAATACCTTTCCGATGAGTTTCTGACATATCTTAAGGAGAATGGGATTCTCTCTCAATGGACACCTCCAGGGATATCTTAGTTAAATGGAGTGTCTGAAAGGAGGAATCGAATCCTGTTAGACATGGTTCGGTCCATGATGGGCTTTGCTTCACTATCGCTGTCCTTTTGGGGATATGCTCTGGAATCAGCTTGTTATCTTTTGAATAGGGCTCCGAGCAAATCTATTAACAATACCCCATATAAAATATAGACTAGATGTAAGCCGACACTCTCACACCTTCGGGTTTGGGGTTGCCCGGCTTATGTAATATATTTGAAAACGGACAAACTTGGACCTAGGTCTGATCGATGCCTATTTGTTGGGTATCCAAAAAGTCTAAGGGATATTACTTCTACTTGGCTGAGGAACAAAAATTGTTCGTAGTATTAAGGCTATCTTTTTGGAAAAGGAGTTCCTTGGTGAAGGAACTGTAGCCACTAAGATTGAGCTTAATGAAGTTCAACAAGTAGAAGAACTGACACACTTAAGGGAAACATAAAATCGGTTGTGATTAGATCACACCCAGAGCCCACACAAGAACCACTAAGGAGATCCGGTAGGGTACCGAGTCGACCAGACATATACTATGATTTCTTGGTCTAGGATGGTGATCCCATTGAACTTGATGAGAACAATGAGGATTCGATCACCTATATAGATATGATATAGAGGTCCGACTCTAAGAAATGGCCGGGAGCCATGCAATCTGAAATGGAATCCATGAAAATCAACAATGTATGGACATTGGTTGATCCGCCTAAAGGGATAAAACCTATTGGGTGTAAATGAATTTTCAAGAGAAAAAGGGGCGCAAACAGGTAGGTGGAGATTTATAAAGCCTATCTGGTTGCCAAGGGGTATCGTCAATATTATGTTATTGACTATGACGAGACGTTCTCTCCTGTGGCAATGCTCAAGTCCATTCGGATCATTCTTGTTTTAGCCGCATAATTTGACTATAAAATTTGGCAAATGAATATCCCGAACAGCTTTCCTAAATGGTGAGCTAGAAGATGAGGTGTATATGATACAACCTGAAAGGTTCACATCCATAAATGAGTCAAAGTGTGCAAGCTTTAAAAGTCCATCTATGGATTGAAGCAAGCATCAAGGAGTTGGAACATGTGATTTGATAAGTGTATCAAGTTGTATGGCTTCGTTAGCAACGGAGAAGAACCTTGTATTTACAAATGGATTAATGGTTCTATAATTGTATTCCTTGTGTTGTATGTGGATGACATTCTCTTAATTGGGAATGACATCCCAGCACTACAAGGAATAAAGGTCTGGTTGTCATCTCTATTCTTTATGAAGGACTTGGGTGAAGCACTGCAAGGATCCATCCTCTAAATTTCTTGAACACCTAGGATCTGTAGAGAAGGCAGCAAACAAGATTTTAAGAATGAAGTAAATCAGATTCAAAATGAAAAAAGGAAGGGTTGGATGCGTAGAGCTTGAAGAAGATTGGTAGCAGCTTGTCAAATCCGGCAAAACCTCCACTTAAGGACCTCATCGCCTTGAGCTCTCAAGGACCTCCCCGCCTTGAGCTCTTAAGGACCTCCCCACCCTTAGAGAAAAACACTAAAGCCTAACCTAGCTTTGTGGAAGAAAGAATGCATCTTTATTCCATGAATGAATAATAATAATTACAAGGGGGTTTGGGATCCTATTTATAGGTTTTTTTTACATATGAAGATAACATAGGACTCTATTTGAATTTAAATTACAAATTTGAACTTCAAATACTCCTTGGCTTATTGGTATCTTCCTTGAATTTGAAATTTGAATTGGCTTTTCATGGCTTGGGCAACAACTTGAGATGAGATGAAGGCTTCTGTCTTGTGCGACAAAATTAAGATGTGAGATAGCGCTAATCCTTTCTTAATTTAGCGCTAATCCTCCCCACTTCTTGGCATGAAATCCTTCTTAATCTGATTTTTAATCTTCCTTGGTCGGCAACATGAGATAAGAAGTCCTTTGAATGCTTGAATTTAAGTTTAAAATCCTTTCTTGAATTTGAAAGAAGTTTGAATGAGGGGGCTTCCATTTGATCTTCAAATTTCATCTCTTATCTTAGGACACTTTGAATTTGAATTCTCCCTTAATCTTGAAATTGGCATCAAGAAAAAAAGAAAGCAGATGGCGCACATTCATCTGGGTGTGAATCCTTTGGCATGAGAAAAGGCATTTGGATAAGGATAAGGCTCCCTTTGAAATGTGGATGACTCCATCTATTCTTGGATTCTCCCATTTAAATTTGAACTAATCCTTGGTATGGACGTCATCTGTAGTGGAATGGGCGACAATGAGAGGGGGGGCGCCAGATGAAAAGCAGTCCTTCTGCTTTACTCCTCTTAAATGGGCGCCTCCTTGAAACTGAAATGGGCGATGAAAAATAAATGGGATGGGGCGCCTTTCTTGGATAAGATGACTTTGTCTTGATGCCCAAATGTCTGGATGTCCCAATGTCCGGATGTCCCAATGTCCGGATCTCCCAATGTCCGAATGTCCCAATGTCTGTCTGGATGTTCCAATGTCCGGATGTCTTGATGTCTGGATGTCCGAATGTTTGGAGAAAAATTTGGATAACTCTTTTTCTTGACCTAGAATTGATCCACCAAGGTGATGATGACTTGGGTCTTAGGTACTTATGACACCCCTTGACTTATTCAAGCACTAATTACAGGACTCAAATTGGACAATTCATCAAACAAAGCAAATTAATGCTATTTACAAGACTCTTAAACTAATTGATGGACTCAATGGACTCAATTGATAACTCAATAATCCTAATTGACCAAATTATACTCAATTTGATCAAATTACAACTCAATTTGACTTAATTACAAACTCAAAATAACTGGGACTCGAGTGTTCTTTGTGAAAAAAACATGAACTTACTCATTGGTGATCCAAATTGAATTGAAAAAGGTTTGCTTCGTCTTCCTGGCTCTTGTGTCCTCTCCAATTCTCACGGGGTGGGAGGAACTCGACTCCGTCGAGTATGTGTCAATTCGGCTCTAGTAATGTTCTAACAAGTCAGGGTTCAACTTTTGAAGATCCTCTCTGGTGATCCAAGAATCCTCAGACTCAAGTCTCCCTTGCCAACGAACCAAATATCTTTGGTAGTTCTTATTTCTAGTAGTTATGATCTTATCATCCATGATCTACTCAATCTTTTCTCTCCTCTCTGGTAATTTGGCTAGTGGACATTCTGGGATAAGGTCACTCTCAAAGGTGAAATCAGGCTCAAATGGCTCACTAGGTATCACCATTGGTTCCTTAAACTCGACTAGATCAAATATATTGAAGGTCGGACTAATACCTAACTCAGATGGTAATTCTAGCATATAAGCATTTGGTCCAATCTTCTTTATAATCCTATACGGTCCAGCACTACGGGTGTGTAGTTTTTTCATGGTTCCGACTAGAAGCCGTTCAGGTCATAACCTGATCATGATGAAGTCCCCTTCGTTAAACTCTTTAAATCTCTTTTGTAAGTTAGCCTCGTGCTCATATAATTCATTACTCTTTTTAATTTTGTTACTGATTTCTTTATGCAATGCTTTGACATGTTGTACAAATGACTCGGCTGATTCATAAATGCATGCATGCATGGGTAATGGAATCAAATCTAAAGGATTTTGTGGCTTTGTACCCATGTACAATCTCAAAAGGACTCTTACCAGTAGACCTATTAGCTGAACTGTTATAGGCAAACTCAGCTCTAGATAGTAATAAGTCCCAATTGCCAGTATTCTCTCCTACCAGACATATTAACAAGTTTCCTAGACTTCGGTTCACAACCTTGGTCTGGCCATAGTTTGAGGGTGATAAGTAGTAGAAAACTTCAGCTTAGTCCCTAACATATGCCAAAGGGTTTTTTAGAAATAACTTATGAACCGTACATCCCTGTCAGACACAATTGTCTTGGGTAAACCATGTAATCTGACCAGCTCATCTAGGAAAAGTTTGGTGACTCTAGAGGCATCAAATGTTTGTGAACAAGGAATGAAATGCACCATTTTGGAAAATCTGTTAACCACGACAAAGATGGAATCGTGTCGCCTCATGGTTTTGGGTAAACCTAGAACAAAGTCCATACTTAGATCTTACCAAGGGCAGTCAGGCACAGGCAAAGGGGTATAGAGGCCAGTGTTCTGCTTTTACTGCTTCGCAATAGCACAAGTTCTACACCTAGCCACTATATGAGCTACATTTCTCTTAAGACGTGGCCGAAGAATTGGTCCTCCATTGCCAGAATAGTCTTATTTCTTCCAAAATATCTGCTAAGCCTCCAGCATGGATCTCCCAAATCAAAAATTTCCTAAGGGATGTTCTAGGTATGCAAAGCTTATTTTCCTAAAAAAAATAACCATCTCACAAAGTATAATCACTATCCAAACTAGATGGTCCTTGCTTGATTTTCTTATAGATTTTTCCAAAATCTGGACAAGACTCGTACTGCTCCTTGAGCTAGTCAAATCCAACAACCTCAGTATTGACATAATTCAACAACATTGATTGGTGACTAAGGGCATCTGCAACCTTATTCTCTAAACCAGCTTGATGCTTCAACATGAAAGTATAAGACTGGAGATACTCTACCCACTTAGCATGTCTTGGATTAAATTTCTTTCTAGAGTTTAGAAACCTAAGTGCCTCCTGGTCAGAGTGCAAAACAAATTCCTGTGATAGTAAATAATGTCTCCATATTTCAATAGCTTGTACTACCGCATAAAACTCTTTATCGTAGGTTGAATACTTGGATTTAGCCTCATTTAGTTTTTCACTAAAAAAGGCCACAGGATGACTCTCTTGACTAAGTACTCCTCCTATGCCAACACCCGAAGCATCACAAGCAACTTCAAATACTTTAGAAAAATTAGGAAGTTTCAAGATCGGGGCTTGTGTCATCTTCTCTTTTATCTCTAGGAAGGCTCTATCAGCATTCTTAGTCCACTTAAAGGCTCCCTTCCTAATGCAATCTGTAATCGATGCCACAATGGTGCTAAATCCTTTGGTAAATCTTCTATAGAAGGTGGCTAATCCACGAAAACTACAGACATCGTGGATATTCCTAGGTATAGGCCACTCAACTATTGATTTGATCTTCTCAGGATCAGCTGACACTCCCTCTGGGGTCACTACAAAACCTAAAAAGACTATCCTAGTGGTCATGAAGCTACACTTCTTAAGATTGGCATACAGGTTTTCTTTCCTAAGTATCTGACACACTAGATAAAGATGGTCTAAGTGATCCTTCCTTGTCTTACTGTATATGAGGATATCATCAAAGTATACAACCACAAATTTTTCTATAAAGGCTCTTAATACTTGGGTCATTATCCTCATAAAAGCGCTAGGAGCATTGGACAAGCTAAAAGGCATTACCAACCATTCGTACAAACCATCCTTAGTCTTAAAGGTTGTTTTCCATTCATCCCCAATTTTGATCCTAACTTGATGATAGCCACTTTTAAGGTCAATCTTCAAAAAAATGGTTGATCCGGCCATCATATCTAACATATCATCCAAACTGAGAATTGGAAACCTATATTTAATAGTGATTTTGTTGATGGCTCTACTGTCGACATACATCCTCTAAGTGCCATCTTTCTTGTGGGTTAACAAGGCTGGAACTGCACAAGGACTAAGACTCTCCCTAATGAATCCTTTCTGAAAAGCTCCCCTACTTGTCTTTGCATCTCTAAGTGTTATGTAGGGTTCATCCTATAATGTGGGAGGTTTGGCAATGTAGCTCCTGGGACTAGGTCTATAGCATGTTGGATGTCCCTTAATGGTGGCAGTTCATTTGGCAAGTCTTCAGGAAACACATCTTGAAAGTCTTTCAAAAGCTCTACAACTTCCTTAGTGTATTCAGGTTTAGGTTGTTCATGAGTCTCTTTAACCACTAAAACTCCAATGGGTGCACCTCCAATGATTTCTCTTTCCATTTCCTTAGCAGTAATTAGGTTCGATCCTGGCTTCTCTTCTTTTAAATTACTGGACCCCCTCTTAATGTTATCCTTGGGGGGGTTGAATTTATGACTATCCTCTTACCCTGATAATTAAAAGAACAAGAATTTGATCTTCCAAATAAGGTAACATCATGGTCATATAACCAGGGTCTTCCCAAAATTATTCTACTGACTTTCATTGGTAACACATCACACCAGACCTTCTTTTGGTATGACTAGAAATGGATTGTGACCTGACAAATCGACTTAATGGGAATTGAGATTGCATCAATCCATGAAACCTTATAGGGGTTGGGATGGGGTGCTATAGGTAAACCTAGACTTTTGACTACATTGGTAGAAATGGCATTGATGCAGCTCCCACTGTCTATAATGATCTTACACACTTTGTCCCCTAATTTGATGAAGGTTTGCAGGATGTTGGTCCTACGCCAGTTCTCGTTCTTCCTAGTCTGAGCTAGAATACACCTAACAACTCCTACAAGGTCAAGTGACTCATTTCCTCCTCATTACCTTCATACTCCTTTGCTAAATCAAGCTCAACTTCATATACTTCCTCTCCACACTCTTCAGCTGCTTCAGGTTTCTCTTCTTCTCCCATCTCACCTATGTGTAGGTTCTGTACATGTTAATTGTTAGCAAAATGGCCAACCTAATGACACGTATAACACTCTACATTCTGACTTCCTTCTCATGTACTACAGGTGCTCTTCCTCTATCATTCATATGACCTATTGGTGCCTTTCCTTGATCATCCACTCAACCAATTGGTGCCTTTCCTCGATCATCCATTCGACCTACTACTGTGTGTGACTAGGTTGACTAACAAGAACTTGGCTTGACCTATTTCTAGGGTTACTAAACCTATTGAGTTTAGGTCGATAGATAGGTTGTCTTCTTTGAAATCGTTCACGGTCTCTAGCAACCTGGTAAGCATGTTCCAAATCATGTACCTCCCTTAGAAACAGTTCCCTTCTAATATCCTCATTCAAGCCCTTTCTAAACCTAGATAGTGTCACAGATTCTGACTCGACTACACCACATCGCATAACAAACTCATTTAACTTGGCAATGTACTCAGTCACGGTCTTTCTACCTTGGGTAAGTCCTGCCATTGATCCAATAGCCTTTGTTGATATGTTAATGGCACATACTTCTCTCTCAACTTGTCCTTCATATCCCTCCATGTAACTATAGGCATGTGTCCTCTCTGAAGGGTCAAGCTCTCAGTATTACCCCAATATAATCGTGCTTTTGGACTAACTTGAACTTTGCAAATTTCACCTTTTGCTCCTCTGACATTTCATACCATTCGAAATATTGATCCATGTCGCTCTCTCAATTCGTATAGACTTTAGGATCTAAGTTCCCATCAACATTGGTGCATCAAATTTAACACTCCTAAAGGCTCTATCTTCTTCAGTTTCATCCTGAGTTGGGTATCTAGGATTTGGATTAGGAATGAGATCAAGATGTTGGGCTCTAGGAATATGAACTGGAGTAGGTGTAGGAGGCGTAATGTCTGGCTGAGACACATGAGATTCCTCAAGGGTTCCCATTCTAAGCTCAATTTGGTCTAGCCTACCACTCAACTGCCTAAACTGTTCAGTCAAAGTATGCCTAAACTGTTCAGTCAAAGTACGCATCAGGCTTTCTGGACTGAAATCCATAGATGCAGATGTACTAGCTTAAGTCTGTTGATCTTGGTATGGGGTACCTGTCCTAGTAGTCATGTAGTGCAAACAATACAAATCAACCTAAGTCTAGGGTTCCTAGACCTATGGGCCAATATAGTGCTTAGTCAAGGTAATAACCAAGACCGTAGTAACTCCTTGATTGGCCAGGTAAGAGGTGGGGTGGTGGGAGGCTCCCCTCACTTTCGTGAGGTCCGAATTAAAGAACCACCTGTCCGCTTAAGATGTTTGCCTCTGGACCTCTAGCCTTAAACACCAATTCTCAGAAGCACACACAGAGGTGACTACTACAATGGGTTAACACGTATATAAAACCCGACCTGTTGCTGTCCCTAGCTTTAAGTGCTACTCGATTTTAATTAAGGCTTAGGACTATGCAAATGGGGTTAGCTATTTTAGGCTAAGAAAAGGGTCTCAATTTTTCCTTTATGTTATATTGCTTGCCCTTAAGTGTTTTCAAGTAAAATGAATGCACAATCAAGATAAAATAAGATAACACTAGCAATTCAAAATTTAAACTTTAAATTTCAAATTTTAAGTTTAGATTTCAGATTTGGATTTTAAATTTTAAATTTTAAATTACAAAAATTAAACTTTTATGGAATTTAAACTATATGCTAAAATTCTAAAATAGAAATATTTTCAGGCAGTAATCAGGCTTGCAGAAATTCTATAGACTAAATTAAATCCAAAGAAAATACCAGAAAACAAAACCAAATGTATTGAATCCAATGAAACAACAATCAGAATTTTTTGATCTTCCTATATACAAAGATAATTAAAATAACATACCATATACTGGAATGGACGGGATGTAGAAAATTAACCCTAAAGATGCATTTCTCTTCGTTTTCTTCTTCAGGGGTCAATTCACAACGACACCCCTACATGCCATAGGAAATCCCCTTTGAATAGGATATGAGGGTTTTGTAGCCCTACTATTTCCTATGACCGGATGGCCATGGTGAAGCACCCGATCCGAGTACTTAAAGAGAATTCAACAAGCATGAAACCCTAATATAACCTAATGCTCTGATACCAATATGATGATGCGGAACGATGCGATATAGTGTAAGATGATCTGATTTTAGTCTAAGATATTTTAAAGAGCAATGATCATAGCAGTAAAGCAACTAAACATAACAGACTAAAGAGATTAAAGAAAGTAACTAACTACTTACCTGCAATCTGATCCGCAAGCTATAAAGAATAAGGACCCGACAGCTAGGAAACCATCTAAGATTAGGCTATTCCATACTTCAACTACCAAATCTAATGAGAAAGGATTGGTTGCTTACACCAATAGAGATTCTCTTTGACTCGGGATAGATCGACTGCTTGGTCGCTCAGATCTCGCAACATGATGAAGATCGAGACTCCAGATTTCAGATCTGCTGTTAGATCTTGGTTCGGAAGTAAAGGATCCATCCTCTAAAGTCCTTGAACACCTGGGATCTACAGAGAAGGCAGCAAACAAGACTTTAAGAATGAAGTAAATCAAATTCAAAATGGAAAAAGGAAAGTTTGGATGCGTAGAGCTTGAAGAAGATCGGTAGCAGCTTGTCAAATCCGGCAGAACCTTCACTCAAGGACCTCACCGTCTTGAGCTCTCAATGACCTCCCCACCTTGAGCTCTTAAGGACCTCCCCATCCTTAGAGAAAAATAATAAAGCCTAACCCAGCTTTGTGGAAGAAAGAATGCATCTTTATTTCATGAATGAATAATAATAATTACAAAGGGGGTATGGGGTCCTATTTATAGGTTTTTTTTACATATGAAGATAACATAGGACTCCATTTGAATTTAAATTACAAATTTGAACTTCAATTACTCTTAGCTTCTTGGCATCTTCCTTGAATTTGAAATTTGAATTGGCTTTTCATGGCTTAGGCGACAACTTGAGATGAGATGAAGTCTTCTAGCTTGTGCGACAAAATTAAGATGTGAGATGGAACTAATCCTTTCTTAATTTAGCGATAATCCTCCCCACTTCTTGGCATGAAATCCTTCTTAATCTAATTTTTAATCTTTCTTGGTCGGCAACATGAGATAAGAAGCCCTTTTGAATGCTTGAATTTGAGTTTAAAATCCTTCCTTGAATTTGAAAGAATTTGAATGAGGGGGCTTCCATTTGATCTTCAAATTTCATCACTTATCTTAGGACACTTTGAATTTGAATTCTCCCTTAATCTTGGAATTCTTTCAAGCATCAAATAGGCTGGCTATCTTGGAATTGGCATCAAGAAAGGAAGAAAGCATATGGCGCACATTCATCTGGGTGTGAATCCTTTTGGCATGAGAAAAAGGCATTTGGATAAGGATAAGGCTCCCTTTGAAATGTGGATGACTCCATCTATTATTGGATTCTCCCATTTAAATTTGAACTAATCATTGGTATGGGCATCATCTAGAGTGGAATGGGTGACAATGAAAGGGGGGGCGCCATATGAAAAGCGGAGTCCTGCTTTACTCCTCTTAAATGGGCACCTCCTTGAAACTGAAATGGGTGATGAAAAATAAATGGGATGGGGCACCTCTCTTGGATAAGGATGACTTTGTCTTGATGCCCAAATATCCGGAAGTTTCAATGTCCGGATATCCCAATTCTGTCTGGATGTCCCAATGTTCGGATGTCTTGATGTCTGGATGTCTGGATGTCTGGAGAAAAATTTGGACAACTCTTTTTTTTGACCTAGAATTGATCCACCAAGGTGATGATGACTTGGGTCTTGGGTACTTATGACACCCCTTGACTTATTCAAGCACTAATTACAGGACTTAATTTAGACAATTCACCAAACAAAGTAAATTAAAGCTATTTACAAGACTCTTAAATCAATTGATGGACTCAATGGACTCAATTGGTAACTCAACAACCCTAATTGACCAAATTACACTCCATTTGATCAAATTACAACTCAATTTGACTTAATTACAAACTCAAAACAACTGGGACTCGAGTGTTCTTTGTGAAGAATACATGGACTTACTCATTGATGATCCAATTGAATTGGAAAAGGTTTGCTTCCTCTTCCTGACTCTTGTGTTCTCACCACCAGAGGTTCTTGAAAGTTGCTCTGCAATCTTCGACCTATCCGAACATCGGGTATCATTGCTAGATGAGGACTTTGACTGGTACTGGAAGTGTTCCAATGCTACTGACTTAGTATTCAAACCTATGAGGTCACATACTATAGGAGTTTCTATCTGATCTAAAGGCTAATCGACGATTAAGAATTGTTTATTGTCACTAGCGATTAATATGATTGACCATGTGTCGACACTTGAGGGGTCGACACTGGACTATGATAAGAAGCATTTTCGAAAGTCATTTTTGGACAAGCTAACTCGACCCCTGCTCGAGCTGACTCGTTCTATGTTCTGGAAGAGCCAACTCGACCTCTGCTCAAGCCGACTCATTCTATTTTTGGACGAGCCGACTTGACCCGTGCTCGAGCTGACTCATTCCTACTGATAGAACAGTCTAACTATTCTATGTTCTGGATGAGCCGACTCGACCTTTGCTCAAGTCGACTCATCTCTGCTCGACCAGAAAAACCTGAACGGGATTTTCTAGGGAGCTTTTTGAGAAGGTTTTGACCTGGTTTGAATTTTGAATTCAAGCTATTTTGGCTCCAAACTTTCATGGAATGATTGACATTCCTTCCTAATGTGGTTAGAGCCAAATTAGTATACCCTTGACCTTCTCCCTCAATCACTCATCCTTCCTCTTTCTCCCTCTCTTGGCTGCCTCTATAAATAAAGGTTATTTTAGGGGCAGTTGGTTTGCTAAGAAAGAAAAAGGTTGAAGAACTAAAAGGAAAAAGGGGCTTTGTGATGACTTGGGATTGGGTGTGAGAATACCTAGCATTCAAGCTAGGTCTTGGAAAGTGAGAAAGTTGGGAAGGGTTCCACCTCTCCGCCTTGTCTTCCAAGAAGAAGAAGATCAGCTTGAAGGATCCTAAGGAGCTAGCACTCCGAGGGAGTTGATCAAAATCGAGCCCGGTGTGGATTACCTGTAGAGGCCAGACACGTGTGTAGCTCGAGCGCTTTACACTTTCCTACAAACTTTTCAAAGGTATAACGGTAAGGTACTTTTATATCTTTGATTATTTTTCTTGCTCTTGATGTATATTGGATGCTGCATTATCTTACTAGATCCTGTTGCTAGTAGATTGGTAGATTATTTTGATCGATCTACCAAGCCTTTCACTGTTCATTTTAAAATTATTTTAAAATACTTTCTTTTTGCCTAGCATGTTTTCCCTTCAAAGCTCAACCTTCAATATCTCATACTTAGTTGAGTATAGGGAGCCAGCAATGATAGCCAGTGAGCCTATTGGACCTAACCCTTTCTTTGAGAGTGAACCCAACCCTGAGTATCCATTAAATTAGCCTGGGAAAGGAAAAGATTGAGCGTATCCTGGAAGACCAAGCCATTAGTACCCAGGACCAAAGGCTACCATTTTACTTGGTTCATTGGCAAGGTCAACCAGAATCTGAGGACTCGTGAATCACTCGAGAGGATTCACAATGCCTCAATCCAGACCCATTGGAGCAGTACCAGAGCCAGATTGACCCATGCTCGACAGGGTCGAGTTCCTCTCACCCCGGGAGAATTGATGGCGACATCAAGACCAGACAAGAATTTCAGGGTTCCATGAAGATCTCTTAGTCATGTGTTGGGTATTCTATCATTTTTTTACTTGAGTCCTGTAACAAAGATTGAGTCCTGTAATAAAGTGAGTGAATTGAGTCTATAGAGTTCACTGAGCCAGTTGACTTGAGTCCACTTGTTTTAGTTCAGTCAAGTGTCACGTGAGTTCAGTTGGTTTAAGTCTAGTCAAGTATATTTATTGAGTCCTGTAGTGTGTTTTCTTTCATTCAAGTCAAGACCAAGAGGAGAGCTACTAGACCCCCACTCAAGCCATCCCAGTTCATGCACCTGGACCACCACTCAAACACCGCAGCCAAGCACCAGGGCCCCTTTTATGCCGCCCAAGCCCCAAGTATTAGGCACCCCAGGCCTCCAAGGTCCTTAGCACCCTAGATCCCCAAAACCATGGTGCCATATCCCAGGCCCATTGGCCCCTAGCCCACTCTTGGTTGGCACCCCCCTTCAGTCCAAGCCTAGCATATGGCACCCCAGTTCCAAAGCCCATTATGAGTTGGCACCCCTCTTAGTCCAAGCTCGCTAGGGAGTGGAAAAGTCAAACCTCCAAGCCCAAGAGGAATTCATACCAGTCCAAACCCATAGAGAAAAGTCAAAGCTTCCAAGTCCAACAAGGAGTCAGCCAACATAATTCTTTAAGGAGACCAGTCTTTTAATTTTATTCAATTTTGTACTCCCACTTTGACAAAGACTTGTACTCTCACTTTAATACAAACCTGTACCCCAATTTTGACAAGAAGAAGGCTGGATGATCTATAAGTACCCCACCCCTCTTCCGTCTTGTAACTAATGAATGATGATGAATATTGAATGAAAGAGAGTTCTTTTCTTTATTTTCCATGCAAGTTTCTTGCATTGACGCTCCATGAGGGAGAGGGTGAGAGGCCCAAATTCACTCCACAAGGAGGGCACGTGAGGTGCAACCCAACCTGATGTGGGACTACTTATGCATGCAAACTATTTTTTTATTATTTAGGGGCAAGTCGAGATTATTTATCCCAAAGTTAAAGCCAAAGTTCTAAGTAGGGGATCCTATAAAAAATCTAGAAGACCATGCATGCAGAAATAGACCCTAAAGTGAAAGAAATAAAATCGCCGAGGCTAAGAAGCCCCGGTAGGGCTAGCTCTCCTACAATACCATAACTTGTGAGTCAAGGAGGTGTACCTGGCAGTGATTTGAAGATGAATCCATGAAGGGGTCACTCTACACTCCCAGATGTGCCCTGGAAGATCAATTCGAAGACCCCACGGATCCGCGGCTTTCTATCCACTGACCCGAAAACCACCGGATGGAATCCTAAATTCATGAACTCTGAGGGACCTGCAAAATGCCAAGGGAGGATTAGAGAGTAATGGAGAAGTGGGTAAGATAGCTAAAAGAAGAAGGGGAAGAGGGGTTGGAAGAGGGGTGGCCAAGGGGTGGAGCATCCAAGGCTGATGGGTTACAGGGCTATTAGGGTTTCGTTGGGGCTTGCAGGCTCGGCGCAGGATGCTGGTTGGGGATCTCAGGTCTCTCACCCACTCCTTAAGGAGGACAAAGCATGAAGCAATTCTCAAAAAAACTCTTTTTTTTTTAATAAGAAGATGATCGAAATTGTAGACAAAGGGGTCCCTAAGTAGAGTCTTGAGACTTAGGGCCAAGAAAATGAAAATAAAGAAAATATGAGGTGCCCACTTTCTTCCTAAATGTGGGGCTGAATACAAGGAAGAAAATTCTTTCATGCCATACAAAATTCCCCTAAATAAGGCATATAGTGGGCGGCCAAGAGGAGACCATGAGGGGTGCCAAAAAGCTTCCATCTGGGGCTAGGTATGGTCCACAACTTCCCTAAGCAGGCGTCCATGAATTTGGGGATTGAAGTATATCCATTGGCTTGTAGACTTGGTGTGCTTGGGGCATGGAAGGGGTATGCTAGCGTGTGGACATAAACTCCTCATGCATGGGGCCAACCTCATGATCTTCCAAGTAGTCCTATGGTGTCGCATTCCAGGGTGTGATTGGGACTCCATGTAGTTGCTGAGATGGCACACTGGGTGTGGTCCTTCACATGCTTGGGTCTTCTTAGACTGGACTTAATCTCATAAGCTGGACATGACTACAAGACTCAAAAGAAAAGGCTTAACATGAGCTGACTCAACCAACTTAACTCAAGACTCAACTGAACTTAACTTAACTAAATTGACCATATCCCAAGACTGATCCAAAACCCTAATGGTATGGATCAAATTCTAAATACAGGACTCAATGATATCTAAACATGACTCGAACCCTAAGTTGGGCCTAAATGGGCCATGCTTTTATTACAGGACTCAAAATAAATAAAACCCTAATGACTCTACTCAGATAACCACAGAGGGTTTAAAAGCCTCTAACTGATCCTGGTGCCTGCACCAATTCTCCTGGGGTGGGAGGAACTCGACCCTATCAAGTAAGGGTCACTCTGGCTCTGGTATCTCTCAAGCAGGTCAGGGTCGAGGCACTATAAGTCCTTTCTAGTAATCCATGAATCGTCGAATTCAGGTCGACCTTGCCAACGGACCAGGTAGCATTGATAGTCGTAGCCCCGGATCATGATGGCTTGATCATCTAGGATACGCTCGATCTGTTCTCCTCTCCCAGGTAGATTTAATGGTGGACACTCTGGATTTGGTTCGCTCTCAAAGGATAGCTTAGGTCTAAAGGCCTCACTAGGAATCACTGCTGGTTCCCTATACTCGACTAAGTTTGCGATATTGAAGGTAGAGCTAATGCCAAAATCTGGGACGAATCTAGCACATAGGCATTGGGTCTGACCTTCTCTATCACTTTAAAGGGTCCAGCTCTGCAAGCATGAAGCTTCTTAATAGTCCCTAGTAGGAACCGTTCAAGCCTAAGCCTAATCATAACATAATTCCCTATATTAAATTCTTTGGCTCTTTTTCGGGAATTAGCCAGTTTCTTATATGTTTCATTACTTAGATAAGTCTTTTGGCTAATGTCCTTATGCAAGTCTCTAATATGCTGTGCGAATAACTCTGCAAACTCTGAGACTCGTGCATGGATGGGTAAGGAAATCAGATCGATGGGGCGATTAGGCTTATACCCATGGACTATCTCAAAAAGACTCTTGCCCATGGACCTATTCACTGAGCTATTGTAGGCAAACTCTGCTCGAGGCAACAGTAAGTCCCAGTTTCCTGTGTGTTCACCTACTAAGCACCTAAGGAGATTTCCTAGGCTACGGTTCACCACTTCGATTTGGCCATCTATCTAGGAGTCATAGGATGTAGAAAACTTGAGTTTGGTCCCTAACAGGTGCCAGAGAGTCTTCCAGAAATAACTGGTGAACCTAACATCCCTATCGGATATGATGGTCTTGGGTAGGCCATGGAGTTTAACCACATTGTCTAGAAAAATATTGGCTACTCTAGACATATCGAAGGTCTGGGAGCATGGGATGAAGTGAGCCATCTTAGAGAACCTATCGACCACTACAAAGATGGAGTCGTGTCTCTTCTGGGTCTTAGGTAATCCTAATACGAAGTCCATTTTGAGATCTTGCCAAGGGCGATCAAGCACTAGCAAAGGTGTATATAGACCAGTGTTTTGCTTCTTTTATTTTGCAATAGCACAAGTTCAACATCTGGCTACTATCTAGGCAACATGCCTTTTCAGCCCCGGCCAATAAAACTGGTCCTCTATCACTAAGATGGTCTTATTCCTACCAAAATGACCAGCTAAACCTCCAGCATGGGTCTTCCAAATCAGGAATTCTCTGAGTAAAGTTCTAGGGATGCAGAGCCTATTATCCTTGAACAGGTAGCCATCTTGAATGGTATACTCGCTATGGGTACTGGATGGTCCTAGCCTAATGGTTTGGTAAATGTCATCGAAGTCAGGGCAGGCCTCGTACTCATCCTTTAATCGATCGAACCCTATGACTCTAGTGCTGACCGAACTCAAAAGCAAAGACCTATGGCTAAGGGTGTCTGCTACCTTATTTTCTATCCCGGCATGGTGTTTCAAGACAAAGGTGAAAGCTTGGATGTACTCGATCCATTTACCATGCCTAGCGTTAAGCTTCTTTTGGGAGTTTAGGAACCGGAGTGCCTCATGTTCATAATATAAGACAAACTCCTGCGGTAATAAATAGTGTCTCCAATACCTGAGGGCCTGGACTACCGCATAGAATTCCTTGTCATAGGTATAGTACTTATGTTTAGCCTCATTCAACTTCTCACTAAAGAAGTCTATTGGGTGACTTTCTTGACTCAGTACCCCACCTATTCCTACTCTCGATGCATCGCACATGACCTCAAACACCTTCGAGAAGCCAGTAACCTAAGGATAGGGGCGTGGGTCATCTTATCCTTAATTTCTAGGAAGGCCTTATAAGCTGCTTTGGTCCACTCAAAAGTGCCCTTTCTAATGCAGTCTATTATGGATGCGACGATGGTGCAAAACCCCTAATGAATATCTTGTAAAAGGTGCTAGGCCATGGAAGCTACGAACTTCATGGACACTAGAGGGTATAGGCCACTCGACAATAGATCTAACCTTTTCAGGGTCTGTGGAAACTCCTTCTGGGGTGACAACGAAACCTAGGAAGATTACCCTATGTGTCATGAACTCACACTTCTTAAGATTAGCATAGAGGCTATTCTTCCTAAGGGTCTGACACACTAATCTGAGGTGACTAAGGTGGTCCTCTCTAGTCCTACTATAGATCAATATATCATCGAAATAGACCACAACGAATCTTCCAGTGTACTCCTTTAGGACTTGGGTCATGATCCTCATGAATGTACTTGGTGCAATCAAAAGTCCAAAAGGTATCACAACCCACTCAAATAGGCCATCTTTAGTTTTGAACGTGGTCTTTCACTCATCCCCAAGTCTAATCCTAACCTGATGATAGCCACTCTTAAGATAGATCTTTAAGAAAATTATAGCACCGGCCATCATATCTAGCATATCATCCAATTGGGGAATGGCAAACCTATACTTCACCATAATCTTGTTGATGGCTCTACTGTCTATGCATATCCTCCAGTATCATCTTTCTTAGGGGTCAATAGAGCAGGGATCGCACATGGACTTAAGCTCTCCCTAATGAAACCCTTCCTAAGTAATTCTCCCACTTGTTTTTGTAGCTCCTGATGCTCGGTGGGGTTAATCCTATAGTGGGGAAGGTTTGGCAAAGTGGCCCCTGCGACCAAGTCTATGGCATGATGGATGTCTCTAAGGGATGGTAATTGATCAAGTAATTCATCAGGAAAGACATCCTCAAATTCCTTTAGAGCCTTAACTACTTCTGGAGGGTGTTCCTTTTAGGTCGGCTCATGAATTTCTTTAGTGGTCAAGATCTAAATAGGGTTACCCTCAGTAATCTCCTTCTCTAATTCCTTAGCCTTAATCAGATTAACTCTGGTTTCTTTTCCTTATGGCTTCTAGAACCTCTCTTAACTGGATCTCTGGGTGGAGTCGGATGGATCACAAACTTGTTCCCATGGTGACTAAAGGCACAGATGTTGGTTCAACCAAACAGGGTTGCATCATGATCGTAAAGCCATGGTCGACCTAAGATGATACTACTAACTCCCATGGGAAGGACATCACACCAAATCTTTTCTTCATATGATTATAGTTTAATCAAGATTTGGCACCTAGACTTGATTGGGATGGAGGTAGAATCTACCCATGAGATATTATAGGGGCTAGGATGGGGAACTATGTTCAATCCTAAAGATTTGACTGTACTGGGAGAGATGGCATTGACACAACTTTCACTATCTATTATAATCTTGCACACCTTATTCCCTAACTTGACAAGGGTTTGTAGGGTTTTAGTCCTACGCCAATCTTCCTACTCCTTAGTTTGGGTTTGGGTCAAGATGCACCTAACCACTCCTAGTAGGTCTTCAGACTCAAACACTTCCTCCTCTCCATCATACTCATCTAGCAATTGGGTCTCAACTTCGTAGACCTCTCCCTCAGGCTCAACAATGGGTTCAGACCATCCTCGTCTAGCTCACCTATATGTAGGGCTTTGACTGGGCACTAGCTAGGATAATGTCCTGGTTTACAACATCTAAAGCACACATCCTGGGGATTGGGACTCCTCTAAACCTTTTACAGACTTACCTCTATCCTCTTTGTGGGCCATAGGGGTACTAGGCTGAGATTGACTTGGGTCGGGATAGCTCGAACTGGGTCGGCTCAAGTTGGGTCGACTCGAGTAGGCTTGGCTAGATCCTGGGTACTGATTAGAGCTTCCAGTGGGCTTAAGTTTATGAAAGATGGGCCCTCACTAGAAATGCTCATAATCCTTAGCAATTTGGTAGGCCTGCTCTAAGTCACTAACCTCTCTCAAGAAAAGCTCCCTCCGTATGTCATCCCTAAGGCCAGCTCTAAACCTAGATAGGGTGATTGACTTAGATTCATCTATGTCGCATCGCATGGCATACTCATCAAATTTCGTGATCTACTCAGCCACACTCTTGCTACCCTAACTCAATCTTTGCCACTGGTCCAATAACCCCTAGTGGTATGATGCTGGGAGGTACTTCGTTCTAAACCTAGCTTTCATGGCCCTCCAGGTGACTATGGGTTCATGACCTCCTTGTCTAAGTACTCTCTCAACATTAGCTCAATATAACCTGGCCTGGCAGACTAACTTAAGCTTGGCAAACTTAATCTTGCGCTCCTCAGACATATCGTACCACTCGAAATACTGGTCGACTTCTCCGTCCCAATCTGGTATGGACACCAGGGCTAGAAAAGATCGATAAGTCAAACCCACATCTTTGTGGATCACCTATGAACAAAGCCCTAAACCCAAACCCCTTTTTTCCTATAAATATTTTATCTTAAATTCCATTATTTAGGATTAGTTGGGTTTAGCCCTTTTTTTACCAGCTGTAATTAGGGTTTTAGTTATGTAGCCTTTTAGGCCAAACCCTTTTTACCAAGTTGAAATATTTGTTTACATGTCTATGCCTTTTGGTCAAATTGGGTTCTAATTGATCAAGTGGGGCTTTAGTTATTTGGTTGGTTTAATTAGTTTTGATTCATGTGATTAGTTAGTTATTGAGTCCTGTAATACAAGAGGGGACCCAAATCAAGATACCATGTGCTAGCTCAAGACAAGTCAAACCTTGGCACCACATGTCATCCACTTCTTGGTGCCACCTCATCACATGCCACCTCATCAAGTCAAGGATGCCCATGCCACTTCATCAGCCTACATGCCATGCCATTTCATTTGGGACAACACACTTCCATGTCACTTCCTATGTTCGGTCCATATGAGAAAGAGTTAGTGCCACTTATGTTTTAAGAGGAGTAATGAAGAAGGAGTCTTCAAATTAGCACCCTCCCATTCAAATATTTCATGCCAAAACAAAGGAGTCAGCCAAGCTATTCCAACCTCTCTTATCGCCAACTTTCAAAGAAGTTCAAGCTTATTTGATCGCCCAAAGTGAAGGAGATTCAATGGATTTCTACATCAAGTGTTTTAATCAATCAGGTTCCAAGTTGCTCAAGTTTAGAGAACTCAAGAATCCTATAAGAACTCTTGAGTTTTCTTCTATCTGGACTGGAGAGTCCACTATCCTACAGGAGCCCACATCATCCAGACTCCAAAGTCCAGCAATCAAGGCCAATCGATGAAGCAATCTTGGCCCTTCATCTTGACATCTCACCTATCCCCATCTTGGCGTCCAATTTGGATGAGAGTCCCATATTGTCGCCCACCTTGGAGAGAGCTCCAGATCAGCCCAAAAGTAGGAGTCCAAGATGCCTAGAGCAGGATTCAAGGAGTTGTTGCCTAAGGAAAACCAGTGCTAGTCTTTGTATCCATTACACTACTAGTTGATAGTCTATAAATACCCCATCAACCTCCCTGTATTATTGATGAATTATTGATCAAATAAAGTGACATTTTATCCAATTCCTTTGATGTGTGCATCGGGGATGTGAGGCCCTTTTCTTTGTTCTTCGGAGCATCGCGGGGTGTGAAGCCCTACATATCCAGACATCGAGAAACCCTAGCCGCCCACTTTCGTCTCTTTTCCTTTCATTTTTCCATCATCTTTCCTTCTTTACTACTTTCTAACTGAGAGATTCTCCTTTTGTTGCCCAGGTGGCTTACCCAAGAGGGGGGTAAATTGGGAATGAAAAATTTTCTCAAGTATGTGCCCTTTTGAAATCTTAGTGTGGTGAGTGAAATATTTAAAGAATTAAATGTGGAAGCAAATAAATGAGCTCAAACAAAATAATCATAAACACCATAATTTATAGTGGTTCGGAGCAACCCAACTCCTATGTCCACTACCCAAGATACCACTTGAAATTTTTACTATATTCTTTCTAGAATACAGTCAGATTGTTTTACCGGGATCATAATCCAAACCCAACATCCTTTGGTTTTTACACCGGGCTCACCAAAGAAACCCAATCTTGGTTTTACACTGGGATCACCAAGAACCCAAACTTGATTTTCATGGGCTCACCAAAAATCCACTCTTGGTTTACACCGAGCTTACCAAGAACCCAAACTTGGTTTTCACGGGCTCACCAAAAATCCAAAACAAAAACAAGAAAACAAACAAGTAAACAATGCAACACAAAATACAAACTCTTTGAGAGTGGATGGTTGCAGCTTTAGCACATTGAATGTAGCTCTTCAAGCTCTCCTCTTTCTTCAAATAAAGCTTCAAGAGTTGTGATAGGAAATGAAGAACCCTCTCTTGAATTTGAACATTGAAGCTCTCTCTTTTTCTCCTTTTCTTTTGTTATGTCTTTTCTCTTCACTTTGATCCATCATATATAAGTTTTGGAAGTGTTGCTAGGTTGTTTGGACCATTGGAGTGCCTTGAGAAATGAAATATGACTGTTTGGAACCGTTAGAAGGAAGAAAAATAATTTCTGCAACTAGTCGTTACTACCTAGAATTCTAGGATTCGAGTCAACTCAGATGGCTCGAGTCGGCTTGAATTCTCAGTACTCAAAACCTTCACTCTGGTCGAGTCGGCTCTTCTCAGTCGAGTCGGCTCAGATTTTGAAATAATTATAGTTCTGCCATTCTAGAGTTAGCTCTATTCAGAACTCAATTTCAGCCACTTTGGAAGAATCGGCTCGAATTCTCAATGAGTCGGCTTGAGTGAACTTTGCCCAAAAGGCTTCCAAAAGTCTCAAAACTTCTTCCAACATCTTCTAAACCTATGATACTCTACAAAAAACTAATCTTTACAAAGATAATTAGTATCATATCATGCATCAATATTTTGTAATCATCAAAATCAATCCTAGGATCAACAATCTCCCCCTTTTTGATGATGACAAAACATTAGGCATGAAAAGAAATCTTAGCACAAAATTAACTCTATAAAAGATTGTATTTCATGTAAATTAACAAGTATCATATAAGCAATAAGCTCCCCCTTAATTTATCAATAATTTCTCTCTTTTTAAATGTTCTTTTTCATGACACCTTATATCTCTCCCCCTTTTTGACATCAACAAAAAGTATTCTTAACCATTCTTTAAGGGGATACTAATCAATGATTTTATAATACCATAAGAATATTAGGATGTTTTGAGATAATTTCACTTTCTTTTTATTTCCTTCATATTCTTGTCAATAATTTCTCTTTTTCACCCCCTTTCTTTATGTTATCAATTGTTATAAATACTAATTATTTGGGATACAATTATTCTTAATTCTTCTTTTATCTAACATATACACTCATCTCTCTTCACATTCATTCTAAGCATTCATGCAAGAGAGTAATGTAAAACATGGTATCAATAAAAATAAATAAATATCAATAGAAGAATTAAAGTCATAAGTTTATAAAAATCATCAAAATCAATCTATGCTCATGATCAATTTAAAACATTAAGTATGCTAGCACATCTTAAATTATCTATGCTAGAGTAAGCTAGAACTCTTGATTTCATGGTTTATTGCCACAAGACTTGAATATCAAACATATCTCAAACATTCAAAATATTTCAAGTCAAAGTTCAATGAATTTCACATGATCAAGAATACTAGTAACTTTTGCATAGTTGACATTTAACTCATCTTGAAGCATCAAACATAATAAACAAAGCAAATTTCTTCAAGTAAATGACTTGCATTACATTTCAAAAATATAGAAGGGGTTTGAGTAAATTATACCAAATAATGATCATCCTCCTTTACCATTATGCTCAAAAATTACTAGTCCATTTTCTTTTGATTCGGGTGTTGAATTGACCTTTATCATCCTTCATTGTGCCTTGTACAGTCTCTATTCATGCAATATCTTCTTTTCTTTTGTTTGGCTGCAAGACAACCGGCAAAACATACTAAGTGGACGATCTAGGTACCCAAACTTTCTTGGATCTTTTGAAGTTAGTGCTTATAGTTCCTTTTGGAACCCAAATCTATTTAACTGAATTTTTCTTTTTCCACTTAAAATTACAAAGATAAGCTTTATGCCCAAGCTTTTTACAACAAAAGCATACTACTTTAGAATTTTGAAATTTACTTTGAGCTACAATTTTACTTTCAACATGATTAGAATTTGAATTATAACCAATTCCAACTCTATCCTTTGAAAACTTTTGATTTTTCAAAATCAACTCAAGCTTATTAGAACTTAAGTCAATTTATCAACTAAACTTGAGTTTTTCAACTTCTTTTTTCAACCTTTGATTTTTATTTTGCAAAGACTTATTCCTTTCAGCACATTCAGTCTTTTTGATGGGGACATCGCTAGCACGGATCCCGGAGCAAGCATGAATCCTGAAGCTGCATGAATCTTGGAGCATATCCAGAATAAAGTAGTTTGGGATTTTATCTTTTGTTTGAAATTTAAATAAGGATTTGGTTGGTTAGGATTTAGATATGGATAGGCTTATCTTATCCTATCTTGTATTTGAATTTGAGTCATCCCTATCTTTTTATCCTGTATTCAAATTCAAACAGGAAGAATAAAGCAGAGAGCGAAAAAAAAGAGAAGAATAAAAATAGAAAAAGAAAAGGAAAAAAAGTGAAAAAAAAAAGAAAATATAGAAAAAAAGGAAGAATAAAAAAAGGTTTGTTTGACCTAGCCTAGTGGTCTACCTTTTTCTATTCATGGATGGAAGAATAGATTCTTTTTCATCTCCTTTGATCATTCATGGGGGATTAACTGAGTTTGGGGAAAGCTCAATCAATCACTAAATAGGAACAATGAGATCCTCGCCACCAATGAGGAATGCTACAAAAAGTTAAGTAGCATCGAGGTCCCCTCCTGTTGTAGCTAAATCACTGATGGCTAAGACTTCGGTGGCGTCAGGTATCCCGCTTGCTCTTTCCATCAGCTCCTGGACGCTCTTCGTGGATGGATACTTGCAAAAGGTCCCCGAACCGGATTATCGATGGGGGACACTCCGATGCACAAGTCAGTGGGGTGGTCTAAGCTACGATAGAATAGAGAATTCAAAGAATAGCATAGATGAAAAAGGAAGTGAGTGAAGTGGCCTAGCCTAGGCCTGTTGACCTTAGACCTTGCCCCCTTTTGGAGGTCCCCTCTTATCCTATTTATAGGGTTTATAATCGAAGGTAGTTGAAAATGAATAACTGAATAATCGAAGGTAGTTGTAACCGAATAACCGAATAACTGAAGGTAGTTGTAGCTGAATAACCGAATAACCAAAGGTAGCTATAGCCGAATAATCGAATGACCAAAGGTAGTTGTAACTGAATAACCGAATAATCAAAGATAGTTGTAGCCGAATAACCGAATAATCGAAGGTGGCTGAGGTGGTTATGGTAATCGAAGGTATTATGGTAAATAAGGCCAAGTGATAAGGTCACAACATTGCTCCCCACTCTCGAGCCAAAAAAATGTTGCCAGTGAACTACTTTGGCTTTGATTCCTTTTTCAGCGAAGGGAGTAATAAATAATAGCCTTTGCACTTTGTCGATTGACCGATTGACCGATTAGATATGCCTTTGTATTTTTTGTTTGATAGTAAGATAGGCTGGTCAGACCCATCTTAGCATGTCATTGAATTTACCGTAGATAGGTCGCTTAGGCCATCCCTGTGCCTTTAGAGATTAAGACAGGCTAGTTAGACCCACCTCAGCACTTCATCAAATTTTTAATAGGGTAGACCATGTAGGTCATCCCTATGCCTTTAATAGAGATTAAGACAGGCTAGTTATGCCCGCCTCGGTACTTCATCGAATTTACCATAGGGTAGACCATATAGGTCATCCCTGTGCCTTTAATAGAGATTAAGACAGGTTGGTTATGCCCACCTCGGAACTTCATCGAATTTACCAAAAGATAGGTTGATTAGGCCATTCTATGCCTTTGATGATAATAAGGTAGGCTGGTCAGACCCGCCTTTTAGATTTTAAGGACTTCAACGAGCCTTTGTGGGCCTTCATGGGCCTTGATAAGATAGGCTTCAGTGGATCTTTTCTTGGGCTTCAATGGATCTTGATAAGATAGGCTTCCGTGGGCCTTTTCTTGGGCTTTAGTGGATCCTGATAAGATAAGCTTCAGTAGGCCTTTCTTTAGGCTTCATTGGGCCCTGATAAGGTAGGCTTCAATGGGCCTTTCCTTAAGCTTCGATGGGCCCTGATAAGATAGACTTCAGTGGGCCTTTCCTTGGACTTCGATGGGTCTTTGTACATTGATCAGCCTTGTACCTCTTGGACATTTGATCGGCCTTTAAGAAGATATCGGTCATTAAGAAGGCATCGGCCATTAAGAAGATATTGGCCATTTAAGAAGACATCGGCCATTAAGAAGATGTCGGCCTTTAAGAAGATATTGGCCATTTAAGAAAACTTTGACTTTTAAAGGTTCCTGCAAAACAAAACCTTGACCAGAATTCCTCCGGTGGAAGACACTCCGATGCACAAGTTAGTAGAGTTCGATAAAACAGAATGGAGAACTCAAAGATAGATGAAAGAGGTCAAAATGGCATGGCATAGGCTAGTCTCAGACTTGCTTATGATGACTTACTTCGGAAGCCCCCTCTTACCTTTTCTCAAGACTATCCCATTGTCAGATTTCTTGGTTCCAGCGGGTACTTCTTGGGATAGATTTGTTGGATGTGGCAGACCGAAATTCTAGATGGATGGCGAGTTTGATAAATTTATTGGACCTGCTCTCAAGATGGCTAGTGACACATTTGATTATTTAGAAGCTGGCCAGATATGGGATAGCATGATCCTTGTGCATGGATCGATCTTCCAAGTACCCTGTGAGAGCCGTTATGGCAGAAGAACTAAAAAAGGCATTATCAATTTGCGATGCTTGTGGAAAACTGTCTTCTTCAAACAAGAGCCCAATCGCATGCCTTCTAATGTAAGCTACTGCATCAGGACCTCCATGACCATCAAACACTCCATAAAATGTGCTAGGAGTAGGGCACCTAAATGAAGATCCCAGGTGTACTGGGAGATCATTGATGCATATGTGCTCATCTTCCATATCTTTTCGCATCCCAATGTCTGTATGGCTATCAGAATGGAGGGTTGGGACGAACTCCAACTGCTCAGTCTCTAGGAGGGTATCTGGAATGGCATATAACGCTCTTGATTCAACCCTTTGTGGATCTCTGATTAGGGTTCTTAATCTTTTGGATCCTGTAATAAGGCTTCAAGCCTGAGTAATTTACTTTTGAGTCATGTAATTAGTATCTAGTTGACTTTAATTTTTGGTTTAGTCTGGTAATTTGGCCAATTTGGTCAAGTTAGGGTCAATTGGTCCTGTAATTAGCCAAGTTGGTCCATAAGCTTAAGTCAATTTGAAGATGGGCTCAAGCTAGTTTGAAGATGAGTCAAGCCACCTCTCTATGCTAGGTTAGAAGTGCCAACTCATGAGGAGTGCCATGTGGCATGGGAGGTGCCACTTTAGCTCATGGAGTGCCACATGGCATGGGAGGCGCCACTTCATCAAGCACCTTGAGCGGCCAAGTAAAGTTGAAATTTCAAATTCAAATTCCTTGGTTGACTTCCATTAATCTCCCCTTGATCCAAGCCAACAAAATCCTTACCCCACTCCACATATCAAGCCATATCACCAAGGATCAAGCCTAGCGTTCATGGTTGGTCAAAGCTTTATGAAGAGGAGATTCAAAATTCAAAATAGGCGCCCCTTGATTCATGAAGACAACATCTTCTCTTCACTCCCCCAAATCAAGTCTTGTAATCCCTATTTCAAATTTGAATTCAAATGTCAAATGAAGACTTAGGTGCTTATAAAAAGGACCCTGACCCTCTTGTAAAACTAGTTTTTGATGAATGAAAATTTTGAGAAGTTTCTACTTCATTATAGCCCTTGTCTTCTTAGACTAGGAACTCTGTAAGAGAGTGCCTTTGTCCTTCGGGACATCGAGGGGTGAGAGGCCTTAAGTTCCCTTCCTCCTTCACAACCCACCCACCAATCTTCAAGCTTGGACGCCCCTGGAAACTCCACCTGGATGCCTAGCAAGAAGAGCCTCCTCGACCATCATTTTTAACTCTTTTCCATCCCTTCTTACTTGCTTATTCCTTCTTTTTGATGTTTTCTAACCCTTCCCATGGGTGCTCGCAGGTCCTCCAAGTGCCACGGACAATGGAGTCGGTCTTCCTTGCCCCCATGACCATCGGACAAAAAGCTGGTGAATCTGCAAGGTTGAAGCTTGATTCTCCAGGCCGCATCCACGAGAGTGAGTGAACTCGGCATCGGGCGCATCAGAGTCTTCAGGGCTTGCACCCCTAATCTCTTAAGTAGGTATTGATCTAGAGCTAAGTCCTATAGGGTTTCTCAATCCCGAGGTCCTCTCATTATCTTTGTTTAGGGACTATCTTTGCTTGCTAGAAAGTTCTTGTCCTTATAGAATCTCTAGTTCCATTCTTAACTTGACTTCGAGAATTAGTACATCTCTTAAAACATAAAACTCAAAAGAAAAATCATTTGCATATCCATCTCATCATTTGTATAGTCCCGCATCATGTTTGGTATCAAAGCTTCATCCCGCATCAATTTCTGGTATCAGAGCATGGTTAGGACTTAGTTCTCTTTAAGTACTTGGATTGGGTGCTTCACCATGGCTGTCCGGTCATATAAAAAGGTAGGGCTGCAAGACTCTCATATCACATTCCAAGGGGATTTTCTATGGCATGTAGGGGTACTGATGTGATTGACCCTTGAAGAGAAAAATATGGAGAGATTTTAGATCCTAAAGAAAAAAATTTTGCATCATTGATTTTAGCATCTTTAAAAATTCTGTAACTCAGTATATGGTCTGATATTTTAGTTGTTTCTGCATGTAGAAGTCTTCTATTTTGGTGATTTTTATTTTTCTGGATTTCACTTAATTAGTAGTATTTTTCAAAATTTTTTCAGATTTTATTTCAGCCTGTAGATTTTTTACATGCCAGATTACTATCTGAGAACAATTATGCTCTGAATTTTCAGCAAGTTCATTTCATCATACTTTCATTTCCATATAGTTTTATTTTGTACTTTAGGTTCATGTTTTTTATTTCCAGCAATTTATACTGCTGCAAATCTACATCAAAACACAAAAAAAATTAGATATATTTTATTAGGTTTCATGTGCATGCCATCATCTACATAATCGACTTAAGGGCGACAATATCACAAGATAAGGGAAGGAGGTCATTACCTTTCCTTGGCCTGAAAACCACCAACTTGCATTTTGAACTTAAGTCTAAATTAAAATCTAGTAGCAACCTAATAGCTTAGGGACATCAATGAGTTGGGTTTAACCATTGTGAAGAAGCTAGTGCATGCAACCCTTCAATTAGTACCAGGAAGCTGGTGTTTAAGGCAAGAGATATAGTGTCAAATGACCTAAGTGGTGTTGTGGTTCCTTAATTGGATCCTTGCAAAAGCAAGGGGGGCCTCTCACACTCCCACCTCTTACCTGGCCAGTGAAAGGGCTAGTTGTTGTGCTATGTAATCTAAGTTAACCCATTTTGTTTGAACTCATAGGTATAGCAAACCGTAGTACCCTCCATTGTGTGTTACATGTGCACTAGATTAGGAGTCAATGTGTGTGATTGATTGCATGACCATTAGATTAGGAGCTCAACCTGTAGTCTCGACCTAACCCAACCTAGTGTGACCATGGAGCCCAACCCTAGAAGAGCCACTAGGTACACTGTGTTGCAAGTGTCTAAATTTGGTGGTGATTCTAAGATTGAGAATTATCTTAATTGGAAAAAAAATATGGACCTGTATTTTGAAAGCCATATGAATATCTATTTTGAAAGAGATCAGTTCAAGTTTGCTAAAGCTAAGTTAGTTCGCCAGGCTAAGGTAGACTGGGATAAGTTTGAGAGAGTACTTAGGCGAGAAGGCCGTAAACCCATAACTACCTGGAGCGACATGAAACTTGAACTAAGGATAAAGTATCTAGGTAGATTTTATGAGCACAAACTTTTAGACCAATGGTACAAATTGAGACAGGGCAATAAAATTGTGTCTGAGTATATTGAGAAATTTAATAAGTTTATTAGGAGATGTAACATAGTTGAACCTGAGTCTAAAATCATATCTAGATTTAGAGATAGCCTACGAAGGGATATCCAGTGGGAACTATTCCAGTGGAGGATTTATAACCTGGATGATGCCTATCGACTTGCTATGGAATTCGAGTCAAGTCAGAGGGAATCCATAAACTATCGAGTTGAGCCTAGTAGGATTAGTACCTCTGAACCCAAACCCAACCTTAACCCGAGTCGACCCACCCTACTACCCCATGTGTTAACCAGGGTGACATTAAAGAAGAGGAATATATTGCAGACCTAGAATTGGTTGACCCAGAAGACACCCAGGTAAAAGCCATATTGGAAGGACCCTTAGAAGATTCTGAACCCACCAGTGAGCCTGAAATAAAAGTATATGAGGCTGACATGAGTTTGGTAGACGAATATGAAGGAGAAGACTTCAAGGAGGACAACTCTAGTACCTTACCTGAGGAAATCCTTGGAGAAGATAAGATTATAGAGCCTAGTCCTGAAACATCAGAACAACAAGAAATTAGTGAGGACTTGGTTCCTGTAAGTCAATGCCCTTAGGAATAGCCCACTCCTTTAGCCTCAACCCGAGATCTCATTCAGTTCCCTTATAAAGAGTTTATTCCTCTAACCCCAGTTGATGACCTTTTTCTGGAACTGACTAAGTCTTCCTTTCTTGAAAAACCTGCACTTGCAATGACCAAATTCTCCATTCTTCAATTTGACCTTATGTCACCCATAGATCAATGTTCATACATTAAGGTCAGTCTCTTTAGCCGAGAACCAGTCCCTGAGTCTCTTTCCTATTTCCTACCATTTCCTGAGTCTTATCATGTTTCTAGAGCCATTAGGTTACATTTTGATGAGATTACCAGGTTGCATGAATCCTTAGAGCCCATCCTTTTGCTACCTACTTCTGGAAGACCCTCTGGCATTTGCTAGAAGTTCGTGGTAAATTTTCATGTGCATACCAAACCAGGGTCAAACCTAGAGAGTCTATAGTCTATTAGGTTTAGGCCCAAGAGTCTAATAAAAATTCCTCTCAATAAGAATTCATAGTTGAGTCTGCATTTTATTAGGTATCGGTACGAGTCTCAGAGTCTGCAAAGTCATTCACATAGCATGCATAAGAAAATTAGCCAAAAAAATTAATCTAAGTAATGATACATACAAGAAATTGGTTGATTCCCGAAAGCAAGCCCAAGAATTTGACATAGGAGATTCTGTAATGATTAGGCTTTGGCTTAAACAGTTTTCACCAGGAACCGTTAAGAAATTTCATGCTCGTAAAGCTGGCCCCTTTAAAGTGATAAGGAGAGTTAGCCCTAATGCCTATGTGCTTGAGTGGTGTGGGCACCAGGATCCGACAGAGGCTCCTCAACCCTCTGTGGATCTAAGATTAGGGTTCCATTTCTTCGTGTCTTGTAATAAGGCTTCAAGCCTCAAATTTGTAATTGTCTTTTGCTTTGAATTGAGTCTGTACCTTAACCAATTAGGTCAAATTGAGTCCTGTACTAAGTCGAGTCGCAAATCGAGTCCAATCTGAGTCTTTTAGAAGTATGGGTCAATTGCAAGAGTGGGTCTTAAAATTTAGTCTCCTTGGAAGCAAGTAAGAAAAGAAGCCAAGTCAGCTCAGGGCCCACCTATGCATCCTACATGGCGCCATGACATCTTGCCATGTGGGCAGCACACTTGGCATGCAAGGACGGCCAATGGGAAGGACCACTTCACTTAGCTCTAGCCTTTTTCCCCTCCCCCTATCAAGCTTATTGCCATACAAGGGTGGTCGGCCAAGGTGGAAGTCAATGGGAGTTGAAGTGGGGAATTCAAATCCCTTGCTTCAATCCCTCTAATCAAGTCTTCTTCCAAATTGCTTCAACCTCTTTGGAAGAGAGAGACAAGATCCTTGGGCGCCTCCACCTAACACTCCCCATGTCAAGCCTTATACCAAAGAAAGGGTGTGCAACAAAGGAAGGAAGAAGAACATAAGCCATGCTTCAAGCCCCTCTTCATGTCCTTTTCCAAAACAATGAAGATTCTTTCCAACTTCAAGGCGCCATGATCCCTCCTCCAAGCCTTGCTTCATGCCATGCCCATTCAAGAAAAAGATGAAGAAATTTTATATTCTTGCATTTGAATTTCAAAATGGGCCTTGGGTGCCTATTTAAAGGACCCAATCCCTCCATTGTAAAAAGAATGAATGAATGAATGAATGAATGATTGAATGATTGAGTGATTAATGAAAAAGTTTGAGTTTTTTCCACCCTCCAACCATTGTCTCTTAGGCTAGGTTTGAGTAGAATTGCCTTCGTCCCCAGGGACGTCGAGTGGTGTGAGGTCACCTGTCCGTCGCCCCAGGGCGTCGCGAATCCTTCATCCTCCAGGATATCGCGTGGTGTGAGGCCACATTCCTTCATCCTCCAGGACGTCGCGGGGTGCGAGGCCCCAAGTTATCTCCAACTTCGACTTCAGAATCCAACCGGACACCGGGCTCGAAGCCCCTTCCCAACTCCATCTCAATTCCTTTCCGTGCATCTCCACATTTCGCTGACCCTTCTTTTGTTTGCCTACAGGTCCTCCCTGGCATCTCGGGCATTGGAGACAGTCAGCTTTGCCATCGCGACCTCCCGACCCAAAGCCAGTGCTCCCACAGGTTCGACTGCTCGGGCATCCAGGTCGCATCCGCCGAGTTGAGCGATCTCTACACCAGGCGCTCCAGAAGTTTGAGGTTTGCTTTCTCTTTATCTCCTAAGTAGATATTGTAGGTCGAGCTAGTCCTACCGGGGTTTCTTAATCCCGGGGTCCTGTTCTCGTTTTCACTTTTAGAGCTTTGAACTGCTAGCATAAGCTTTCATTACTGTTCTTCGTATTTCTTATCTTTGCTTGTGATCGGGAATCGAAACCCTAAAAAAATATCTAAAACTCATCAAACAAAAAAAAAAAAAGAAATTCCTTGCATCATAAGCATCCATTCTAGCATCCCTAGCCCTAACCCCCTTGCCCCGCATCAATCTTGGTATCAGAGCCCTTGTTCCACATCATTCTTGGTATCAGAGCAAGGCTAGGACTAGTGCATTTTATTTCATTTTCTGCGTTCTGGTCAGCCCATATATGGTATGATATTTGGATTGTTTCTCCCTGTAGAGATCTCCAAATTTCATGATTTCTATTCTGTTAGATAGAATTTAATTCAATGTATTTTTTTCTATTTTCTCAGATTTTATTTTAGTTTGTAGAATTTCTACAAGCCGAAATACTACCTGAGAAAATCTCATATCTGAAATTTCAGCAAGCATCTCATTTCTTACTTCATTCATCCATCTAGTTTATTTCTTGCATTTAGGGGCATATTTTAGTTCCTGCATTTTGTTTAGCATTCACCCATCTAAAAGACACAAAAGAACAAAAAAAAAAAAAAAAAATTAAGTCATTTCATTAGTCATCATTGTACTTCATTTTACATAACATATCTTAAGGGCGTCAATTTAACATAGGGTCAGGATTTCATTACCTGTCCCTAGCCCAAAAACCACCACCCGGCATATCGAACCCTAGCCATTAACTAAAATCAATTAGACATTTAATATGCTCTAGTGAGCTAGGGACACCCACGAAGTCGGGTCGACCCAAGTGCCGAGCCAAGCTAGATTGCTTGTTGGTGTGTGCTTGAGTAGCTGGTGTCTAGGCAAGTGGTTCAAGGACTAGAGCCCGAAGGGAAGTGGGTTGGTTCGCTTACCTGGCCAATTTCTAATTGGTGTCTAGGCAAGCAAAGAGGAACCTCCACTCACCTTACACTTACCTGGCCAGGTGCCAAGTTACTACTTCCAGGTTCACCTTCTTGACTTTACATTTGGAGAGATCTCCTAGGTCTAGCAAACCGTAGCATCGTTTTGTTACATGTGCACTAGATCAGGAACTTCTTTTCACCCACCTTCTCCACCCTCTACCGACACCATGGACCAATTGCGATCCAACATTGGAGACTTAACCCAATCCATGACCCAGTTGAATAATAGATTGGAGCAAATAGAGGCCAGACTAAGACCCCTAGAGGAAGAGCTAAATGAATCTGAAGACCTTCTAGGAGTAGTCAGATGCATCCTAGCCCAAAACATAGTACAGGAAGACTAGCATAGGACCAACATCCTACAGACCCTGATCATGCTAGGAGATAAGGTTTGTAAGGTCATCATTGATAGTGGAAGCTGTGTTAATGCTCTTTCCTTGAGTACAGTCAAATCTTTAGGACTAGCCACAGTTTCCCACCCCAACCCTTATAAAGTCTCCTGGATAGATTCAACTTCAATCCCTGTAAAGTCTAGGTGCCAGATCAAGATCAAAATGAGTTTCTATGAAGAATCGATTTGGTGTGACGTCTTACCCATGGGTGTGGGTTGTATCATCCTAGGACGACCCTGGCTTTTCGACCATGATGCCACCCTTTATGGTCGATCCAATACCTGTGTCTTTCTCTACCAAGGAAAAAAGATCACAATCAACCCAATCCAGCCAAAGGACCTAGTCAAGAAAGGATCAAGTAACCTTAAAGAAAAGAAGCCTGAAGTTAACCTGATCAAGGACAATGGGCTAGAAGAAGAGATTACTGGGAAAGGACCCTTTAAAGAGTTTCAGGGAGAGAAGGATGAACATTCTAAGAATTTGAATACAAAAACCCCTGAGCCCATTGAAGACTTGAAGGTTGAACCCATTGAAAATCTAGGGAAAGAAACTCCTGAGCCCATTAAAGAATTGAAAGAAAGAATCTATGAGTCAAGTTTAGTAGAAGATGGGCCCGAGGATGAAATCATTGAGGAATCCAAGGAAAATGATCCTGAACCCACTACAAAATTTGAAGAGGAAATAACCGAGCCAGGATCACATCTAGTAAATAAACATGAGGATTCACCAGTCTTTTCCACAGGAGTTCAGGAACCAACCCTTAATGAACCAATCCAAAGAGAACATCCTCAAGAGATGGTTGAAGCTCGGAAAGAAATTGAGGATGAAGTTCCCGATGAGTTACCTGATCAACTTCCACCCCTGAGAGACATCCATCATACTATAGACGTGGTCCCAGGATCCTCTTTAACAGACCTTCCTCACTGTGGGATTGACCCTAGCGAGCCCCAAGATCTACCGGAACAAGTGGACCATATGACACCTATAGAACGATGCCCAAATTTTAATGTCATCCTGAATAACCAAGGCATGTTTTATGTTTTCCATAAGCCACCCCAAGACTCCGATTCCTATTTCTTACCCTTCCCTGAACCCTCTCACATTTCTAAAGCCATGGAGTTACTTTTTATTGGGATTACCAGATTGCGTGACTCCTTAGAGCCCATCCCGTTTTCCCTCTACTTCTGGTATACTTTTTGGCATTTGCTAGGGATCCTTAATAATTTTTCTTGTGCATACCAGACTAAGGTCAAACCTAGAGAGTCAAAAGTCTGTTAGGTTTAGACCCTAGGAGTCCAATAAATTTTTTTTTTCTCAATAAGATTGCATAGTTGAGTCTGCATTTTGCATCATGTTAGGATTATACATTAAATACAATTTTAAAATACTTTGGCTGATTCTCGAAAGTGAGCCAAAGAGTTTGAAATAAGGGATTTTGTAATGATTAGGCTCCGGCCTGAACGGTTTCCACCGGGAACCGTTAAGAAGCTTCATGCTCATGGGGCGGGTCCCTTTAAAGTGATTAGGAGAATGGGCTCTAATGCCTATATGCTAGAATTACCTCCGGATTATAGAATTAGCTCGACATTCAATATCTCTGACTTAGTCGAGTATAGGGAACCCGCAAACATACCTAGCGAGTCATTTGAGCCTGACCTTTCTTTTGAGAGTGAACCTGAACCTGAGTGTCCACCTCCAAATATACCTGAGCGAGGAGAGCGGATCGAGCATGTCCTGGATGACCAAGCTATCATTACCTGGGGCAAAGGCTATCAACGTTACTTGGTCCGATGGCAAGGCCGACCCGAATCCGATGACTCGTGGATCACCCGGGAGGACTTGCAACGCATCGATCCCGACATCCTGGAGAGGTACCAAAGCCAGACTAACCCTTACTCGATAGGGTCGAGTTCCTCCCACCCCGAGAGAATTGGTGTGGGCACCAGGATCCGACAGAGGCTCCTCAACTCTCTGTGGATCTCAGATTAGGGTTCCATTTCTTCGTGTCTTGTAATAAGGCTTCAAGCCTCAAATTTGTAATTATCTTTTGCTTTGAATTGAGTCTGTACCTTAACCAATTAGGTCAAATTGAGTCCTGTACTAAGTCGAGTCGCAAATCGAGTCCAGTCTGAGTCTCTTAGAAGTATGGGTCAATTGCAAGAGTGGGTCTTAAAATTTAGTCTCCTTGGAAGCAAGTAAGGAAAGAAGCCAAGTCAGCTCATGGCCCACCTGTGCATCCTACATGGCGCCATGACATCTTGCCATGTGGGCAGCACACTTGGCATGCAAGGATGCCCAATGGGGAGGACCACTTCACTTAGCTCTTGCCTTTTTCCCCTCCCCCTATCAAGCTTATTACCATACAAGGGTGGTCGGCCAAGGTGGAAGTCAATGGGAGTTGAAGTGGGGAATTCAAATCCCTTGCTTCAAGCCCTCCAATCAAGTCTTCTTCCCAAATTGCTTCAACCTCTTTGGAAGGGAGAGACAAGATCCTTATGCGCCTCCACCTAACATTCCCCATGTCAAGCCTTATACCAAAGAAAGGGTGTGCAACAAAGGAAGGAAGAAGAACATAAGCCATGCTACAAGCCCCTCTTCATGTCCTTTTCCAAAACAATGAAGATTCTTTCCAACTTCAAGGCACCATGATCCCTCCTCCTAGCCTTGCTTCATGCCATGCCCATTCAAGAAAAAGAAGAAGAAATTTTGTATTCTTGCATTTGAATTTCAAAATGGGCCTCGGGTGCCTATTTAAAGGACCCAATCCCTCCATTGTAAAAAGAATGAATGAATGAATGAATGAATGATTGAATGATTGAGTGATTAATGAAAAAGTTTGAGTTTTTTCCACCCTCCAACCATTGTCTCTTAGGCTAGGTTTGAGTGGAATTGCCTTCGTCCCCAGGGACGTCGAGTGGTGTGAGGCCACCTGTCCGTCGCCCCAGGGCGTCGCGAATCCTTCGTCCTCTAGGATGTCGCATGGTGTGAGGCCACATTCCTTCGTCCTCCGGGATGTCATGGGGTGCGAGGCCCCAAGTTATCTCCAACTTCGACTTCGGAATCCAGCCGGACACCGGGCTCGAAGCCCCTTCCAACTCCATCTCAATTCCTTTCCGTGCATCTCCACATTTCGCTGACCCTTCTTTTGTTTGCCTACAGGTCCTCCCTGGCATCTCGGGCATTGGAGACAGTCAGCTTTGCCATCACGACCTCCCGACCCAAAGCCAGTGCTCCCACGGGTTCGACTGCTCGGGTATCCAGGCCGCATCCACCGAGTTGAGCGATCACTGCACCGGGCGCTCCAGAAGTTTGAGGTTTGCTTTCTCTTTATCTCCTAAGTAGATATTGTAGGTCGAGCTAGTCCTACCGGGGTTTCTTAATCCCGGGATCCTGTTCTCATTTTCACTTTTAGGGCTTTGAATTGCTAGCACAAGCTTTCATTATTGTTCTTCGTATTTCTTACCTTTGCTTGTGATCGGGAATCGAAACCCTAAAAAAATATCTAAAACTCATCAAACAAAAAAAAAAAAGAAATTCCTTGCATCATAAGCATCCATTCTAGCATCCCTAGCCCTAACCCCCTTGCCCCGCATCAATCTTGGTATCAGAGCCCTTGTTCCACATCATTGAGGTACCCCCGGATTATGGCATTAGCTCAACTTTCAATATCTTAGACTTAGTCAAGTATAGAAAACCAGCAACCATACCCAGTGAGCCATTTAGGCCTGACCTATCTTTTGAGAGTGAACCCGACCCAGAGTGTCCACCTCCAATTTTACCTGAGAGAGGAGAATGGATCGAGCGTATCCTGGATGATTAAGCTACCACCACCTGGGGCAAAGGAAATCAGTGTTACTTGGTCCGATGGTAAGGCTGACCGGAGTCCAATGATTCATGGATTATCCGAGAGGACTTGCAATGCCTCGACCCCAACCTTCTTAAAAAATACCAAAGCTAAATCAACCCTTACTCGAAAGGGTCGAGTTTCCTCCCATCCCGGGAGAATTGGTGTGGGCACCAAGATTAGATAGAGGCTTTTCAACCCTCTGTAGATCTCTGATTAGGGTTCTTAATCGTTTGGATCCTATAATAAGGCTTCAAGCCTGAGTAATTTACTTTTGAGTCATGTAATTAGTATCTAGTTGATTTCAGTTTTTGGTTTAGTCTGGTAATTTGGCCAATTTGGTCAAGTTAGGGTCAATTGGTCCTGTAATTAGCCAAGTTGGTCCACAAACTCAAGTCAATGTGAAGATGGGCTCAAGCTAGTTTGAAGATGAGTCAAGCCACCTCTTCATGCCAGGTTAGGAGTGCCAACTCATGAGTGCCACATCATTAGTGCCATGTGGCATGGGAGGCGTCACTTCAGCTCATGGAGTGCCACATCATCAATGCCACATGGCATGGGAGGCGCCACTTCATCAAGTACCTTGGGTGACCAAGTAAAGCTAAAATTTCAAATTCAAATTCCATGGTTGACTCCCATTAATCTCCCCTTGATCCAAGCCAACAAGATCCTCACCCCACTCCACATATCAAGCCATATCACCAAGGATCAAGCCTAGCATTCATGGTTGGTCAAAGCTTCATGAAGAAAAGATTCAAAATTCAAAATAGGCACCGCTTGATTCATGAAGACAACATCCTCTCTTCACTCTCCCAAATCAAGTCTTGTAACCCCTATTTCAAATTTGAATTCAAATGTCAAATGAGGACTTAGGTGCTTATAAAAATGACCCTAACCTTCTTGTAAAACTAGTTTTTGATGAATGAAGATTTTTAGAAGTTTCTACTTCATTATAGCCCTTGTCTTCTTAGACTAGGAACTCTGTGAGAGAGTGCCTTTGTCCTTCAGAACATCGAGGGATGAGGGACCCTATGTTCCCTTCCTCCTTCGCAAGCCACCCACCAATCTTCAAGCTTGGACACCCTTAGAAACTCCACCTGGATGCCTAGCAAGACGAGCCTCCTCGACCACCATTCTCAACTCTTTCCCATCCCTTCTTACTTGCTTTTTCCTTTTTCTTGATGTTTTCTAACCCTTCCCTTGGGTGCTCGTAGGTCTTCCAGGTGCCACAGATAATGGAGTCGGTCTTCCTTGCCCCTATGACCATCGAACGGAAAGCCGATGAATCCGCAAGGTTAAAGGCTTGATCCTCCAGGCTGCATCCACGAGAGTGAGTGAACTCGGTATCAGGTGCATCAGAGTCTTCACGGTTTGCACCCTTAATCTCCTAAGCAGGTATTGATCTAGAGCTAAGTCCTACGGGATTTCTCAATCCCGGGATCCTCTCGTTTTCTTTGTTTATGGACTATCTTTGCTTACTAGAAAGTTCTTGTCCTTATAAAATCTTTAGTTCAATTCTTAACTTGATTTCGGGAATCAGTACATCTCTTAAAACCTAAAACTCAAAAGAAAAATCATTTGCATATCCATCTCATTATTAATATAGTCCCACATTATCTTAATCCCACATCAATTATCTTCTTCAAACAAGAACCCAATCGCATGCCTTCTAATGTAAGCGGCTGCATCAAAACTTCCATGACCATCAAACACTCCATAAAACGTGCTAGGACACTACTAAAAAAAATAGAATTCTCGATGCTTTTTTTGATTTTTCCCAATGCTTTAAAGCATCGGGAAAAACTTTCCCGACGCCTTAAAAAAGCATGGTAAACGTGTCGCGTAGGTAAGAATGGGAAAAATTTTTCCCGATGCTTTTGGAAAGCGTCGGCGTTGACCAAGCTTTTCTCAACGCTTTTAAGTAGCGTTGGGAATAACCTTATTCCCGACGCTTAAAAGCATCAGGAAAAGCCCTTTTTTTTTTTATGGTTTTGCTGTAACGGTGATTTCCTGGTCTTCATGAGTTTTCAAAGTGTTGCTTTGCTTGCAAGTTGACCCTGATCGTAGTTTTCAAAGAGAAAGAAGATAATGCACGCAGGCAACCGAAAGAAGTAAGAATAATAACAAAAAAAGTTTGATTGATGGGTGGATTTGATCTCTCCTTTTGTAAGTATTTTATAGATATCTGTGTTTTGTAGGAATTATTGTCAATGGCCAGGTAACTCAGACAAGGCTTGATTATAATAGATTTGAAGTCAATCTCATGTCGAAAGCTGGAAATGGTTTTGCATGTAAAAATTTATATCTGTTGATAAGGTTTCAGCATAAAAATGCTGGAAATATAAAATAATAAAGCTTATAAATGTGATAATTGTGTGTTTGCCGAAATGGGTATTATAACGTATTCTGTCGCTGGGCAGATAAGCTCATTTCTCATCCTCTTCTATAATTATTATTTTTATTTGGACATGCTATCCATTTTCATAAAAGTTCAGACTATCCAAGAATTGTCTTTTATTATTTTTACCTTATAAGTAACCGAATACTTGGGACCAATACAGGGGGAAAAAAATAAAAGTTAAAAAGCATGATAAATAGAGCAAACAAAGTTGGTGATCTCAAAAAACAAAAAGAAAGAAGAAAATTGCCTGCTAAATGAAATTCATCGCGAGAATAAAATATAAGCAATTACCATTTCTCCTTGCTATGCTTCTTGTGTGCAAACCAAACACATGATCGCTTCACTTTATGCTGATAGACCATGTAGACTTGCCAATATGGTTTAAAACCTTTCTTAGATCTTTTTTTATATTTTTTATTGGATAATTTGATTGTTTCAGCTCTTTTATCTGAGCACTTTGGTCTTTGCCTAAACTAAAATATTTTGTCTGAACCCAAAAATGACTACCTAGTATCAGATTGATTTCAAACCAGTATTGATTTGAAATGTTTTGGATACCAAACTAGCTGAAACAGGCACTATGAATGAAAAATCATGCTTCCTTCCCATCAGTTTTGGGCTTTTTATATATTATTTTCTATTTTCTCATAAGAAAAGTTTTTAGTTTATATAAGTTACTTTTCAGTTTGTTGGAATCCTAGAATATAATTTTCATAAATCTGAATTCAACTCTTACATTGAATATTTATTGAAGAGAAATGGTGCAGTAGTTCAAGTTGCATTATTGAAAATCAATAAATTTCAATACTATTAATATAAACAAGTTTATGGTGGTGTGCATGATCGATCAGAAGATATGAAACAAGAAAAGCATTGATGATATGTAAAAATCATAATTTTCTTCATAGGACTTAAACTAGCATGATATACTTCAGAGGTGGAGAGCATTTATTAAGAGAAAGAAGAATGTGGAACCAGGAGGAGCTTAAAACAAAAAAACCCACCAATATTTATTATGAATTTATGATTCCAGAGTAATAATTATACCGCTTTTAGGAATCTAATAGACCATATCAGTTGAAATTGAAAAGTAAAACATCAAAATTAAATACTTGGAAAGTCATATTTAATCATCAAGCAACGCATACATGACTCTAAGAGGAAAAAAAAGATTAGTTAGATTTGGCTAATTCCTAAGGGATCTCCTGTGTATGGTAACCATTATATGAATAGAGATATCCACTAATCATGGTGCCACATGGGAAAAGAGAAAATTTGGCAGAAGCCTCTGATCAGTTTCAGAAGCAACATAGTCAGAGATACTGAACAAAAAATAGTGAAAAATTCAAGGTAAATATGATAACATACTAAATAAAAGAAATCAAAGACAAATTCTTCTTTATCGAGATACCTTCTAAAATAAGTTCTCTAATGCTTTCTCTAACTCCAAAGTAACTTGATGGGGAACTAATATGCATGCAATTTTTTTTTATATGTTTTATATATGGGGTTGGGTGATTAATTCCTGAATTTCAGATTAAAATAAGTTATAGGGAATTTTATATGAATTTTAGAAGATCAGCATGCAGATTAGGACCTAGAAAAGTAGAAAAGAAGGATCGCCGGGGCTGAGAAGCCTCGGTTAGGGCAAGTTCTCCTACAATAAAACTACTGGAGGTAGAGGGGTGTACCTGACAACGTCTGTGAAGATCGCAGCAAAAGGGTCTCTCATTCCTCGACGGATGCGGCCTGGAAAATCGAGCCAAATACCCGCGGATACCCGGCTTTCTGCTCGATGATCCGATTGAGGCTTGGCTGGAGTCGTTGGATTCGTAGGAACTCGGGGACCTGCAAACGACCTGTCAGGGGTTAGAAAACTCACAAAGGAACAAGAAAATAAAGGAAAAACAGCAAGGGAAGGCTTCTTTTGGAGTGGGCGTCCAGGGATCTGGAGGGTTTGTTGGCAGCAGGAAGATGATTGCAAACACCGGGAAGAAGAACTCTCACAAACCCCTTTATGCACACAGCAGGGTATCACACCACTCAATAGAAGAACTCAAGGTTTTCATTCATCAGAAATTCCCTCATACAAGAGGCTAGGGTCCCTTAAATAGACCCTTAACCTTGGGCTCCAAGTAAGGGTACATAAGTCTTTACATAAGAATCATTTTCCCTCTCAAACCCTAGCTAGAAAATAAGGAAATATTAGGTAGAAAAATCCCTAAAATTTTTCTTGACTTGGTCAAGACTCCAAGGATGCTTAGGGGGGCGTGTTGGGATTCTAGGAGCAGCAAAAGGCCAGCCCAAAGGGGCCCGGGTGCATGGGTTTGGGCCTCTGGAAGCTGGGGTGGCCTGGTAGCCAGGTAGCAGGAATATTCTCTGGTATCTTGCTTCTTAGGGGCTTGGGCTTGGCACCTGGGCTTGATTTCATTTGGCTAGGATGCAGATGGACCTCTGGAATCATGGATGCCCTTATTTATGAATATACTTTGGTATCTGGAAGGGAATCTGGGCATCTGGAGGGCATCTGCAAGGAATCAGGGTTTCTGATTTTTCTCCTGGGGTCTTCAAATCTTCAAGCTGGGTTGGACTTGGGCTAAACTTCCATGTCTTCAATCTGGCTGGACTTGGTCTTCACTTGTATAATATAGTCTTGAGTCTTCAGTATGCTTGGACAGGACTCAAAAAAATAAAATTAGCTCAACATGAGCTAACTAGCATTGGACTGAACTAGCTCAACATGAGCTGACTAGTACAGAAGTGAAATAACAACTAAAAATACACAAATAACAACTAAAATGGACTCAGATGAGCTAAGCCCTTATTACAGATGGACTCATAAATTATTGATCAATTACAGAGGGTTGAGAAGCCTCTGCCTTATTCTGGTGCCTTTGGTGTCCGCACCAATTCTCCCGGGGTGGGAGGAACTCGACCCTGTCGAGTGAAGATCAAGCTGGCTCACATATCTCTCGAGAAGGTCTGGGTTGAGGCATTGCAAGTCCTCTCGAGAAATCTACGAATCGTCCGACTCTGGCTGGCCTTGCCATCGGATCAGGAAGCATTGATAGTCACGGCCCCGGGTCGTGATGGCTTGATCGTCCAGGATACGCTCGATCCGTTCTCCTCTCTCAGGCCAATTTGTTAGTGGACACTCTGGGTTAGGGTCACTCACAATGAAAAGGAATAGGTCCAAAGGCCTTACTAGGTATCGCTACCGGTTCCCTATACTCAACCAGGTCTGTAATATTGAAGGTAGAACTAATGCCCAAATCCAAAGGCAAGTCTAACACCTAGGCATTTGATCCAATCCTTCTCTATCACTTTAAAAGGTCCGGCTCTGCGAGCATGAAGCTTCTTTTAGGCCTAAGCCTAACCAAGATAGAATCCACTACATCAAATTCTTTGATCCTTCTTCGGGAATTAGCCAGTTGTTTTAAGATTAGTGCGGGTGGTGAACATGCTAGGCACATGCAGACAAATGATGCAAAGGACTCATACTGACACCTAACAGACTCGACTATGCATTCTTATCGAAGGAAATTTTATTGAACTCTTTGGATCTAAACCTAATAGATTATAGGTTCTCTAGGTTTGATCCTAGCTTGACATGCACATGAAAATTTACAGTGAACTCCTAGCAAATTCCAAAGAGTATGCCAGAAGTAAGATGCAAACCTAACATGCGTGATGAATGCATGCAGTATGCTAATCTCAGCTAAATGCAATCTAATGATCCTAGAAATGCTGGAGGTGTCAGGAAAGGGCAGAAAATAGGAAGTGGGTTCAGAATTAGTTTCGTAAGGTAGAGAAAAAGGTTCATGGTTAGTTGGATAAAATAGGATAAAAGACGGGGTGTCAGGAACTAATCCTATACTAATGAGGTTAACCTTATGAGGTTGAGCTATATCTACAGGATTTGCATAATGGAAGGATGGGTCACTAATTTCGGGGAAGAGGTCCTTAATGGGAACTATAGGAGGGGACTCATCTTGAAGGTATTGATTCAAAGAGATCAGGTCCTTAATAAATTCTTCTGGTTCTTGTATTTTTGGACTATACTCTATAATTTGGCTCTCCTCTATGGTTTCCTCAGGTAAGGCTCTAGCAGCAGTACCTAGGTTCTCTTCCTCTATTTGTTCTTCCATTATAGCTTTAGGTTGGATGTGGTCAAGGTCAACTAGCTCTGGGTTGGAATCTACCTGGGTATCTACTGGGTCAGCTAATTCTAGGTCTACTAAAGGTGTCTCCTCTTCTCCCTCATACTCATCCACTAGGCTCACATCAGCTTCATACACTTCCACGTTAATGTAAGCCTTGCGAATCTCAGGAATGGTTGGAGAAGGTCGGCTAGCAGGAAATTGGTTAGGTTCTGGTCTCTGATTATGGGTACCACTCCTAGTAGGTTCAGGTTGTATAAGAGGTAGTGGCTCACTATTGGGTTCATATTTAGGGATACTCATCCTATAGGGTTCAAGTTGACTAGGGGAAGCATGACTAGTACTAGGCTGATACTTAGGGGTTATGGGTTCTCTAAGCTCATAGGACAAGGGTGCAAATCTATGGGTCATGGGATTATAGGATCTGGGGTCATAGGATTTTGGGTCAGCTCTATGATCAGGTTTTAAGGTTGGATCAAGGTATGGGGTCCTCCTAAGGTTGGTCTCTCTATATGGGTCAGGATATTGGGTCCTCCTAGGATTGGACTCCCTATATGGGTCAGAATACTGGGTTCTCCTAGGGTTGGACTCCCTATATGGGTCAGAATATTGGGTTCTCCTAGGGTTTGACTCCCTATATGGGTCAGAATATTGGGTGTTGGGTCTACTAGGCTCATAGGGTATGGGTGTATAGGATCTATGATCATGGGATCTAGAGTCATAGGATCTAGGTTCATAGGTTATGGATTCATAAGTTCTAGGTTCATAGGATTTAGAGTCATAAGATCTATAGGTTGTGGGTATACTAGGCTTATAGGGAGAGGGTAAATAGGATCTATCTTCTTGGTCTATAAAATCCTGATTGGGTCTTCTAGGACTAACCTTAGGGATTGGGTCAGGATGATGGGCTCTCCTAGGTTCAGCCTCAAGGTATGGATCAGGGTTTGGGGTCCTCCTAGGTTGAGGATTGTAGTACGGGTCAGGATAAGGGGCTCTCCTAGGTTCGACCTCATGGTATAGATCAGGGTTTGGGGTCCTCCTAGGTTGAGGGGAGTCAGGATCTGGCTCAGACTGTGACCCATGGGTTTTTCTTGGGGTCCCTACCCGGACTTTTAACTGATCAAACCTATTGGCACGATAGTCAATTCTATCATTGGTTTGAATACGAGACTGAGTTAACTGGGTCATCTGGATAGTTATCTGGGCAATTTGATCAGCTAGGGCTTTTATTTGGGCTTGTAAATTTTCCATGGGTTCAGACATTTATGAAGGAGGTGGGTGATATGAAACTCCTGATCTAGTGCTCATGCAAGACTCGATCAGACCGACTATAGCTGACTAAACCTAAAGTCCAAACTAGATGCTCAATCAGGGTGGCAAACTAGCCTATAGTAACCCTGTACTCAGCCAGGCAGGTGTAAGGGGAGTGTTAGGTCCCTGATTGCCAATCCTAGACACCAATCAGAGATTGGCCAGGTAGGCGGACCAGCACACAAGCCCTTCGGGATTGAATCCCTAAACCACCGTTCTAGACACTAAGCACAAGGCACACACAGGTTAACTTGACACAGTGATCTAACACTAGCCCGGACCCGACCAGTTGGTGTCCCTAGCCCACTAGGGCAAATTAAGTCTAATTAATTTTAGGTTAAGGCTTGGGACTGAATGCAAGGGATGTGGTTTTGGGCTAAGGAGAGGTGATCAAATCCTCCCCCCATCTGATATAGCAAGAGTGCCCTTAAAAGTAAATTATGCAATGATGGCAGGCAGATGAGGATGCAAATTAGGGTTTAGATATTTATTTTTTTTTTTTTTGGTATCTTTTTAAATAGAAGAAAACTTGCAAATCATGACCTAATATACTGGAAATATACTAAAATTAAGAAATATGCAAAAACTCCTAAACAAAACCCTAAAACTTCCAAACATGTCTTGCTAAAAAAAACAGAGCCGAAAATTTGCAGGCCCTATTTCGGCTTTCAGAAAATTCATAGGCCATAATAAAATCTGCAAAAAAGTTTTAAAATTACTGTGAATTATGATAAATCCAGGAAAATAAATTTCAGAATTTTTGGAGTTTTTAACAGGGAGAAATAATTAAAATAACAGAGTATATATGGACTGAAAAATTACAGAAAACAAGCCCTAATCTAAGCTCTGATACCAAATGATGGGGAACTAATATGCATGCAATTTTTTCTTATATTTTTTATATGTGGGGTTGGGTGATTAATTCCCGAATTTTAGATTAAAATAAGTTATAGGGAATTTTATATGAATTTTAGAAGATCAGCATGCAGATTAGGACCTAGAAAAGTAGAAAAGAAGGATCGCCGGGGCTGAGAAGCCTCGGTTAGGGCAAGTTCTCCTACAATAAAACTACTGGAGGTAGAGGGGTGTACCTGACAACGTCTGTGAAGATCGCAGCAAAAGGGTCTCTCATTCCTCGACGGATGCGGCCTGGAAAATCGAGCCAAAGACCCGCGGATACCCGGCTTTCTGCTCGGTGATCCGATTGAGGCTTGGCTGGAGTCGTTGGATTCGTAGGAACTCGGGGACCTACAAACGACCTGTCAGGGGTTAGAAAACTCACAAAGGAACAAGAAAATAAAGGAAAAATAGCAAGGAAAGGCTTCTTTTGGAGTGGGCGTCCAGGGATCTGGAGGGTTTGTTGGCAGCAGGAAGATGATTGCAAACACCGGGAAGAAGAACTCTCACAAACCCCTTTATGCACACAGCAGGGTATCACACCACTCAATAGAAGAACTCAAGGTTTTCATTCATCAAAAATTCCCTCATACAAGAGGCTAGGGTCCCTTAAATAGACCCTTAACCTTGGGCTCCAAGTAAGGGTACATAAGTCTTTACATAAGAATCCTTTTCCCTCTCAAACCCTAGCTAGAAAATAAGGAAATATTAGGTAGAAAAATCCCTAAAATTTTTCTTGACTTGGTCAAGACTCCAAGGACGCTTAGGGGGGCGTGTTGGGCTTCTAGGAGCAGCAAAAGGCCGGCCCAAAGGGGCCCGGGTGCATGGGTTTGGGCCTCTGGAAGCTGGGGTGGCCTGGTAGCCAGGTAGCAGGAATATTCTCTGGTATCTTGCTTCTTAGGGGCTTGGGCTTGGCACCTGGGCTTGATTTCATTGGGCTAGGATGCAGATGGACCTCTGGAATCATGGATGCCCTTATTTATGAATATACTTTGGCATCTGGAAGGGAATCTGGGCATCTGGAGGGCATCTGCAAGGAATCAGGGTTTCTGATTTTTCTCCTGGGGTCTTCAAATCTTCAAGCTGGGTTGGACTTGGGCTAAACTTCCATGTCTTCAATCTGGCTGGACTTGGTCTTCACTTGTATAATATAGTCTTGAGTCTTCAGTATGCTTGGACAGGACTCAAAAAAATAAAATTAGCTCAACATGAGCTAACTAGCATTGGACTGAACTAGCTCAACATGAGCTGACTAGTACAGAAGTGAAATAACAACTAAAAATACTCAAATAACAACTAAAATGGACTCAGATGAGCTAAGCCCTTATTACAGATGGACTCATAAATTATTGATCAATTACAGAGGGTTGAGAAGCCTCTGCCTTATTCTGGTGCCTTTGGTGTCCGCACCATAACTGACAAAAAATATCAAAGAACAAGAAAATACAATATTGTCCATATGCATGCTACCCCATACCTTTGGAAAAAAATCTTCATTTAGATATACTGCACTTGAGTTTAATTCAGATATCTTCATTTCCTTGTTCTCTTCCAAGGGATTTTCACACAGGTTTTCAATTTACAACTTTTTACAGCAGTTACAATACCAGTTATTAGGAAAACGACCAGAAGAACTCCTGTAGTGATTTTCAAAATCAGAAGCCATGCTGGTTACTGCAGATTTTGATGTTTGTTGCCCTCTTGATACTGTTTATATGTCTCTTTGGCTACCCCCGGGCTTTTTGAAGAACCACCTATATACAAACAAATTAGATTGTCATTTCAAAAACATTTAAAACTTCATTGGTGGTAAGATGGATAGAGGAAGCATTTATGGCACCAATGGTTAGATAAAATCTCATTCAGAAAAGACACCATATAACCAAATATCAGTATTAAATCCTGACGTCTTTTGTTTACTCTTGTAACAGTCTTGAACAGGGACCCTTTGTATGACAACATTGTAGACATCCTCCTAGTGATCATATCTATACTTGTTCTATACTTATTTGTTAGCAAATCCATATATGTCATGCTTGGAATGAATGACAGATAAGTAATGCTTACTTGGCTTACTCTAGTGCTAATTTAGCTTCAAATCATTCTCTCCAAGCAAGAAAAGTTTCTATAGTAACCAGTTTTCTGTGAGGAACAATCATCTGGAAGTAGTTACAAAAAAGGCAATATTAATACAAACATGAATAGTCAAATATTTCTTATCAAGAAATCAACATTGTCTTAAATAGCACAAATAATGGCATAAATGCAAAGGAAATATAGCATGATAGCATATTGCATTAGACTATCGCAAATTGTCATTCCATAAATTGACAGAAAGATTGAGAATTACCTATATTGACATACCTTTATCCAAGCTTTGCGAACCCAATCGACACCAGCTCATCGGCTGACATCTAAATCTAGCATAATTTATAAAGCATAGAAAGGAAAATCACACAAACTTAATGTTTCATAATCATAAGCATAGAAAGAAAAGCTGGTCACTGTATTCCAAGCAGCTTCTCCTCAACCAACTACATCATATTACACGTCTTCAGATCACAGATTCAAGTGTCTAATAAGAATGGATAAAAGCAAAAGGTGGCAAATGATTTGATTTCTTAATAAGTTTGAGGCGTCAAAAATATTAACATGAAGTTGTGATACACAAAGTAAGAAATGTGAAAACAAGAAAACAAAAATAATTAACAATAAGGAGATCCAGTAAACAGAACCATGCAAAAAAAAACTCCTATTATATAAAAAAGTGGAAGATAAAAAAATTCCTGCTATAATAACTTGGACAAACAACACATTGCAGTCTCCATGAGCTCCATTTGTAGCGTGTAATAAATAGACCATCACCTTTTTTTGCAATGATGATGTGTTTCTTTAGTGCTATCTATCCGCAAAACACTATCATGTCTCATCACCCATTCATTGAAGCTACTAAATTCTCCCCCAAAAGCCTAATTGATTGTACTGTCTATCTCTTCACATGTTTCAAAGCTCTACTTAGGAATCACTGATTTCTTTGATATAAGCATGAACTACACCAGTCAGTTAATTAGTAAGTTTGATGGTTGCATTTTGTAATTTCAACTTTCGTAAACAACAAAAATATTCAGACCTTAGGCTCTCAGAAGTCCATCAAGTAAGTCATTGGTGAACAGTCAGTGTTTCTGTCAAAATTAATTTCAAGGTTGGCCTGGAAGTAATTGGATTGTTTTTGAGCTTGTATTGGTTATTATAATAGCAAACTTGAGCCTTGTATTGGTTATTATAATAGCAAACTTGAGCCTCACTTGATCTGGTTGAACACGGATTCTATATAACAAAGTCACCCTAGAAAAACAACTTACTTCGATATTCATAATAGACATGCCCTTATTGTTAGTTTTGTTCTCCCATAAAAACAATCACTATAAAAATTTGCACGGGCTTAAAAAAATAGATATATTACAGTTTAAAGAGCCATTTCGCATTGGGTTCCACTGTTGTAGCTCTCCACACACTTATGATTCATTTATAGGACTATTAGCACAAATACGAGGATGATAAAAATTTTATCTCTTCCCCACTGAAGTAGCAAAAAAATGGCATCATATAATTCTCAAAGCATATCTTCATGTTTTTTGTTCTCTCCATCAATCTAGGGACTCGGTCAAAACATCCTCATACTAAACATTATTTAATTCCATTCAAAAGGACAAATGATATTGTTACATCCGTGACAGTGACGTGGCCAGGCTCAGGCATCGCCGAATGCGAACAAGCCACGTGTGAGTTTTCCCGCCAGAATCAGCACCACGCCCTTAAAGCTGGGGTCGGCAAGATCGCGCCGCCCGACGATTATCCGAGAGCAGACCGCCCAGGCCGAGGTCGAGCTCGGCGCGGGGTTCCTCCACCGACTCATCCGCGCCCGCGCGCGAAGGAGACGACCCAAGTGAGGTCGGCCGAGGTCGGCCGACCCCTCGCCTTGCGCCAGGTGGCCACCCGGAGACGGGTCCACCTCGGCCAAAGCCAGGCGACCTCCTGCCGCCTCGCCAGGTGTCCACCCAGGAGGGGTCCACCTAGTGCGAGGTCGGCCGACCCTTCGCCTTGCGCCAGGTGGCCACCCGGAGACGGGTCCACCTCGGCCGAAGCCAGGCGACCTCCTGCCGCCTCGCCAGGTGTCCACCCAGGAGGGGTCCACCTAGTGCGAGGTCGGCCGACCCTTCGCCTTGCGCCAGGTGGCCACCCGGAGACGGGTCCACCTCGGCCGAAGCCAGGCGACCTCCTGCCGCCTCGCCAGGTGTCCACCCAGGAGGGGTCCACCTAGTGCGAGGTCGGCCGACCCTTCGCCTTGCGCCAGGTGGCCACCCGGAGACGGGTCCACCTCGGCCGAAGCCAGGCAACCCTCTGCCGCCTCGCCAGGTGTCCACCCAGGAGGGGTCCACCTAAGCCGAGGTTGGCCAATCCCTCGCCTCTTGCCAATTGGTCCCCGGAGATAGGTCCAACTCAGCCGAGGCCAGGCCGCTCGTACGGAGAGGCCCCTGGGGAAAGCGACGGGTCCCGAGGCCATCCCTCGGGCCGTACCGACCCCAGACGGCGTCCCGTACGGAGGGCGGCGGCACGCGGAACGTCACTTACATTGGCCCGGCAGGTCCCGCGGTCGAGAGACCCGATCCTGACGGAACAGGGCCCGCAAACGGATAGCGCCCATGCCCGGGAAAAAGAGCACCCTCACGAAGACCGAGGCCTGACGACTTGCCGCTCTGCCAGCGCCGCCTTCCCCCTTTTTCTCTTCTGTCCTTGCCTTTTTCCTGCTGGGCCCGGCGGACGAGGCCAGAAAGCCGCCTGGCCTCCTTCACCAGAAAGGGAAAAGAAAGGAAGACAGGGAGGAGGAGTTTTCGAGGGAGAAAAGGACGAGCGCACGACGGAGGGAGATAAAGAGGGAAGGATCCAAAGTCTGCAAGGTAAGCCAAAGAGCCTGGGGACAAGAAGGAAAGACCGGCGCAAGGCCTCGCTGGGAGGAAGAAAACCAGGGATCCCGAGAAGGGAAGACTGGACGCGAGCTCAGCGGGCAGGCCCAGCCGAGTTTCCGGTCCCCGGCGCTTTCCCTTCACCAGTTAACTCTCCAAGCCTGAGACCCTCTAGGGGGATCGGGAGAGAGAGTATGTTCCTCCACGTCGTCTACTGACTTGACCGTCGGAGCCCCCTCGCCGGAATCCCCGGCCAGGGTCCTCTAACCCCCTTTTTTGCAGGCTTCTCGCAGGAAGGGAGGCTCCTCTGCCAGGCGGTCAGGGAGGATCGGCTGATCCTCTGCACGGGCGCGACGACGAGGACGGCAACAGATTGGCGCGCCAGGAAGGGGGGCAGGGCACTAACCCCCAGTGGGAACTAGCTTTTTGCAGGTATCACGCTCCCTAACAATGGTGGTCACTCGTGGTCGCGAGGCGTCCACCAGCCGAGTGGGAGAAGCCCACTCCCCGCCAGGGGGCCACACCCCCGAACGGGAGATTCCCGCTCCCCCTCCTCTTCTGCAGCAGCCTACCCCGGCAGACGGATCCCTTGCGGCCATCGTCCAGCAGCTGCAGACCTTGACCTCAGCGGTCCGACAGCTCCAGCCTCAGCAACGGTCCCTGGCCACTCAGCCGCAGCCAGGGACCCCCGCGGCCCGGGTCGCGGGACAGCGTGGGAGCCTGCGCTCAATCCAGGGCAGGCCGTCCCATCCGCAAGCCATCTCCAACCCCCGAGAGAGCCGCCAAGCTCCCCCGAAGAAAGACTATTCCAGCTCGGAGGATCACGAGAGTCGATCCCCGGCCGATGGGGCCGAAATGGCGCATCGCGGCAAGCGACGCCGGGTCCGGACCCCGCGCCGAGACCAATCGGCGCCTCCCTCACCTGCAGTCTCGGTGGAAGACTCCACCGACGAAGCCATCAGGCGCCAGGCCGAAAGGCGCCTAGAGGAACACGAGCACAAGTTGGCGGAGTTCGCCCAGCGATTCGCCGACCTGCAGAACTCGTCAGCCGACCCGGCGGGCTACGACTCCCGCCCCCCTTTCTCCGAAGAGATCCAGGCGGAACCAATCCCGAAACGGTTCCGCATGCCGCAGGTGGATCCCTACGACGGGACCACCGACCCCCTGGACCACCTGGAGGGTTATAAAGCCCTCATGAGGGTCCAGGGTGCCACCGACGCCCTTCTGTGCATCGTCTTCCCTGCAACCCTTCGGAAGGCCGCCCGAGTCTGGTTCGCCCGTCTCGAGCCCGGATCCATTCGCTCCTTCCAGCAGCTGGAAGGAAAGTTTGTGGCGCATTTCGACGCTTGTCGAAAGGTGCCAAGGGAGGTGGACAGCCTCTTCTCCATCCGCCAGCAGGACCAGGAGCTGCTCCGTGACTACATCACCCGGTTTAAGACCGCGGCCCTGGAGATCTACAGCTTGGACGAGCCCGTCGCTATACTGGCTCTAAAGCGCGGGCTCAAGACGTCCCGCCTGACCTATTCCCTGGACAAGAAGCCGCCCAGGACATATTCCGAGCTCCTCCTCCGCGCCCACAAGTACATCCGAGCGGAGGAGGCCGACCGCACCCGTCGAGAGCTGGACGGGAAGATTTTGAAGAAGTCGAACCCGAGGGACGCCCCGGGAGCTCGGAGGCCCGGGCCACCAGCCGACCCTCGCCCGAACCCAAGACCGAGGGTCGAATCTGCCCCCGAGCGGAGGTACACCCCTCTCCTCGCACCTCGAGCCAAAATCCTTATGGAAATCGAGGGCGAGCGTTATCTCCACCGACCTCCACCTCAGAACCCGAGGGCAGCCCGAGACAAATCAAAGTACTGCCAATTCCACCGCGAGCACGGGCATGACACGGAGGAGTGCCGCCACCTGAAGCGGGAGATCGAGGAGCTGATCGGGAGGGGATACCTCCGGAAGTTCGTCAAGAACGAGGCTCCCTCCGAAAAGCAGCCGCTCGCGGCCTTGCCACCTGTCCCTGCGATCGACAACCGGCCAACAGAGAGGCCCGTGGGCATGATCTCACGCGGATCTGGCCGAGCAGAGAAGAGAGCCCGGGAAGCCCCGGAGAATGTAATCCCTCCCAAAGGAGGGGAGTTTACTGGCAGTATAAACAATGATGCCGTGGTGGTCGAGATGACCATCGCGAAACACCCTGTACATCGAATCATGGTGGATAGTGGAAGCTCGGCCGATGTACTTTTTTATGACGCTCTCTCTCGGATGAACTTGTCTCTCGACCAGCTAAAGCCAGTGCACACCCCACTGGTAGGTTTTACAGGGGACTCCGTCGGAGTCGAAGGGGAAATCACTCTCCCAGTTACCGCCGGATCCCCGCCTCGGCAGACGACCATCATGGTAACTTTCACTGTAGTCAAGCTCCCTTCGCCTTACAACGCCATCCTTGGGCATCCCGGGCTCAACCGACTAGACGCCACTATCTCCACAAGGAGATTGCTGGTGCAGTTCCCCACGCCTTTCGGGTTCGGGGAAATGAGGGGGACGATCCAGCCAGTCCCGCTCTGCCTGCAGACAATCCCGGGCATCAAGGGCGCAGAGCTCGCCCGCGAGGTCGAGGACCTCGACCTAAGAGAAAAGGAACCCAGGGGAGGGCCCGTAGAGCGCCTGCTCTCCTTTCCCCTTGGTTCAGACCCCCTGAAGACGGTGCAAGTTGGGGCCCAGCTCCCCGAGGAGGAACGAACCCGCCTGCTGGAGTTCCTCCGTGCCAACGCCGATGTGTTCGCCTGGTCGGCGGTCGACATGCCGGGTATTCCGCCCGAGATTATCATGCACAGCCTGAACGTGGACCCAGGCAGCCGCCCGGTCCGCCAGAAGAAGAGAAGCTTTGCCATGGAGAGGCAGAAGGCGATCGACGAGGAGGTAGAGAAACTTCTCGCCACCGGTTTCGTCCGAGAAGTCCAATACCCCAGCTGGTTAGCAAATGTGGTCATGGTAAAGAAGAGCAGCGGTAAGTGGAGGATCTGCGTGGACTACACCGACCTCAATCGAGCTTGCCCGAAGGACAGCTTCCCTCTGCCAAAGATCGACCAGCTGGTCGACACCACCTCGGGACACCGTCTCCTGTCATTCATGGACGCTTTCTCCGGATACAACCAGATCCGGATGAATCCGGAGGACGAAGAGCGTACCGCCTTCATAACTGACCGCGGGACTTTCTGTTACAGGATGATGCCCTTCGGCCTCAAGAACGCGGGGGCGACGTACCAACGTCTGGTCAATAAAGTCTTCAAAGACCAGATAGGCCGCAACATGCAGGTGTACGTGGACGACATGCTGGTAATGAGCAAACTTGACTCGGACCACGTAGCCGACCTGGCAGAGACGTTCGGCAACCTCCGGCGCCACCAGATGAAGCTGAATCCAGCGAAGTGCGCCTTCGGGGTCTCCGCCGGAAAATTCCTGGGGTTCATGGTGACCCAGAGAGGAATCGAGGCCAACCCGGAGAAGGTCCAGGCCATCCTGGACATGGAGCAGCCAGCCTCCAAGAAACAAGTGCAGCAGCTGACCGGTCGGGTTGCGGCCCTTAGCCGTTTTATTTCCAGGTCGGCGGACCGCTGCCGCCCCTTCTTCAAGGTGCTGAGGAAGATGAACGGTTTCGCCTGGACCGAGGAATGCCAGCAGGCCTTCGAGGAGTTGAAGAAGACGCTCGCATCACCACCTCTGCTGTCCAGGCCCGAGGAAGGGGAGGAGCTTACCCTCTACTTGGCCGTCACCCCGGAGGCCGTCAGCTCTGTCTTGGTCCGAACCGACGACCACGGGATCCAGCGACCGGTGTACTATACCAGCAAACTCCTCCGGGACGCGGAGCTCAGGTATTCCCGGCCCGAGAAACTCGTTTTTGCGCTAATAGTGTCTGCCCAGCGTCTCAGGCCTTATTTCCAAGCGCATCCCATCGCCGTCTTGACGGATCAACCGCTGAAAGCGGTGCTCAGCCGACCCGACACCTCGGGGCGATTGGCCAAATGGGCACTGAAACTCAGCGAGTTCGACATTACATATCGGCCGAGGTCGGCAATGAAGGCACAGGTGCTGGCCGACTTCTTGGTCGAATGCGCAGGTCTGGGCAAGGAGCCCGAGGAGGACTCTTCGGCCCAGCCGACGGAGGTCGGCACCAACGAGCCCGGAGAGGACGCTTGGATCCTCCATGTGGATGGAGCCTCAAACTCCGGAGGGAGCGGAGCTGGGCTCATCCTTGCCAACGGCGACGGGGTCGTCGCAGAATGTGCGCTCCGTTTCCAGTTCCTCGCGACAAACAATCAAGCGGAGTATGAGGCGCTTCTCGCCGAACTCAGGGTCTCCCGCGAGCTGGGCGTGACCAACCTTAGAGCTTTCACCGACTCCCAGCTCGTGGCGGGGCAGGTGTCCGGGGAGTATGTCGCTCACGACCCCCAGATGGCAAGGTATTTGGAGCTCGTCAAGGCGGGCGCGTCCAAGTTCCGGCGCTTCAACATCTTCCATATCCCCCGCGGGGAGAACGCCCGCGCGGATGCTCTCTCTCGATTGGCGGCTCTGCCGGACACGATGCTGGGACGCGCTCATGTGGAGCGACTCGAAGTCCCAAGCCTCGAAGCACCGGCGGGGGTCCATCAGGTCAGCCAGGAGCCCGGCTGGATGGACAAGTACGCCGCGTACATCACCGATGGCATTCTGCCGGAAGACCGAGACGCGGCTCGCCTCATCAGGAAGAAGGCCGTGCGGTTTGTCCTGATGGACGGGCAGCTGTATGAAGGTCCTACTCTTATCCCCTCCTCAAGTGCATTGGACCCGCAGAAGCCAAGCTTGTGCTCCAGGAGATTCACGAAGGCATCTGTGGGAACCACGTGGGGGGCAGGGCATTGGCATACAAGGCCCTTCGTCAAGGCTACTTCTGGGAGACGATGAAGGAGGACGCCGCTGACTTCGTGAAGAAATGCGACCGGTGCCAGCGCCACGCCACGGTACAGCGGCAACCCTCCAACCCGATCTCTCAGCTCTCAGCCCCCTGGCCATTCGCCCAGTGGGGAATGGACCTTCTGGGCCCATTCCCGCCGGCATCCGACCAGCGGAAGTTCCTGATAGTGGCCATCGACTACTTCACAAAGTGGGTCGAAGCTGAACCCTTGGCAAGAATCACCGAAGCAAACGTCACCAAATTCTTCTGGAAGTCCATCGTCTGCCGCTTCGGCCTCCCCCACACCGTGGTCACCGACAACGGACGCCAGTTCGACTGTCGAGAGTTCGAGGATTTCTGCAACGACGTCGGCATCAAACATCGCTTCACCTCGGTGGCGCACCCCCAGACCAACGGGGAGGCTGAGGTCACGAACAGGACCATTCTTCAGGGCCTCCGCACGTGGCTAGACCAAGCCAAGGGCAGGTGGGCCGACGAACTTCCCAGCGTTCTCTGGGCATACCACACCACTCCAAGGACGGCTACCGACGAAACCCCATTCAACCTCGTCTTGGCGTCGGGCCGAGGCAGTCATCCCGATCGAGCTCAGTCCGGAAGATCCTGGGCTTCGGCCTGGAAGGTGGCGTCGAACCCAGTTCGCCCACGCAAGCCCGGAGCACAGCTCAGCAAGCCGCGCAAGGTTTGAGAAAGCCTGCGGCATCGAGCTCAGTCCGGAAGATCCTGGGCTTCGGCCTGGAAGGTGGCGTCGAACCCAGTTCGCCCACGCAAGCCCGGAGCACAACTCAGCAAGCCGTGCAAGGTTTGAGAAAGCCTGCGGCATCGAGCTCAGTCCGGAAGATCCTGGGCTTCGGCCTGGAAGGCGGCGCCGAATCCGTTTCGCCCGCGCAAACCCGGAGCACAGCTCAGCAAGCCGCGCAAGGTTTGAGAAAGCCTGCGGCATCGAGCTCAGTCCGGAAGATCCTGGGCTTCGGCCTGGAAGGTGGCGTCGAACCCAGTTCGCCCACGCAAGCCCGGAGCACAGCTCAGCAAGCCGCGCAAGGTTTGAGAAAGCCTGCGGCATCGAGCTCAGTCCGGAAGATCCTGGGCTTCGGCCTGGAAGGTGGCGTCGAATCCGCTTCGCCCGCGCAAGCCCGGAGCACAGCTCAGCAAGCCGCGCAAGGTTTGAGAAAGCCTGCGGCATCGAGCTCAGTCCGGAAGATCCTGGGCTTCGGCCTGGAAGGTGGCGTCGAACCCAGTTCGCCCACGCAAGCCCGGAGCACAACTCAGCAAGCCGCGCAAGGTTTGAGAAAGCCTGCGGCATCGAGCTCAGTCCGGAAGATCCTGGGCTTCGGCCTGGAAGGCGGCGCCGAATCCGCTTCGCCCGCGCAAGCCCGGAGCACAGCTCAGCGAGCCGCGCAAGGTTTGAGAAAGCCTGCGGCATCGAGCTCAGTCCGGAAGATCCTGGGCTTCGGCCTGGAAGGTGGCGCCGAATCCGCTTCGCCCGTGCAAGCCCGGAGCTTAGCTCAGTGAGCCGCGCAATGTTTGAGAAAGCCTGCGGCATCGAGCTCAGTCCAGAAGATCCCGAGTTTCGGCCCGGAAGATGGTGCAGGAACTGTGTTGCCCGCGCAGGCACGGAGGCAGCCCAAAGTCGGACCTGCTCAAGATTCTTACCTTGCCGCGACACGGCTCTGCAAACCCCGTCCTTCGGTTTAGTATGGAAGGACCAGGCCCGCAGTTGTCTCAGGTATCCCAGACCGACATCTCAGAAACAAACAAAGAAGAAGAAAAAGAAGAACCAAAGATGATAGACAAGTTGTTGTAGAAAGTAAGTCTTCATTAAAACAGGTACTCAGTACAAACTGGGAGCCCCGATAGGCCGGGACTCCCTAAAAAGAAGGACAAAGAAAGCAAAAGTACAAGGTGACGGTCACTGGAGCGCAGGATCGGCGCCGTCCGCCGGAGGTGCGGGCGCCACCTCTTCAACCTCCACGACAACCGGCTCCTGGGGCTGTGTCTGGGCCGCGGCGTCATCGGTCGGGGGTGCTGCAGGTGCCGCCTGAGATGCCGCCTGGGTCGTGCCGGAGGCCCTGCCCTCGCTCCCCGGCTTCCTGCCGCCGACGACGACCGCACTTAGGTCCAGTTGGGGGAAGAAGGCCCCCACCTTTTCCCGGCACATCCGGAACCCCTTCAGGAAGGAGTCCACGGCGGCCTCCCGGACTTCCGACGTAAACTCGTCGGAAGCACGGAATTTGGGGACGGCCTCCAGCGCTTCCCGCTTCGCCGCCTCCAGGAGCCCGTTGATGTACGAGCTCCGGTCCTTCGCCATGGCCGCCTCCCGCCGGGCCTCGTCCAGCTGACGCTCCAGGAACAGTGAGCGGGCCTGCAGGCGGGCCTTCTCCGCCGTGTCCTCCTCAGTACGGCGCTGGTTGGAGGTCCGTTCCTCCGCCAAGGAGGCCTCCAGTTCCTTGTTCCGCTCCTCGGAACGCGCCAGGTCGGACTGGAGGGCTTGCTTCTCCGCTCGCAGCTCGGCCCCCTTGTCCACCAAGTCCTTCACGTCGGTGGCGAGCTTTCCGAGCTTCTGCTCCCGCTCGGAGTCCCGCTTGGCGTTCCCTACAAGGTAGTTCCTCAGTAGGAGGACGTCGTTCCCGATCTGCAAGGACAAAAGCAACATGTCAGTACCGAGGCAGGAGGCCTCGGATTGAAAGAGAAAAGAAGAGCTGAAGCAGACTTACCGAGAAGAGCTGGGGCAGGATGCCGAGCAGCGCATCCGCGTAGTCCCGTCCGCCCCGAGCTCGGAGGTCCCGGGCGGTGGAAGCATACTCCATCACCCTCTCCGCCAGCCCTCGGTCGAGGATGACCGAGTCCCGGTGCGAGATTACCGGCGCTGGGCCCTTCGGGCCGATCCCTGCGACGGCCGCCCCTTCTGCTGGAGCCGCAGCCGACGGACCGGTGGTCGCCACTGGCGGTGCCGCCGGACTGCTGGCCGGAATGGGCCCGACGGTGGGCAGAGCGGCGGGCGCCGGAGCTCCCTCGGCTGCACCGCCAGGTCGTGGAGCCGAAATGCCAAGGGCGCCGCCCTGCGGAGGTCTGGGCGGAGAAACTGCGGCGGCTAGGCCGGGCGCGGTCGCCGCTGCGACCTCCCGGCTCGTCTCCGTGCGAGTCCTCTTCGCCGCGGGCTCGTCCACGTCAACGACCTCCCTCTGAGCAGCCCCTTCCAGCAAGTTCTCCAATGAAAACTTCATCCCTGCAAGGTGGAGAAATCAGAAGGTTAGTTCAATCTTAAAAAGAGAGAGGGGGGAAGGGCAGAATTTAATGCAGAGCCGAATCTCACCGGTCTCCCGGATAGGACTGATGCCGGCCTCAAAAAGATTCTGCTCACAAAGCAGAACCTCGAGCGGCGGGACCATGTCACTCAGGAGCTGGGAGTAAGCCTCCTGGTCCGCGGACTCGACCCGAGAACTCCGGTTCGACGACCGGTCCGGTTCGCTCCAGGCCCAGTCGACGTCGTCGACCGAGGCAAAGAAAAACCGGTTCTTCCATCCCTTAACCGAAGAAGGGATGTCGAACCGGAGACACCTGGGCCGGGGTGAAATATACCACCAGCCGTCATCGGTGGAGCATTTCTTCAGGGTGAACAGGGACCTGAAGAGCGAAAAACGGGCAACAAACCCATGGAAATGGCAGAAGACGATGAAAGAGAAGATGACCCGGATGGCGTTAGGAGCCAGCTGCGCCGGGACGAGCCGAAAATGGCTGAGGAAGGAAAGGAAGAAAGGATGCAGAGGAAAACGAAGACCCCCGAGGAGGAAATCTTCGTAGAAGGCAATGCGGCCGGGGCCACTCATGGTGACACGCTCCCCGGACCGCGGAGCAAACAGACGGACAGATCCCGGGATGCCATAGGCATCCCGGAGCAGAGAAAGATCACCTTCGGTCATGGTGGAGGCATGACCGGAGGGACCGGCGGGAAGAAGCGGCGGAGCCGGGAGAGCAGCAAGAGCAGGAATTGAACTGAGGGGCACGGCAGGTGCAACCGGGGGGGCCGGATCCCCCTGGGGACGCCAATGGTGACACCCCCGGGTTGCAAACGCCGGCGGACCTCCTCTGGGATTACCTCCTCATCCGAGGAGGGAGAAGACGGAGTCCTCGGCCGGGATGGACCGGCCTCATCTGGATTAGAAGAAACATGGCGACGGCGCGCCATGGAGAAGAAAAGAAGAAAAGGATTGAATGATCGAAGGAGAAGGAGGAGGGCTAGAGAAGAGGAAGACGCTTACCCAAAAATGCACAGGCGGGCGCAAGCAGCAGAAGTTGTTAGCCTGCAGCAAACCGCCCACGAAGCAAGGGAAAAGGCCTCGTTCTGGAAAGTCCCCTCGCCTTCAGACTCAGCCGGCAGCAGCCGTACCCATCATTCCGTCTCAGGCCACTAGATGGTCGCCACGTGGGCGCATGCCCGACACCGACGCCTCGTTAGCAGAGTAACGGCCTCTGCCCCGAAGCGACGCATTGATTGCGGGCAAGTGGACGACGCGTGGCGACTCCCCGTTGGTCTCCAGCCGCCTCGAGCCACGACGAGTGAAGATCGTGCCAATTATGAAGCAAGATCTTCGCCTCCCCACGTCATGTCTGCAATTAATCCCGACGTCCCGATCTACGATGCCCCGATGGAACGGCGGGCTGGGGGGCAACTGTTACATCCGTGACAGTGACGTGGCCAGGCTCAGGCATCGCCGAATGCGAACAAGCCACGTGTGAGTTTTCCCGCCAGAATCAGCGCCACGCCCTTAAAGCTGGGGTCGGCAAGATCGCGCCGCCCGACGATTATCCGAGAGCAGACCGCCCAGGCCGAGGTCGGCGCGACCGCTCGGCGCGGGGCCTTTGCCTCCACCCGACGGGTCATCCGCGCCCGCGCGCGAAGGAGACGACCCAAGTGAGGTCGGCCGACCCCTCGCCTTGCGCCAGGTGGCCACCCGGAGACGGGTCCACCTCGGTCCACCTCGGCCGAAGCCAGGCGACCTCCTGCCGCCTCGCCAGGTGTCCACCCAGGAGGGGTCCACCTAGTGCGAGGTCGGCCGACCCTTCGCCTTGCGCCAGGTGGCCACCCGGAGACGGGTCCACCTCGGCCGAAGCCAGGCGACCTCCTGCCGCCTCGCCAGGTGTCCACCCAGGAGGGGTCCACCTAGTGCGAGGTCGGCCGACCCTTCGCCTTGCGCCAGGTGGCCACCCGGAGACGGGTCCACCTCGGCCGAAGCCAGGCAACCCTCTGCCGCCTCGCCAGGTGTCCACCCAGGAGGGGTCCACCTAAGCCGAGGTCGGCCGATCCCTCGCCTCTCGCCAATTGGTCCCCGGAGATAGGTCCAACTCAGCCGAGGCCAGGCCGCTCGTACGGAGAGGCCCCCGGGGAAAGCGACGGGTCCCGAGGCCATCCCTCGGGCCGTACCGACCCCAGACGGCGTCCCGTACGGAGGGCGGCGGCACGCGGAACGTCACTTACATTGGCCCGGCAGGTCCCGCGGTCGAGAGACCCGATCCTGACGGAACAGGGCCCGCAAACGGATAGCGCCCACGCCCGGGGAAAAGAGCACCCTCACGAAGACCGAGGCCTGACGACTTGCCGCTCTGCCAGCGCCGCCTTCCCCCTTTTTCTCTTCTGTCCTTGCCTTTTCCTGCTGGGCCCGGCGGACGAGGCCAGAAAGCCGCCTGGCCTCCTTCACCAGAAAGGGAAAAGAAAGGAAGACAGGGAGGAGGAGTTTTCGAGGGAGAAAAGGACGAGCGCACGACGGAGGGAGATAAAGAGGGAAGGATCCGAAGTCTGCAAGGTAAGCCAAAGAGCCTGGGGACAAGAAGGAAAGACCGGCGCAAGGCCTCGCTGGGAGGAAGAAAACCAGGGATCCCGAGAAGGGAAGACTGGACGCGAGCTCAGCGGGCAGGCCCAGCCGAGTTTCCGGTCCCCGGCGCTTTCCCTTCACCAGTTAACTCTCCAAGCCTGAGACCCTCTAGGGGGATCGGGAGAGAGAGTCTGTTCCTCCACGTCGTCTACTGACTTGACCGTCGGAGCCCCCTCGCCGGAATCCCCGGCCAGGGTCCTCTAACCCCCTTTTTTGCAGGCTTCTCGCAGGAAGGGAGGCTCCTCTGCCAGGCGGTCAGGGAGGATCGGCTGATCCTCTGCACGGGCGCGACGACGAGGACGGCAACAGATATGAAGGAAAATTTAAAATAGGTAAATTGCAAGCAGCTTGAATGAACAAACAGACAAAGAAGAATATGCAAGAAAAGAAAAATAATTAAAGAAATTATGAAGGAAGTTTCAAAAAAGCAAATAAACATACAACAATCATGATGTCCTTGGTATGCCTATTTTCATCATCAATTGCCCTGTCAAAACTGTCTCCTCTATTTGCACTGCAAGTCAGCAAGAATCGATCAGAAAAAAGATTCCCATGGAATCTTTCTAATGTGTTATTTCAAGACATAAAATAAGACCTTCTTCCTATCACAAATCGTACAAGGACACCTTTCTCTTTTTTCAACTTTTTCAATGTTGGACCTATTCAAAGTCAAAGATCATGCAAGGCACTTGATTTGGCAAATTAGCTATAACTTCTAGCAATCATACTTTGGTTTAGCATTCAAAAAACTCTTAATGCTTCTCACATCTGTGGGTCATATCAAATTATATTTTTTCAATATATAGTACTGAAACAAATACATATATTACATACAAAAGAAACAACAAATAATTTTCTCTTTCCCATAACTGTCACCTGGATTAACCCTAGAATGTCAGCAAAATTCTCGACAGGCTGACATCAAATGGCAGTAAGCAGTAAATTACTATTTGATCTGTTTACAGGATTTTCTTTTGATGGGATAAAGCAGGAGGTATTGGTAATTGTAACATGCAAGTTATTATATCCACAACAGAACCTCATAACAGGAATGCAACAATAACTAGAAATGTATGAATGAGAGAAAAATTGAATAACACAAGTAGAAGCATAAAGTTTTTTTTTATAAAGGGAAAATGGCATCAAATATGGTATGTGATAGAAAATACAGTTTAGTTGACATCAACCTCCCACATTCTCATAATTCAACTCATGAAAATGATTACCAAACAATAGCATATTGCACAAAGGTGATTTGTCCCATTACTAATATAAACAGATTCATAGAAAAACAATAATAGATTTTAAGACAAACATATAGAAGCATATATTAATTAAATTTTGACATAGAAGCATATATTAATAAATTTTAACACAATCAATTGCTTTTCTAGATTACATAGCTAACCCACTCTTGAATCTAGCAAAATCTTTTATAATATTATTTTTAAATATAGGTGTCAGAAAGAGTTATTGTTCTTTCATAAAGAATCTCAAAATAAGAGGGGCAAGCACTATACCAGTTGGAAGCCATGACCTGCGGATCGCATCCCTTTTGTTCTTGTGCCCAAATTCTGTAATGATTCCTATAACAACCATAAGCTTTTTCCTAGTATTAGTCCCATTTGTTGGAAGAATAACTCCGACAAAGCCTCTTGACTCGCTGTAGCCAGCTCCATCTCAAGTGCTGCTAATCTCTTATGCTAGTACCGAAATTAGAATATCTACAGTCAATTAAACGTTTCAAAAGATTCGGCTCTGATCCCATTCAACCAGAAATTTTGTATAAAAAAGTCAATTACCTGCATTTTGCTACCTTCAGTGTATATCAACTGATATAGTGGACTGTCTCTGAAACAGAACCAAGAAATTCACATCTCTTCGAAGTTATTAACCACCACGCAAAAACAATAGCCCAAGCTCGAAGTTGACTTCAATGATACATGAACGACAAGCTTTTCTTAGGAGACAAGATGTAAAAAATTACAATTTAAACATTTGCATGAAAAAAGAGCATCAAGAACCGCAAACGTACCCAAGATAAGAAATTATCTGAAATATGAAAGAAGGAAGAAAAAAATAAATAAATAAAAAGAAAAATTAAACAAATACATTATGGTAACGTAAATTAGGAAAAAGAGAAGAGAAATTTATGGCGTTTGCTGCGGTGCTATCCTCCGCCTCTCCGAGGGCCAGTCCCCACCGCCACCTGCATCCGCTCTCCTCAAAGCATCGCCGCACCCCCACCACCCGCACCCTCGCCCTCCCCTCCGCCACCGACCTCTCCCTCGACGCCCCGACCATCCTCGTCGTCGGCTCCGTTGCCGCCGCCATCTCCCTCGCCGACCCCGAGCGCCGTCGCCGGCAGCAAGCAGAAGAGATCGGTGGTGACGACAAGGAGGTGGTGCACGACTACTTCAACAACACCGACTTCTATAGCTGGAAGAAGATCTACGGCGACTCCGTCGAGGACGTCAACCGCGTCCAGCTCGACATCCGCCTCGGCCATGCCCAGATCGTCGAGAGCACCATCCGCATGCTCCGCGACGGCGGGCCCCTCGTCGACGTCACCGTCTGCGATGCTGGCTGTGGCACCGGAAACCTCACCATTTCCCTTGCGCGCGAGGGTGTCATCGTCTCGGCCAGCGACATCTCCGCTGCCATGGTGGCCGAGGCCCAGCACCAGGGCGAGGAGGGAGACCGGGATCGGAGCCTACCTGATGGAGATCGAAGAAGATTTTTTCTCCATTCTGCGTGCCGATAATGAACGGAGGGAGGAAGAAGGAGACGACGAAGGGAGGGAGAGCTCAGTTCAGCGTTTCAATTTTCGAAGGGTATATCGTATAAAAAATATGAGATCAAATCCGAAAAATATATAAAACCCTCTCAATGCTTTTTCATATCATTGTTAATACGGGGCGTCATGCGTCGGAAAAAAGAAGTTGCCTTTATCCAATATTGCTGTAGTGGGAGTAGGGCACCTGAACGAGATCCCAGGTGTACTGGGAGATCATTGATGCGTATGTGCTCATCTTCCATATCTTTTCGCATCCCAATGTCTGTATGGCTATCAGGACGGAGGGTTGGGACGAACTCCAGCTGCTCGGGCTCCGGGATGGTATCTGGAAAGGCATCAAAGGCTCTTGACTCAGACACCAGCTTAGATGCGGAAGACAGCGATGCCACCGGCACCACCTCCGCTGCCACCGTTGCAGCCGCTGCCATAGATAAATCAACAGCCTCCTTCACTACATGCTTATACTGCGCCTCCAGCACCAGAATACTCTGGTGGAGAACCTCTATTCTGGCCCCCATCCTGACTTTAAAGCCTTCCAATGCCGGTATCGAACTAACCAGCAGGAGATGAACAGATCGAAGGCCTCCGAAAGATTTCACTTTGAGATGATCCGATTCGAAGCTTTTGCACGAGAAGAAGTTGGAAGCTAGGGCTCCTTTCAGTCTCTTTTCTCTCTGGGACATGATAAAAGGCATGCTCATAGTAGGCTTGAACTCCTTCAACTTCTGGAGCTTCTTGAGTTCCTTCTAAAGCCTTGAACTCCTTCCCACGATTCTCGAGCTCCTCCTCTTTCAGTGTCAGCATCTCATCCCGTTGCCTCAGGAGTACGTCGGTCTTTCTTCTGAGCTGGAGCTGTTCGAGCCTCCCTTGCACTGCAATTCTTAACTCATTAGTGAAGTGTTTCTTAGTCGTGCCCGAGCTTTGGACTTCGAAACCTTCTTCTTGGCCTTCTGTGATGAGAGGATCGAGGCAAAGATATTCCGGCTTTCCTCCGCTTCAGTAAATGGAGGAAGTGGGGAGGAAGAGACCTTCCCGGCCGAAATGTTGACATCGTTCTTGGTGAGGGTCTTCCGGTGAAGATGTCGAAGACAACGTTGCAGGTGTGGGAGCCGAACTCGACATCTTGTATGTGGAGGACCTCGCGGGCAAGGGTCGGGGAGGAGACGGCGACGGGTTGCGCTGGCCCATGCGGAGGAGAAGGAAGTTGCCAAAACGTCGGGCGAGAGCGGAGAGGTTGCGGTGGTTGCTTCGTGGTGGGGAAGGGATGACGTTGGGGGGACGATGTCACCGGTTCTAGGCACCGGGTGGAAGATGAGTGACGCCGATGAGGGAGCCGTCGTGGCAACAATTGAGAACATCGGTGGCTTTGATGGCCGAGTCGCTGAGGTCGGATCAGGAGGGCCTGCAGGGGCTCAAACAGAGCCCGCGCCAGAGGAGGGACCGACCCGACGCTGCTTGAGCGCTTGAGCGACCGCGCGGCCAAGCCATCCGCCACCACCAGCGCGGTGTCATATTGCCGATGGGGAAGGCCGACGTCGCCGACTGCGGGGCGACGGTGGCAGAGGAGTATTTGCGCTTGAGGGTGGAGCTCCGGTGGTTCTTGATGGTGTTGTCGGTCCGGCCGGAGAGGAGGTGGGCGATGGTGGCCCACTTGTTACCGAAGCAGCGGTGGGCACGATGATGGTATCGTCCTCCTCCGTTATAAAGGGCCGGTGCTCCACCTGCGGCGAGAGCTGGTTGTACCACCGAAGCCGGCACAACTTCCCGGACCTCCCGGTATTGACTTTTGCTGATCAAAGACCAGTTCCTCGGCCCGTAATTCAGGACCAGCTTATTTTCTTTTTGGTTCTCGGCCCTATGGGCTTGAATCCGAGGAAGGAGATAGCTTGACGGAGCTATCAGGATTGTCCTTCTTATCATTTTTTTATCTTGTATTTTTAAATTTTTTTTTTTTAAAATGGATTGATCGAGTCCTTTGTGGCACGCCAATTTATTACGTCTAAATTATTCATGGCTGATGCTTCGATCGTATCGGACATCTCACTCGCTCTTCCCACCAGGTTCCTGGACGCTATTCGCAGATGGATACCTGCAAAAGATCCCGGGCCGGATTTTCGATGCTAAGTCAGTGGGATGATCTAGACTACAACATAATGAAAAATTCAAAGAACAGTATAAATGAAAAAGAAAGTGAGTGAAGTGGCCTATAGCTTGTTGATCTTAGATCTTGTCTTTTTTTGGAGGTCCCTTCTTACCCTATTTATAGAGTTTATAACTGAAAATAGTTGTAGCCGAATAACCGAATAATCGAAGGTAGTTATAGCCGAATAACCAAATAACCAAAAATAGTTGTAGTCGAATAACCGAATAATCAAAGATAGTTATAATTGAATAACCGAATAACTGAGGATAGTTAAAGTCAAATAACCGAAGGTGATTATGATAATCGAAGGTAATTTTGATAAATAAGGCCAAGTGACAGGATCACAACACCTCTCAACGAGTTTTGCTATCAAAATAAAACTTATTTGATGCCGGTCTTAGTTTGATATCCTCTCTCCGTAATTCTTCTTGAATGCCTTCTGCCTTTTATCCTTATGTCTTCAATTTGCTTAGTTTATGCCACAAGTTTATGCCTATCCTTGGTAGAAACTGATGACCATTTTCTCATTAAGTGACAAGTTTAAACACAAGGATATCATGGCTAGATGAACCGGTTAATAGCATGTTTTAGATGGGTGATTTCGATTGCTCTCAGTGGCTTTCAGACGATAAGGATAATTTCAATTGTCATCGAGAAGAAAATGTGCAAGCAATGTTCGATCTTAGATTTGAACCAAACATTAGCAGCTCTATGCTAAAAGATGGAAACGAATGTGTACATAGGCTGGGTGGGTTTGGGTGCATTGAACTTGCATGTGAATTTCTTTTGTGGGCTGAAAATTACATTTGCTTCTTAAAGAGATGTATATAGTTTAATTATCTTTTTATCTTCTGATAACTAGACTGCAAATTATAGATATGTTCACTAAAATTACACTAATTAATTTGTTGCTCTACAAATTTTTTGATTTTTTCTGCTTGTATTGCATGGATACAATTGTTTGGCACATATTAATGAGTCCTCCATTTTTAAGATTTTGGAAGAATATGGCTCGAAATTTGGAATCTAATATTATGTTTCAAAGTCTAAATAATATTACTAGTTAGGTTTTACTTACATGCATAGAAAATACCATAAAACTCAAAAAGATAATGAACAACTAAATATAATTTTTTTTAATTATTTAAATATTATACATCATGCATGATAGTCAAGCTATCCTTTGTTTTGTATGATAATTAAATTATTCTTCCTGAAAATTAGAACACTATGTGATGTGGCGGGATCACTGACGTGGGACCCCTGTCAGACGCCACGTCGGACGAAGCTGCCACATGGAATGCCTCTGCCCATACTCTTCACCCGGCTGCGCTCCCTCTGGGCTGAGACGCCGTAATCGAAGTCGAGCTCCGCCTCTCCTTCGTCGGCCGTGCTCCCTCCGGGTCGAGACGTCGTGGTCGAAGTCGAGCTCCGCCTCTCCTTCGCGGCCGTGCTCCCTCCGGCCTCCGCGGTCCGATCGGCGTGTGCTGAAGTCGAGCTCTCTGCCTCTCCTTTGCCCAACCGCGCTCCCTTCGAGTCGAGACGCCATGGCCGAAGTCGAGCTCCGCCCCTCCTTCGCCCAGTCGCTCGGCCGCGCTCTCTCCGAGTCGAGACGCCGGGGCCGAAGTCGAGCTCCGCCTCTCCAGATCGGTTACACCTTGGACGAAGAAATCTACAGTCGAAGGAAGTCGCCACTCTCCCTGGATGGTGGCCTGACGCCCAAGGACCGTGAAAAGATGCCTGCTAGGCCGCGATGATAGTTCCAGCTGCCACTTACACCAAAATGGAAAGAATCCCCCGATCGAGGCATGCACTCTCCACCAACCGTCTGTACCTTCTAAAAGAGGAAGTCAACCAGCAGATCCGGATCCAAGAGGCGACGGCACTTCGATCAAGGCCCTGCTAAGTTATCCAAAAGGGAGCGACCAGAAGGAATGTCAAAGCGAACGGTAGCTTCCATACCACAAAAAGGAAAGGCAACCTGTCCACGGCACGAAACATTGCTGCATGCGCCCGTAAGCATGGGGAAGATCCCAAGGTAAGCGGCGCGCATGGCCCTAGCTAAAAGGGGCTCCCAGATTCAAACGAGGCGGGGAGAGATCCAATTGAGTGAAAGAAAAATGAGCAAGAAGAGGGTAGCGCACAGGAAGACTACCGCTCTAGGCTACCGCAAAACCCCCAGAAGGGGTCTTGACGGACACAGCCACTCAGCTCGAGTTCTCCTCTGCTGCCACTCCTACACCTCACTCTCGACTCACTCGCTCTCTTTCATTTTATAAGTTCCCCTCCTAGCATTGAGTCCACTTTTGGGGCTCGACCGGGAGGATCTGTTCTCCTGGATTGCTACTGACTTGACCGTCGGAGTGCCCCCGCCGGGATCACCAGCCCGGGTTTCTAACTTTGCTTTGCAGGTCTGGACATCCGAGCAGGATACTGAGTAACAGAAGCACAGTTCGAGTTCGCCTCAGCTATAGGCGCGATGACTGGGCAGCAACAGATTGGTGCACCATGTAGGGGGCCAGGATGCATTCTGATCCAATCCAATCCCCTTGCAAGTAGCCCACTGGGAGGATGGTGTGATGCGAGTGAGAGAAGTCTCCACCAGCCGTGCAGGAGATCCCCTTTCCCGTGGGGACCCGCACAGCCTAGAAGGGGAGCTCCCCGCTCTAGCTCAACCACCTCCGATGGACACTCAGCTAGTAACACTCGCTCAGTAGATGCAGATTCTCACTGCAGCGGTGCATCAGCTGCAGCACCATCACCTGTCCTTGGCCACCCACCAGCAGCCAGGGACTCCTGCGGCTCAAGCCACCGCACCCTGCGATAGCCTACGATCCTTCCAGGAAAGCCTTCATAGCCGCAGGCCACAACAGACCACCGGGGAAGCCACAGGACCTTGACGAAAAGATATTGGACCGGATCTGCTGACCGGGAAAGCCAATCTCCGACCTATGAGCAGGATGCTGCTCAACACCCTCAGGGTCATAGGGGCAAGGCCTCCCCTCGCGACCCCCTCAGCAAGCACATTCACCTCCCCCAACGACCTCGACGGAGGGATCAACTGATAAAGCCATCAAGCGCATGGCAGAGAAGTGCCTGGAGGAACAGGAGTGCAAGCTGGTGGAGCTATCCTACCAGTTTGCCAATCTATAAGGCTCCATTAGCGAGCCGACAAGCTATGATGCTCGTCCCCCTTTCTCCCGAGAAGTCTAAGAGGAGCCGATTCCGGGTCGATTCTGCATGCCGCAGGTGGATCCTTACGATGGGATCACCGATCCCCTGGATCATCTCAAGAGCTACAAGGTCCAAATGAGAGTTTAGGGAGCGACCGACGCTCTTATCTATATCGCCTTTCCTGCCACCCTCCGGAAGGTAGCTCGGGTATGGTTCACCCGTCTTGAGCCGAAGAGTATCGACTCTTTCACTTAGCTAGAGGAAAGTTCGTGGCCCACTTCGATGCATGCTGGAAGGTGCAATGAGAGACAGACAGTCTCGTCTCCATCAGGCAACAGGACCACGAGCTCTGTTGCCCAGTAAGCAACCCAAGAGGGGGGGTGAATTGGGTCTCTAAAAATTAATTTACTTTACTTGATGCAATGCAATGCAATCCAATTCAACAATTAAATAAGCAAGGTACTATAACTTCAATTATAATGCTCTTAAGTAAAAATGCAGTAAAAATAAAGAGCAATAAATGAAAGTGAGAGAGAGATTAATCAACCACAAATACCAAGAAATATAGTGGTTCAGTGCTATCCAATGCACCTACATCCACTCCCCAAGATCCCCTTGGAAATTCACTATAATCACACCGATTACAGTTGATTAGTTTTGCGGGCTTACTAATCAAAAACCCAACTTGTTTTCACAAGGCCAACAAGTCAAAACCTCACTTGATTTTATGGGCTAACCAAGAACCTAAATGATTTTAAGGCTCACCACCAACCTCTCTTGTGTTTTCCGGGCTAACCAAGAACCAAATGGTTTTCTGGGCTAACCACCAACCTAATTAGTTTTCAAAGGCTTACCAATAACCTCCATTGGTTTTACAATAGGCTAACCAAGAACCCTACAACATATAATGATTTGAAGTAAAGAAATAATATAAGCTTTCTAAATAAAAGTGGGTATCTCTTTGAGGCTCGATGTAAAGATGCTTTGAACTTGTTAAAGCCTCTTGAATGCTTAAGAATGGATGATCTTCAATGCTCTTGAAGGCTCTTAAATGCTTGGAGGCTTGCTTTTGCTTAAAAGTAGTTGAATCTTCAATGAATAGGAGTTAAAGCTCTCACTTGAATGCTCTTATCTTATTCTCATCAATAATATTCAATCCTCTTTCTTTTGATTTAATTTGGAGCATATATATACTTCTCCAAGGTCTCAAATCCCATTTCTAGCCATTAGACTTGAAAAACTAGTCGTTGGAGGGTAAAAGGATCGAGTTCTACATTTGAAAAACTAGCCATTGTTGTTTTCAGAACTCCATGTGTCAACACTTTAGGTTATGAGTCGATACTTTTAGTCGACACATGAACTTCTTGAGTTGACACCCAGTTCAAAAATCTTCAATCTGGTCTTCTGAAAATCTCAGATGTGTCGACAGTTCCTCAGGTGTGTCGATACTTTGAGTCGATCTCGACTTCTCTTCTATGTGTCGATACTTCTCTTCCATGTGTCAACACTTTAGCAGTTCTTCATTTCAGTAAGTTTTGTGGCTTGAAAATCTCAGGAGATGTGTTGATCCATGTGTCGACACTTTGAGTCGACACTTCAGGTCCATGTGTTGATACTTCAACCGTGCCATCTGAAACATACTTTGCGTACCGACTTGAGTCGACACTTCACTTCTATGTGTCGATACTTGGTATCATGTGTCGACACTTTGAGTCGACACCTCACTAAAATCTTTATAGAAAAAATCTGAACTTGAGCTGAAACACATTTCTACTTAACTCAATTGAACATTCAAGTAAATATTGGCTTTCCAAGTTTTCTTTGAGCAATTTTTTCATGTAAACTCGGCTTCTTCAATCAAACAAACTTCTTCAAATTTGTGAGCACCTTTTTCAATAAAAACATACTTCAAAAAAATTATTAGTACTTAACTTATACTTAACCATTTTGCTTATCATCAAAATTAATAATGGAGTCAACAATCTTCCCCTTTTTGATGATGACAAACTTTTAAGTATAAATTGCACAAAAGGCTTTTAAAAGAATTCATCCAGGTGCATGAAACTAGATGCAATAAATGTATCAATGTAATTTGCAATATTGATATGATATTCAGAACAAAAGTAATGTCAAGATTAATAATGTCAGAGCTTGTTATAATGATTGAGAGTATCAAAGCTTTGGGATATCTTTAAAACATAGAACACATGTATCATGATACTCTACAGAAAAATTTCAGCAATAAACAAAGCTCCCCGTGAATTGATGATCCACAAAGTGGTTTGTAAATACCTTTTCAAACATTTAAAGTGGGGTTTTAAGATGAAATTTACTTTAAAAGGATTTTAAATGAAAACAAAGTATAGCTCCCCCTTTCTTAAGGATTTGTAAGCATTTCAATTCAAGTTTCAAAAATAGTTTTCAAACTTTGTTTACCCCTTGCATATCACAAATATAAATCATATTTATACATTTATACTTAATCTTACTATATTACTCTCCTTTTTGTTATCATTAAAAAATATAAAGACAAATAGGCTTAATATACAAGATATAGCAATGAATGTAAAATCCATTCACAAGTGAAGACAAATGAAGAACTACGAAAAGTGTAAATCATTTCATTCATTCATTTAAGATCACAAACATGAAGTACAATATGATATTTCATTTCAAGTCAGAGTTTGTACAATCAAAAGACAAATATACATAGATGCATAAAAGTAAACTATTTAAAAATATATAAATATCCTAATCCTCATCCATATCATCATCATCTGAAGATGATCCGATCTCAATCGATCCTGTATCAGTAAAAGATCGAGCTCGAGACCACATCGATCTGAGATCTCGGAGTCAGGTCCTGGTTGATTGTGGAGGGGTACGATGACCACGTCCTCTGCGTCGTGCATACGTCCAACCTTTGGCTGGAGCAAAAGTGGAAGCAATGTTCTCCGCAGGAATGGAACTGATCGGGTCGACAGTCTCTACGACTGCCGGAAGTGGCGTGCGATCAAAGGAGGGACTAGAGTCAAGATACTGAAAGCCGGGTGTATAAAAACCAAGCTCTTGAATAAGTGAGGATGTGTGAATAGTAGGAGTATCAACAATAGGTGTGTCAAAAACTAGGGTATCAACTGATGATACGATAGGTGTATCAAAGATAAAAGTATCAGCTGAAGAATGAACTGGTAAGTCTGCAATCGATGTATCAATGATAGGGGTGTCAATAATAGGTGTATCGACAACGGGGGTATCAACAATATGTGAATGTACAACAGGAATATCAATAACTGGAGAATCAATAACTGGTGAAAGTATAGGAATAGGATCATGATCATCCGATCTAGAAGGAGAGGATGGAACTGGAGTCTGAGTAGGTGAACTAAAAGGATCAAGAGTAGGACTCCTGGGCAAGTCTGTCGTCACCTCCACTACTGGCTCTATAGTCATATCTGGAAAGTCAAATCCACCAGAGTCAGTCTCCTCATCGTCAACATCATCACCATCAACATCAACAATAGGTGCAGGAGCAGGTGGAGCGGTATCGCAACTGGAGTACTCACTGAAGGTCTAGATGGTGCAGTCAATATAGCTGAGATGCCATCACTAAGTCCATTGTGGCTCTCTCTGGTCTCAGCTATGAAGTAGTCAAGATACTGTCTAACAATCAGAAGATCAATCTCAATGCGTCTGACCCTGTCCAATAAGCTATCAGAAATACCTTGAGTCTCCATCTGAGCTGGTTGAGGTTGTGCTGAAGTAGTAGGATCAGACTGAGATGCAACCGCTGGCTGTGCCACTATCTCAGGCTAACTCTCACTGGGTCCTGCCTTGCCGAAGAGGATGCATTCCTCCTTTGGAGCATCATCATCATCAGCTCTGTCCTTGGCCTGACCAGATATCCTATGAGTCCATTGGCCTCGGAACATATGATAACCCATCCGGTGTAATGACCTGATGTCATACACATCAGTATGAAGTAGCATGTGAAAGGGCTCATCCTCAATGCTGACACCATACTCTCTGAACAGAATAGTCAATCCCATCCCATATGGCAGGCAGAGTCGCTGGCTAGTCGACGCCTCCATCATCTGGTGAATCATAAGCACTGGAAGGCAGACGGGCATGCGTTGAACCAAAGAGACCATCACTAACAACTCCCACTCAGTGATGTAATCAAAGCGTCTGGTCTTCGACAGAAGTATCCGGGCGATAATGTGATGTAACAATCTCGTCTCTGCTGACAGTTAGGATGCGGGTACGGTTGCTCCCTCAAGCAATATATCAGACTCGAAGATACACTGGAGTCCACTCACTCTGTCCATCAAACTGTCCACCACTGAACCAATCATCGAAATGTCCCATACTCTGCTCAGTACCTCTAAAGAAACTGGAATATCCCGATCTCTCACCTATGCCATCCATCCATCAGTCCCACGGGTGAGTGATCAATAAAACTCTCGCATAAGCTCAGGATAATATCTCTCACTGAGTGAGCAAAAGGATGTCAATCCAGCCTATCAAATCCATTGTCCAATCCTAAAATGCTGCTGGTCAACAAAAGTGAAGTCCACTTATCGTCCCCCAACGACGGTCTTCGAGCTCATCCTGATAGAAGCTCAAAAAGTGGTCATGCAGGCGGATTAGGAGCTTTAGCCTCGTGTCTGGCCTTTGTCCTTCGTTCTTCTTCCTGATTTGACTGACGAGGTCGATGGACTACTTGCTTTCGAGGTCCCATTGCTTGGAATAAGGATTTGGGCAAGGTTTGGATGGAAACCTAGGGTTTATAAAGCTCAAAATCCAAATGGGAGAAGAAATCTAGCAAAATTCGAACTACCGAGTGTCTAAATCGAAGAATCAACAGGTTTAAAACATGAAACAGTGGGAGGAATAGTGAGGAGTACCTTAGATCAAGTGTCGGCTCGAGAGAGAGAAAGAAATGGAAAGAAAACCATTCAAAAATCATTTATTCTCGGTCTGCTGCTGTTCAAGTGTCGACACATTCCGGTGTCGACACATCAATGTGTCGATACTTCGACTTAAAAACTAAAAATAAGAGTTCCAAGAGTTCATCAAAATCACTTAAAATGTGATTAAATTCAATAACGATTGAGTCTGATTGATGTCAAATGGATCTAATTTGAGTCAAGGACAGAAAAAATTTAATCAAAAGGATTAATGATTATACAAAATCGATCTTCTAGAAGAGGTTTAGTTAAAATATCAGCTAATTGAAATTCAGTACTAAGAAATTCAAGCACAACATCATTATTTTCTACATGATCCCTAATAAAATGATGTCTAATTTCAATATGTTTACTCCTAGAATGTTGAACAGGATTTTTAGTCAAGCAAATAGCACTGGTATTATCACATTTAATAGGTGTACTAGCCAACTTGATACCAAAATTTTCAAGTTGTTGCTTAATCCACAAGATTTGAACACAACAACTTCCTGCTGCAATATACTCAGTCTCAGCTGTGGATAGTGCAACTAAAGTTTGTTTCTTGCTAAACCATGAGATTAAGTTAACTCCAAGAAATTGGCAAGTGCCACTAGTACTTTTTCTATCCAATTTACAACCAGCAAAGTCTGTATCAGAATATCTAATCAATTCAGCAGATAAATTTCTAGAATACCATAAACCAATATCAATAGTACCAGATAGATTTCTAATAATGTGCTTAACAGCCATCAAATGTGATTCTTTAGGTTCAAACTGATATCTAGCACACATGCATACATTGAACATTATATATGGTCTACTGGCAGTTAAGTACAGTATAGAGACAATCATACCTCTGTATAACTTTTAATCTACGGATTTACCATGTTCATCCTTATCAAGTCCCAAGAAGGGCTCATAGGCGTACCTATTGCTTTAGTAGTCTCCATCCCAAACTTCTTTATAATTTCTCTTGTATACTTAGCTTGGTTGATGAAGACACCATCTTTTGTTTGCTTGATTTAGAGTCCAAGAAAGAAATTGAGTTCTCCCATCATTCTCATCTTGAACTCACCCTGTATTAGCTTAGCAAACTCTTGACAAAGAATTTCATTAGTAGCACCGAAAATGATATCATCAACATATATTTGTACTACTAATAAATCACTATCTTTCCTTTCAAAAATAGTGTTTTATCAACATTGCCTCTATAAAATTCATTTTCAATTAAAAATTTGCTGAGTCTTTCATACCAGGCTCGAGGTGCTTGTTTTAATACATAAAGTGCTTTGTGCAATTTAAAAACATGATCAGGATGTGCATGATTTTCAAATCCAGGTGGTTATTCAACAAAAACTTTTTCAGTTATAAAACTATTACCGCCAAGATTGTCGCGGCCCATAGCTGCTGTCGGCACCGGAGTGCGCTCCTCCTCTACCGCCCACCGTTCTCGGTTCCCGGACCTCCGTGCTGGGTGTGGCCACCTCGCCGCCCGGCAGTCCTCTGCTCCTGAGCCTGCGAGACAGTGGTTAGAGACCCGGGCTGGGATTTTCAGTGGGGGCACTCCGACGATTAAGTCAGCGACGATCCAGGAGAACAGGTCCTCCTGGTCGGGCCTATCTTGATGGACTCCGTACTAGGAGGAGTAAAAGATGTGCGTGAAGGTGAAAATGTTGCAGGGGGGAGTGATAGCGGGGACAGAGGGGAGCTCTATTCCTCGGCCTCTCCTTGTGCCCCTCGTTTCCCTTCAACAGTAGTGGTAGTGGCGCTTCGCCCTCTTGACCGGGCTTGCGCTTGTGCTTATGGTGGTGGTGCCATCCCCCCTTGCTAGTGGGGGTCGCCCTTTCTCTTCTTCTTTTTTTTTTTGGCTTGTGTTTTTGCCTGTATCTTGGAGTTGTTGTGTTATCTCCGAGTTTATTGTAAACTTGGTTGCCATTTGGGCTTGTCTCGGGATCCCCGCCGGGCTGTCAAGCGCATGCGGCGGTGTCCTAAGGAGCCTTTCCCGATTCATGATAGGGTGTGTTGTCAGGCACTCCGACACTCTTCTTGGTTACCTCATTTCAAGAAATTTGGGGGGTGCTCGAATGGCGGGCCATCGCCCGCAGGATTCGAATCTCCTGGTTGGCTTTCTCTCTTGGGTGATATGAGTGGTTGGTGAGAAATATAGCATCTCGATCAATGTGCTACTTGCCTTTCTGGTGTAACTGGCGGTTTCAGGTGGTCTGCACGGTCTGGGAGACACTCCGGTACAGTCCTCGGGTGGCTCACCGGTAACCTCAGCTAGTGAGGACCTCGTCCGGGCTGGGGCCGAGCTGGGACAGCAAGGCTCGCTCCGTCCTAAGCACTCCAAGCTTGTGGGGGGTGCCTAGGCGGAGGAGGGTGAGGTACGGGCCCGGTCCGGAGGGCACACTCTCGGAGAGGCTCCACATCGATGGGTGAGCTCTCAGCTCGACCTCGATCGCAGGGCACTAACCTCCGAGTGTCTCCCTCCGGAGGGTAAAAGGAGGACCCAGTCCCGCGCGTGCTCGGAGAGGCTCCACATCGGCGAGTGAGCTCTTAGCTCGACCTCGATTATAGGGCACTAACCTCCGAGGGTCTCGCTCTAGAGGGCAGAAGGTGGACCGGTCCAGAGGCGCGCGATCGGAGAGGCTCCACATCGGCGGGTGAGCTCTTAGCTCGACCCCGACCACAGGGCACTAACCTCCGAGGGTCTCGCTCTGGAGGGCAGAAGGTGGCCGGTCCAGAGGGTGCGCGCTCGCAGAGGCTCCATATCGGTGGGTGAGCTCTTAGCTCGACCTCGACTGCAGGGCACTAACCTCCGAGGGTCTCGCTCTGGAGGGCAGAAGGAGGACCCGGTGCAGAGGGCGCATGCTCGGAGATGCTCCATATCGGCGGGTGAGCCCTTAGCTCGACCTCGACCGCAGGGCACTCGACCTCGACCGCAGGGCACTAACCTCCGAGGGTCTCACTCTGGAGGGCAGAAGGCGGCTCCGACCTAGGCATCCCGAGCTCATGAGCTCGACCTGGCGAAGGATCGAGCTCGATTTGCCATTCTGAGGGAGCTCAACTCAGCTTGGTAGTGGGATCCAGGCTCGAGAGTAGATGCGGCGTCTCTTCTTGACGTGGTGCCTGCCGGTTCCTCCACGTCAGCGAACCATCCACATCATTTGCCCTCCACTCTTGAGGCCCATTAGTGCACGGTGCTCGGATTGAAGGGAGTATTACAATGCTGACATGGAAAGGCAAAGATCTAGCATGATGATGGCCATGATTGCTAGTGCTTCGAGGACTGACCCAGCAGGCCAATACGAGGATGCCATGTGGCCACGTCCGAGGAGCAATTAATGCTGGCGCAGAATGCAGAGCGGTCGGGATGCCATTCTTACCGATGGGTGGCACGTGGTGCAAATCCGTTGGTGAAGCGGTTGAATCAATATGAATCCCTTGGGTCATTTCGAAATGAAAAGAAGGCCTTACCCGAACCATCCATTCTTTTTGAATTCTCCGTGCCTGCTGCCACCGCGCCCAAGCTTCTTCTTCCATCCAATCGCCCCAAGTTTTCTAAGGCAACAGGTCAGCTTCTTCTTCTTCCTCCTTCCCCCACTAGAATAGGGTTCTTTCCCGGGGTCCGGAGTCTTCTTTCGGTTAAATCTCCTCTTCGATCTTCTGCTTTGAGTTCTTCCTCTCCTTTGTCCTTAAGGATGTCCCGTTTTGGTCTGGGCTTTCGCCCCTCTACTGATCAGGGCGAGGTCGGTCCTTCCGAGTAGAGGCCGGCGTCCTCCTCTTCTTCCTCCGGCGGGGAGGAAGACGTAGCTCGCTTTGAGCTCAGTAGGAGGCATCCTCTTGGTCCGGTTCTCATTAGGAAACCAAGATTCGGTCCTTCTTTGCCTCCTCCTTCTCCTGCTCCTACTCCCGAGTCTGCCCGACTTGCAGGTCCTGGTGGGCTCACCTCAACGATCACCATCGAGAAACTCAGGACTGTCCGGGATGTCTATGGCATCCCACCTTCCGTCCGGCTCACAATCCCTCGTCCGGGGGAACGGGTCACTTCGAGTGGCTTGGGTCGTCTTGCCTTCTATGAGGGGACCTTCTCTGGAGGTCTCCGCTTTCCCTTCCATCCTTTCTTTCTGTCAGTCTTAGATAATTATCGTCTGATCCCGGCACAGCTGGTGCCAAACGCTATTAGGGTCATTTTTTCTTCATTGTGCTTTGTCATCTTCACGGGTTCGTGGCCCGATTTTCTTTGTTCAGGGCTTTCTTTGCCATTAAGTGCCACCCAACTGAGGATGGGTGGTGGTCTTTGTCCTCCCGCCCGAAGGGCATTAAGTTTGAGCTTCCCTCTTCTATTAGGGGATGGAAGAGCAAATTTTTCTTTATTGAGGTCGAGGCGGTCGACTGGGTCTGGAGCGATCCGAACAAGTCTCCCAACCGAAACTCTGCGGTCGATGCGGCTGACCAAGATGACTACGAGCAGCTCTGCACCACCCAGATTCCTCCTCTTGAGGTCCGTTGTCTAAGCAGAACCTCGTCGACTCCGGGTCGACCCAACGAATGGGTGGGTGAGTTCGACCTGAACCTTTTCTTTTCCTTTTTGCACTTCCTGCACTTCTTGCACTATTCCCCACAGATTCTAACTGTTGTGTGATCCGCATGCAGGAATGATCTTCTCCGAGAATGACCTCCTGGTAATCACCAAGAAGAGACCACCGACCGGGCTGGTCGAGGAGCCCTCGTCGAGGCGGGCACGGAGCGAGAGTGCCCCTACAGCCGCCCCCTCGATGGTGATCGGTCTGAGCTCGGCTGCCCCGCAGGCCCGAGCTCAGAGGTGTCCCGTGCTGCTTCCATGCCGGTGGAGAGGGCAGCTCCTGTGGCACCGAGGCCCGCCTAGCAGGCCCCTGTTGCAGAGCCCGAGGTGGTAGTCCAGAAAAGGGCTGCCGCTGCTGCTGCTGCACCCTACCATCCTCCGAGTCAGCGTCATCGATGCTAGGGGTGAGGAGACCGGGCCAAATCCAGGGCCACAACAGAGGTACCGTCTGCACCGACACTGGCCTCCCAGCCTGCCCCCCAGGGTCCTTCATCCAGCGATGCAAGGCCTGAAAGGATTATGCCCTATAAGCCAATATTTGTATCTCCCAGACCATTGTAAATTGACAAGTTAATAAAGGCAATAATTTTTCATCATTCGCTGTGTCATTATATGATGAACCCCATAGATTAGGGCTATGGTTGTAGGGCTATGATGAGATCATACCAGTGAGATCTAAGGCCTTAAAACCCTAGTCTAAAATATTCCTAGTCATAGGAACCCTGAGTTGGGGATCAGGTTTTTCGGTTAGACTGGCACATCCTATGTATGCTGAAAAGGGTGACTGCTCTCACAGTCACTTGTGTGGGACACTAATACAAGGATGTGGGTGCTCATTAGCGAATGAGCTCACTGAATAGATCCAGTTTGAGAACATCTAATGGAGCCTTAGCTGCATGTCAATAAATGTTTCTCATAGTGGGAGTTGTACAAGTAGTCCTATGACCTGAGACTGCCATAATACCTTATGTACATGAACCCATGCTTTGGTTCAATCTCAATCATGACACTGGGTCATGCACGAGGTTGATGCTAGGCATGGTGAATTATATATGAATGTAATGAGTAAGTCAACAAGGAATTGATCACTCCTAGTAGGAGGAGATTGCATCCAGCCAAATTAGGTCAGATGATGATTCAAGAAATCTTTGATCAAAGTACAGATATTAGAAATGATTTCTAATATCGAATTAATTGAATCATTAATGTATGACTGAGCTGGGAATGAGTATAAGCTGGTTTTGACATGTTTCCATATCCATAGTTATATTCGGGATGCAAGATGATTGAAGGATCGAATTGTACGGGAACTTTCCACTGAAGGGTAGTTTTGGAATTTCACCAGAATTTCCATATCTTCCGGGTAGACATGATACGTTGCTAGACGTCAATCTTGTCTTGTGGGTTGATCAAATTAAATGTTTTAATTGGATCACTAATTAGGTGGAGTCCTAATTGACTAACTCGAGTTAGCTCGATTTGACCTAAATCGATTAGAATGAGTTCTGATCAAATTAGGTCAACTTGCACTCGGACCCACTGCTGGCTAGGTATGGAACCCAATGGGTCACACACTTAGGACAGATAATCAAGGATTTAATTTGGAATTAAATCTCGTTTGCAGATGAACACACTAGCATGTGTTGCAAACCATGGCTTCTACTTGAATCGGATTCGAGTTAGGGTTCCGATTTGGTCTTTTTTAGATCCAATTCATTCCGGTTTGAATCTAATTGAAGATTCAAAACATTGGGCTAACAGTAGGCTAGCAATTGGGCTAACCTAAGAGGCTAAACCCCTTTCCCACATCGCCTAAGCCCCTCCCCCTCTTCCCACGCGCGCGCGCAAGGAGAAGAGTCCACGCGCGCGTGGACTCTCTCCAAATGGTGTCTTTGCATGAAAAGAAAAAAGGGATCGGTGTTTTTTGGCTGAAAGGGCATGGAAGAGAGTCCACCTAGGCGTGGACTCTTCAAAAAAAAGGGGATTACCGTGAAAGAAAGAAAGAAAAACATCGAAGGGGCGCGACTCCTCTCTTCTGCGCGCGCCCTTCTGTGTTTTCTCGCGACTCTTTCTTGCGTCTTCCCATCCCAAAGGCCGTGAGATTAATCAAGGGCCATGAGATGAAGGAAAAGGACATGAGAAGGGAGAGGGGCGTGAGAAGGTGATTCTAGATGGATAGGCACCTCTCTGTCGCCTATTTAGAAGAAGGCTTCACCGTAAAATTTATTCCAAGTTTTTCTACAGCGAAGCCTTGCCTCTTTTTTCTCCCTCTCCAGAAGATTGTTTCCCCCTCCTCTCTTTCCTCTTTGATTCCTTTACAGAGCCTTGGCTCTGTCGAATCTCAGAACAGAAGGAGAGTCAGAGAGAAATCTCCGACGATAAAGGAAGAAGGCGCCTCTCCTTTCTTTCTTACATTAAGACAATATTGTCTTAATTTTCTTCTCCCTCCAAGACAAGCCTTGTCTCATTTTAGGACAAGGGCTTATTCTTAAGACAAGAGTGTCTTAAGGGGCCAAAGTTGCTAAAAGACAAGGAGAAGGGTAAGGGAGAAGGTTTAGTCCCAGTTTGGCTAGAGGAGTCCTAGCCAATAGCCCATATATCAAGTTCTTGGGGTAGAACTTGATTGGAAGGAACCCAATTAAGGAGTCAGTGTCTTGATCATCTGCCCGTGTGGATCACCATCGGAGGGCGGACAAGTGGACGCCTGGTGTGTTCAAGAGGCTACTCATTTGGAGTTCATTTCTCCATCAGACTGGTAATAGCGATCTGAGGTTAGTATTTAAACAATGTTTAAATTTGGATATGCATGTAGTCATAGTTTTAATTGCTAATAAGGTGATTTGGGATTAGGGTTCGGACCTGGTTCATAAATTTTGAAATCCACACTTCCGCACTGGTTCCCGAACCCAACAGTGGTATCAGAGCCTCCTTATTAGGATTAAAACTTATGCAGTTCAATTCATGATGTAGTATCATGTTAAAGTTTTCATATTGATGCACAATGCATGTCTTTGATTGAACATGAGTTTGATGATTGCCACCAGTTAGGGTTTTCCACTGAAACCCTAATTGTCTTAGAGATATGATTAGCCCTGGAGCCATCATACTGAAATAAGGTTGCCCTGGCATAATGGTGTATCCATTATGTGGTAAATGGTTGTCCTAGTATGATGGCAACATTTCACATATTTGCTTAGTTTAAAGCATGTATTAATATATGTGATAGCTTTTAATTGAATGTGCTGGCATTGCATGAATCCCTCTTAAAATTATATTAAGTGGTAGTATAGTTAACCGATAAGCATTATTAGTCATGATGGATAATTAGTCATTTCGGTGTCTAGAAAGGTGGTTCTGGGAAGGTAAAGGAATCGTGGTTTTTTAATGGTTCCGTTGACTGACCTGGCCAATTTTAAATTGGTATCTAGGAAAGCAACGGGGGGACCCCCACATCTCTTCCACTAGCCTGGCCGATCTGATTGATTTAATTCTTGACTAACATGCTTGGTGTTAAAATACTATTATTGGCCTTCCTTCATGATAGGTCATTATTGTGTTACGATCTATACTAGGTTTGTTGTGTACACACAAGACCTAATATGGTGACTAACATAATTTTTGGCCTAATACAATTATTTGTTTATGGCATGATTTAAAGTAATATTTTGTGTGTACACACAAGGGTATTACTATTAAAGTCATGACTATATGGCTATGAAGGGCCTTACTTAACTAAAATATTATAGTTTGTTGTGTATACACAAGGCTATTAATATTTTAGAGGCCGGGATAAGTTGAGAATTGTACGGGTTACAATTGGAAAGAGTTTTCCTACCTATGAACTTATATAAGATTTGTTGTGTACACACAAGGTCTTTTATAAGGGATTGGGATCTCAACCCCACTAAGAAAAACTAATTAGGGTTTTCTCGATCATCGTATAGAGGGTTATGATGCTCGATAAAATAGTGGGAGACATAATTAAATTAAAGTCCTAATTTAATTATGTATTGTCATTTCATGGTTGTTTGCTTATGTATTGTTCTTTGTTTAAATGTAGATAAATGGCCTCTTCACTCTCACTCCGTAGCATTTTAGATGCCAACAAATTGACTGAGCCTAATATGTTGATTGGCTGAGAAATTTAAAAATAGTACTCAGTCAAGAAAGAATTTCCTATATTCTTGATACCCCAATTTTGGAACCACCAAGGGAGGATGCCTCGCAAGAGGAGAAGACCACATATAATATGTGGCAAAATGACTCACTTACTGTCAAGTGCGTTATGCTTGCCTCTATGACTAATGAGTTGCAGAGGCAGCATGATAGCATGGATACTAACTCCATACTGCTCAATTTAAAAGAGCTTTATGGAGAACACAGTAGAACTGCTAGATATGAAATATCAAGCAGTTGTTCCGTGCAAGGATGACAGAAGGTACATCAGTACAAGACCATGTATTAAAGGTAATTGATCTAATCACTCGATTAGGTCAATTAGTTTTGTAATGGATGGGGAGTTGAATCAAGACTTGATCTTGCAATCACTCCCAGAGTCATTTTCACAGTTTGTTCTTAATTACCATATGAACAAACTTAATTCTTCCTTGCCTGAGCTGTTGAATATGTGAAGACAGCAGAGAGCCATGTAAAGAAAAATAAGGCTCAGTTCTTCTTGTGGATAAGAAGAAGACAGGCAAAAGGGTTCCAGTAAGAGGATGAATCCCAAAGGGGGCATTAAGAAGAAGAAAGGAAAGAAGGCCTCCGGACAATGACCTGCTTTCATTGTGGCAAGCCGGGTCATTGGAAAAGGAACTGCAAGGTTTACCTTGCAAGTGTGAAGCCTGGTGCATCAGAGGCACCAAAAGGTATGAAAGAAGTTCATACTATTTTGTCATTGGATTCTTCCATTTCAAATACTTGGGTGTTGGATACCGCCTGTGGTCATAACATCTGCAAATCATTGCAGGGACTTCAGGGGCTTAAAGTATTGAAGGAAGGTAACTTTGAGCTCTACGGTGCTGGAGGGGACCCCATCCAAGCAGAAGCTGTAGGGACTTATATTTGAAGTTACCTTCAGGGAAGATCTTGGAGCTAAGGAATTGTTACTATATGCCAAAAATCATTAGAAATATCATATCTGTACCCTTGTTACTTAAACAAGGATATACTATGAATGTAATGAGCAGTGGCTGCTCAATTTCTTTATCTAATGAAATTATATGTTATGGCATATTCTGCAATGGTCTATTAACTCTTTCCACTAATGACAATATTTTTCATGTTTCTAACAAACGGAAAAGAGATGATGTAAACAATACCTTACTTTGGCATTGTCGACTTGGGCATATTAGTGAAACTAGGATTAACAAGTTATACAAAGAAAATTTCTTTGATCCTTATGACTATGAGTCATTAGGAACTTGTGAATCATGTCTCATGGGTAAGATGACCAAGACTCCATTTAGTGGACATGGAGAAAGGACAAAAGAGTTATTGGGACTCATACACACAGATGTATGGGGCCTATGACAACTCAAGCCTATGGTGGATACTCACCTTCATCACATTTACTGATGATTTTTCAAGGTATGGATTTGTGTATCTAATGAAACATAAGTCCGAGGCTTTTAAAAATTTTTAGAGTATCAAAGTATGGTAGAGAAACAGACAGGAAAAAGTATAAAGATCCTCCGATCAGATAGAGGAGGTGAGTACTTATCCACTGAGTTTCTTGATCACCTTAAAGATAAGGGGATCATCTCTGAATGGACTCCTCCTTACACACCACAATTAAATGGTATTGCTGAAAGGAGGAATCGTACTTTATTGGATATGGTACGGTCCATGATGTGCTTCACGGAGTTACCTTTTTCTTTCTGGGGATATGCTTTGGAAACAGCAACTTATATCTTGAATAGAGTACCATCTAAAACTGTCTCTAGCACTCCATATGAATTATGGAGAGGTAAGAAGCCCAATCTTAAGTATATAAGATATGGGGATGTCCAGCTTATGTAAAAAGAAATTTTGGACATAACTAGATGCTAGAGCAGACAAATGTCTATTTATGGGATATCCTAGAGATAGTATAGGATATGTGTTCTACCACCCTACTGAACAAAAAGTTTTGGTCAGTAGGCATGCCACTTTTATGGAAAAGGAATTCATCCTACAAAAGGGCACTGGTAGAAATATCGAACTTAATGAGATTCAACAAATAGACACTTCTCAGTCAAGTAACAACATAGTTAATATAGAACCTGAACACACTCCTATCCGTAGGTCTGATAGGGGGTGTGACAGGCACCTGAGAGGTATGGGTTCATAATTGAAAATAATGAAGCCCAAATCATTCAAAATGATGAGCCTCTAACCTATACGGAAGCAGTCATGAGTAGACTCAGACAGATGGCTGGAAGCCATGAGATCCGAGATGGACTCCATGTATGTCAACCAAGTATGGTCTCTGGTTGATGCACCAGAGGGTATTAACCCTATTAGGTGTAAATGGGTCTATAAAAGGAAGATTGGGGCAGATGGCCAAGTTGAAACTTATAAAGCCAGATTGGTGGCTAAGGGTTTCAGACAAAAAGGGAATAGATTATGATGAAACATTTTCCCCTGTTGCCATGCTCAAATCTATTTAGATTATGCTTGCTATAGTAGCATATCATGATTATGAGATCTGGCAAATGGATGTAAAAACTGCATTCCTCAATGGTTTCCTTGAGGAAGAGGTTTATATGTCACAGCCAGAAGGTTTTGTCTTGGAGACTAAACCTAATCAGGTATGTAGGCTAAAGAAATCCATTTATGGATTAAAGCAAGCATCCAGGAGTTGGAACATCCGATTTGATAAAACAGTCAAAGAATTTGATTTTTTCAAAAATGAGGATGAACCTTGTGTGTACAAGAAGACTAGTGGGAGTGCCATAGTTTTCTTAGTTCTATATGTTGATGATATACTTCTTATTGGGAATGATATCCCAATGTTACAATCAGTCAAAGTGTGGTTATCGAAACAGTTTTCCATGAAAGACTTGGGAGAAGCATCCTATATACTGGGTATAAAGATCTATAGAGAAAGATCAAGAAGGATGCTAGGCTTGTCCCAGTCTAGGTACATTGACCAGGTGCTAAAGAGATTTAGCATGGAGGAAAGTAAAAGAGGTTACTTACCTATTGGTCATGGCATACGTCTTTCTAAGAGGATGTCTCCTAAGACACCTGAAGAAAGAAATAGAATGAATTCTATACCTTATGCTTCGGCTATAGGTCGATTATGTATGCTATGTTATGTACCAGGCCTGATGTGGCATATGCCTTGGGTGTAGCCAGTAGATTTCAGGCTGATCCAGGAGAGGATCACTGGAAGGCTGTGAAAAATATTCTTAAGTACCTGAGAAGGACTAAGGATATTTTTCTTATATACGGAGGATCTGATCTTAAACTAGAAGCCTATTCAGACTCTAGTTTTCAATCAGACCCAGATGATAGTAAATCCATTTCAGGGTATGTCTTTACCTTGAATGGTGGAGCAGTAAGTTGGAAGAGCACTAAACAGCAGACTGTAGCTGACTCAACTACCGAGGTAGAGTACATAGCTGTCAGTGAAGCCGCCAAGGAAGCTGTCTGGATGAAGAAATTCATCACAGAGTTGGGAGTAGTTCCTGAGATTGAGAACCCGGTGCCACTCTATTGTTAACACTGGAGCAGTTGCTCAAGCTAAGGAACCGAGAGCCCATCACAAGTCCAAGCACATTCTGAGACGCTTCCATCTTGTCCGAGAGATAATCGAGAGACAAGAAGTCTGCATCAATAGAGTGGATACAAAGAACAACATAGCAGACCCGTTCACTAAGGCTCTACCACAGCGGGAGTTTGATCGCCACCTCGATAGTATGGGGATAAAGAATAAGAGTGATTGGCTTTAGTGCAAGTGAGAGATTGAAAGGATTATGCCCTATAAGCCAATATTTGTATCTCCCAGACCATTGTAAATTGACAAGTTAATAAAGGCAATAATTTTCATCATTCGCTGTGTCATTATATGATGAACCCCATAGATTAGGACTATGGTTGTAGGGCTATGATGAGATCATACCAGTGAGATCTAAGGCCTTAAAACCCTAGTCTAGAATATTCCTAGTCATAGGAATCCTGAGTTGGGGATCAGGTTTTCCGGTTAGACTGGCACATCCTATGTATGCTGAAAAGGGTGACTGCTCTCACAGTCACTTGTGTGGGACACTAATACAAGGATGTGGGTGCTCATTAGCGAATGAGTTCACTGAATAGATCCAGTTTGAGAACATCTAATGGAGCCTTAGCTGCATGTCAATAAATGTTTCTCATAGTGGGAGTTGTACAAGTAGTCCTATGACCTGAGACTGCCATAATACCTTATGTACATGAACCCATGCTTTGGTTCAATCTCAATCATGACACTGGGTCATGCACGAGGTTGATGCTGGGCATGGTGAATTGTATATGAATGTAATGAGTAAGTCAACAAGAAATTGATCACTCCTAGTAGGAGGAGATTGCATCCAGCCAAATTAGGTCAGATGATGATTCAAGAAATCTTTGATCAAAGTACAGATATTAGAAATGATTTCTAATATCGAATTAATTGAATCATTAGTGTATGACTGAGCTGGGAATGAGTATAAGCTGGTTTTGACATGTTTCCATATCCATAGTTATATTCGGGATGCAAGATGATTGAAGGATCGAATTGTACGGGAACTTTCCACTGAAAGGTAGTTTTGGAATTTCACCAGAATTTCCATATCTTCCGGGTAGACATGATACGTTGCTAGACGTCAATCTTGTCTTGTGGGTTGATCAAACTAAATGTTTTAATTGGATCACTAATTAGGAGGAGTCCTAATTGACTAACTCGAGTTAGCTCGATTTGACCTAAATCGATTAGAATGAGTTCTGATCAAATTAGGTCAACTTGCACTCGGACCCACTGCTGGCTAGGTATGGAACCCAATGGGTCACACACTTAGGACAGATAATCAAGGATTTAATTTAGAATTAAATCTCGTTTGCAGATGAACACACTAGCATGTGTTGCAAACCATGGCTTCTACTTGAATCAGATTCGAGTTAGGGTTCCAATGGTTTTTTAGATCCAAATTCATTCCGGTTTGAATCTAATTGAAGATTCAAAACATTGGGCTAACAGTAGGCTAGCAATTGGGCTAACCTAAGAGGCTAAACCCCTTTCCCACATCGCCTAAGCCCCTCCCCCTCTCTTCCCACGCGCGCGCGCAAGGAGAAGAGTCCACGCGCGCGTGGACTCTCTCCAAATGGCGTCTTTGCGTGAAAAAGAGAAAAGGGATCGACGTTTTTGGCTGAAAGGGCGTGGAAGAGAGTCCACCTAGGCGTGGACTCTTCAAAAAAAGGGATTACCGTGAAAGAAAAGAGAAAAACACCGAAGGGGCGCGACTCCTCTCTTCTGCACGCGCCCTTCTGTGTTTTCTCGTGACTCTCTTGCGTCTTCCCATCCCAAAGGCCGTGAGATTAAATCAAGGCCATGAGATGAAGGGAAAGGACGTGAGAAGGAGAGAGGGGCGTGAGAAGGTGATTCCAGATGGATAGGCACCTCTCTGTCGCCTATTAAGAAGAAGCTTCACCGTAAAATTTATTCCAAGTTTTTCTACAGCGAAGCCTTGCCTCTTTTTTTCTCCCTCTCCAGAAGATTGTTTCCCCCTCCTCTTTTTCCTCTTTGATTCCTTTACAGAGCCTTGGCTCTGTCGAATCTCAGAACAGAAGGAGAGTCAGAGAGAAACTCTCCGACGGTAAAGGAAGAAGGCGCCTCTCCTTTCTTTCTTACATTAAGACAATATTGTCTTAATTTTCTTCTCCCTCCAAGACAAGCCTTGTCTCATTTTTGGACAAGGCTTATTCTTAAGACAAGAGTGTCTTAAGGGCCAAAGTTGTTAAAAGACAAGGAGAAGGGTAAGGGAGAAGGTTTAGTCCCAGTTGGCTAGAGGAGTCCTAGCCAATAGCTCATATATCAAGTTCTTGGGGTAGAACTTGATTGGAAGGAACCAATTAAGGAGTCAGTGTCTTGATCATCTGCCCGTGTGGATCACCATCGGAGGGGCGACAAGTGGACGCTTGGTGTGTTCAAGAGGCTACTCAATTTGAGAGTTCATTTCTCTCCATCAGACGGTAATAGCGATATGAGTTAGTATTTAAACAATGTTTACTTTGGATATGCATGTAGTCATAGTTTTAATTGCTAATAAGGTGATTTGGGATTAGGGTTCGGACCTGGTTTCATAATTTTGAAATCCATGCTTCCGCACTGGTTCCCGAACCCAACAAGGCCGCCCGCTCACGGAGAGAGCCCGGAGGGAGGAGGCCCGGTGCCATCTCCCTTTCAAAATGGGGTTGAGAGTTTGTTTCTCCGGAGCCTCGAGCTTTCCGAGCGCATGATGATTTCTCCATCCAAGTATGCGATCGACAAGAGATGGCTGGGATGCGACTGACTGACTCATCAGTGCCATATTTCCCTAGCTGTATTTCATAAGCTCTTTCACTTTTTTATCATTCATTCATCATTTTTTCATTCATTTTTTTTTTTTACTGACCTTCTTTCATGGTGCAGATTGGTGCTGAGGCCCTCTACATCATGGGCCACTTCCAAAGCTGGGAGCATCTCGAGTGGCAACAGGCCACCGAGATCGAATCTTTAAAGGCCGACCTGAAGGAGAAGGTCAAAGGGCAAACAAGGTCCTTGAGGTGAAGGTCAAGGACCTCGAAAGAGAGCTCGCCGATGTCGAGGGTGAGCGAAGGGACTCTTGAAGGCTCGCGATCTAGAGTGAAGCCGCTCGAAGAAGGCGATCGATGACCTTTCCGTCATCGAGAAAAAACTTAATTGGTACAGTGCCGAGGCCTCCCGCATAAGGAGATCGCTCGAAATGCCCAGGCGGAGCTGGCAACCATGAAAGTGAAACTTGCCGCATTGAGAAGTGGGTAGAGACGGTAACCAACTTGGTGGAGGCAGCCAGGCTGGAAGCCGTCGAGCTGAGGAGGGTGTCGCTGAGGCCATGAAGGTGCTGAGGACGCCATCGCCAAGTTCAAGGCTTTGAAGGACTTCGTCGCAGAAATCCAGCAGATGGCGTCAGATTCCTTTTACAAAGGTTTCATGTACCTGCATGGCCAGTCGAGGTGCTTATTCCTAACAAGAATCATAGCTGCCTCAGGTATCCTTCAGCCTCAGAGGTGGAGGATGACGAGGAGGCCGTCGCATGAGCCGTGGGCTCGGAGCCTCCGTCACCAGCTGAGGGTGATCCTCCTGAAGTTAGGGCATCTCAGCCAGGGACTTCTGAGGGCGGGAACTCTCAGCCTCAGGACCTAGCAGAGAAGCCGGACGGCATGGAATGACCCTTTTTTTTCTTGTCCTATTTTGTACTTTTTGTTTCTTGTACTTATTCGGGGTCTCCCGGCATGTCGGGGGCCTAGAAGACCTTGTAACTTGTGTTTTTTATCAATGAAACTTGAGCTCCTTTGTTACCTGTTTCTTTTGCCTAGTTCTTCCCTTTTCTCTCTTTCATCTCCTCTCCTCTTCTTTTTGTATGGGGAGACCAGAGAGAAGGACTGCACCTTGCTTGAGGCTAAGTCATGACACTTGAGAGCTGCTGGGCTCAAAGGTGTTGTTGACTGAGGGCCATGTTGCTCGAAGGTCCCTTGGTCGTAGACCTGGGCTCCAGTCTTGGGTTGGTGTCCTAGAGCTGGGATCGGGGACGTTGGTTGCTGAGAGCTGCTTGGCTCGAAGTTCTCTTGGCCGAAGATCTGAGCTCCGATCTTGAGAGGGCATCCTGGAGCTGGGCTCGGGGACGTTGATTGCTGAGAGTGGCTTGGCTCAAAGTTCTCTTGGTCGGAGATCAGAGCTTCGGTCTTGAGAAGGCATCTTGGAGCTGGGCTCGGGGATGTTGATTGCTGAGAGCTGCTTGGCTCGAAGTTCTCTTGGCCGAAGATCTGAGCTCCGATCTTGAGAATCGTCCTAGAGCTGGGCTTGGGGATGTCGATTGCTGAGAGCGGCTTGGCTCGAAGTTTTCTTGGCCGGAGATCTAAGCTCCGGTCTTGAGAAGGCATCCTGGAGCTGGGCTCGGGGACATTAATTGCTAAGAGCTACTTGGCTCAAAGTTCTCTTGGCCAAAGATCTGAGCTCCAGTCTTGAGAAGGCATCCTGGAGCTAGGCTCGAGGACGTCGATTGCTGAGAATGGCTTGGCTTGAAGTTCTCTTGGCCAGAAATCTGAGCTCCGATCTTGAGAAGGCGTCCTAGAGCTGGGCTCGGGGATGTTGATTGCTGAGAGCTGCTTGGCTCGAAGTTCTCTTGGCCATATATCTTAGCTCTATTCTTAAGAAGGCATCCTGGAGCTGGGCTCGAGGACTGGATGATGAGAGCTTCGTGGTGGATCGAAGGTCTCTTGGCCGGAGGTCTAAGCTCCGGTCTTGAGTGTGGAATGTGGTAGTCTTATTGCTGTAGTTTCCTCTTCTGGTCTCCTTCTTTCCTTTCCCACTCTCCTTTCTTTTCTCTCTCTTTTCTTTCTCTTCTCTTTCTTTTTTTTTTTTTTGGGAGTGGCTCATCAAATGAGATGATGCTGGCTGTACCCCCACCTGTTATATTTCTTTCCTTCCCCTCTCATCTTCTTTTCGAGTGGGGAGATTAGAGAAGGGGCTGCCGAGCTCCCCCTTTATTCTCTTTCTTTCCTTCCCCTCTCGTCTTCTTTTCGAGTGGGGAGATCAGAGAAGGGGGTTACCGGTCTTGATTGCCTTGGAGCTAGGCTCGAGGCCTTCCTAGATGTGGAGCTAGGCTCTGGCTCAGGGGGTTGCCTAAGATCTTGGCTCAGGTCTTTGGCACCTTGGAGCTAGGCTCGAGGCGTTGATTGGAGCTACGTGGCCCCATGATCTCTTGGCATCTCGGAGCTGTGCTCGGAGATGTTTGAGATAGAGAGCTGCTTGGCTCGAGGATTCTTTTACATCCTGGAGCTGGGCTCGAGGATGCTTGGAGTTGGAGAGCTACATGGCTCAAAGATTCTTCTACGTCCTGGAGCTGGGCTCGGGGATGCTTGGAATTGGAGAGCTACGTGGCTCGAAGATCCTTCTACGTCCTGGAGCTGGGCTCGGGGATGCTTGGAGTTGGAGAGCTATGGCTCGGAGATCCTCCTATGTCCTGGAGCTGGGCTCGGGATGCTTGTGTTAGGAATTGTGTTCCAAAGCCAATCACCTAGGTTGTAGACGGTTGTGCTAAGTATTGTACTCATTTTATGAATTAATAAAATATTATTTATGGCAGCTCATCACATACTAAATTTCCCTGAAATGAACTCTTTCCATGTGATGAAGTCTTTAGGACTACACTGACTTTGATACAAGAGGATGTATCGAGTGGTCCTTAAATCCTGTTTACAACCAAAGGATATATTGTACTGGACAGCAATTATCAAGTATAGGTTATTGTAGTTCACATCGTTTGGTTGTCCTCTTGACCAAATGTGTGGTGACACTGATGTGATCTGCAAGTGGGATATTTGATATCTCATTGAACGTGACTCCGTGCAGCCCCTTTCTGTCAAAGGATACTCACGATTGGATATAGGTATATGTGTCCCTTTGACCTGAGGTCATCACGGTAGCTTGCAAGCAACTCCCTGTGCTTTGGTGCCAGACTACCCGGATTTTTAATCCGGTGATGGAAGGTTTCTGGGTACAGGCAAGTACTTGTGGAGCAGTGATGGACCAAGATGGAATTGACCTGTCCAAACAGTTTGGATTGAATATCTCGCAGTATCTCAATTTAGCAAATCCTCGGTCTCGGGTAATTCTAGTGAAGAGTCACTGGGCTTGCAAGGTTGAGACACGTAGTCGACTGACTCAGTCTGGGTTGGCAGCCCAATCTCAGTCGTCCTGAGCATTAGAGGTCAAAAGGATGATTATACGGTAACCATATGCCAAAGGTTCGATAGTTTGCTCCCGCATCTTCGACCTATCCGGATGCCGGACCCATTGCTAGATGATTTCCTGTGCTGGTACTAGAATTGTTCTAATGCTACCGTTTAGGTTCGAACCTATGAGGTCACATGCCACAGAGGATAACTCTCTGATCCTGATACCGATTACGATTGGGAATCGTCTCGGTTTTATGGTCACAGTATTTTTTAGCACACATTTTCCCGTCTTCCCTTGTCTGTGTCAACCAAAAATTGTTCCAGGTTGACCAGCACTGCGCCAGGATTTTTCTGAATCAGTTTTGAACTGATTCGAAGTTCGTTTCGGCCTCCAATTGGTTGTGAACCAATTTTATTCCTTGAACTATGTTCAATTGGATTGAACCTTTGGTTTAATGGGATTGAACCAATGGTTGGTTTAAATGGCTTGGACCGGTTTTGGTTGAACCGTTTCCACGATTTTTTTCTTCTCAGCAGTGACCGTTTACACGATGATTCTTGCTGGAAAATTTCCAAGCGTTGGAGGCCAAACGACATCTTCTCTCTCCCTCCACCCGCTGGCCTTAATCCCTTTTTTTAATGGTTAATGGCTATTAATTGGGTTAATTGCAGCCGGTGACCTCTTGGCCTCCCACCCTCTCCGTTGCCACTTCTCCCTGCTGCTTATATTAACACCAAGCCATCCCCTGTTGTTGTTGGTTAAGTTTCAACGAGAGATAAGAGTTTTTCAACTTGTGAGAATTGAGGGAAAGCAACAAACATCTCTAGGTATTCTTCTTCCTTGAGAGGCTCATTGGAGTGCTCTTGGGGCTGGGTTTAGGAGTGTGTGAGGGAGAGAAACAAGGCCTTATCCCTATTTTTGTGTGCTCAAAGTTTCTGCCCAGCTGCAAGAAACCTATGACCGTGAAGCCCTTTTCCGGCGGCTAGCATCGTACATTGAGGCGGATCCGAGAGCCCGGGCATGTCTCCCCCTCTAGAGGGAGTACCACTCTACTCCTAGGAGCAACCACGCGAGCCAGGATCGCCCCAGCTGCTCCGAAACGAAGGCCAAAGTCTGCTGCCAATTCTGCTGCAAAAATCTGGCAGCAGACTTGTGATTTATTTAATTTTTTTGGCTTAGATTTGATTACACAACCAGTGGCAAATCGAAGAAGACTTATCCAGAAGCCGCTGATCAAATTTGAGAGAAAACGGAGGTCCGGAAGGCAGTGTTCCGATATCATTTGGCAAGCCAAAAACAAGGTCCCAAGGAGGAAGACGACTGGAATAACTTTATTCCAGTTATCCAGTCTATTCCAGGTTTATTCCAGAGTTATTCCAAGCAATAAAGGTATGGAAAATTTATTTTTTAATCATGCATGGATATATTAATTGTTTAATATTTTATAATTATTTTATATGATTATACATGCCTAAATGCAACTAGATTTAGATTAATTCCTTGCGGAGCAGATACCCGCTGCGTGAATTTTAAAAATTGTTTTAAAATCCAATCTGCTCCCGACATGTTTGCATGCCTAGTGTAGGATCTTGTCAAACCACTGCATCATTTCCTTTCAGCTTGGAGTTGGAGAGCTACTTGGCTCAAAGATTTTTCTACGTCTTGGAGCTGGGCTCGAGGATGCTTGGAGTTGGAGAGCTACGTGGCTCAAATTCTTCTACGTCTTGGAGCTGGGCTCGGAGATGCTTGAATTGGAGAGCTACATGGCTCGGAAATCCTTCTACATCCTGGAGCTGGGCTCAGGGATGCTGTTGGTCCTTTCCTACAAAACATGCGGATACCCATGCAAGGGGGAAAAATTATTATCATGATCATTGGTAGGGGAACTTACCTTACTGAGGGCATCTTTGTTGGTTGCAGGCCCACCTCCCTTAGGGGAGCCTGACGCCATCGAGTTCTTCGAGGTAATGGACCCCTCATGATGGAACTTAGGCCATCTCATGGGGGCCTTCCTATGGTGGTTCGTGATCGCCGTCCCGACAACCTGGCATCTTTGCTCGTCATTCTCCCTCGCTTTCTCCTCTCCTCATGGCGGGGAGATCACCCTCGGGATCTCCTGCCCCCAGAGCCTTCTTAGGCGCATGCCCAGTTCCTCAGGCAATAGCACCCACCGGTTCCACGGCAGGGTAAATGTCGGTGGTTGAAGCCGACGAGAGAGTGGCGAGCGCTTGGGGCCCCGCTTGAGGTCTGCCCCCCGCAAACCTTTGGAGGTGGGTCTCCTTGATGAGCTTCTCGATCTCCTGCCCACAATCGATATGTCTTTCAACGTCACGGTCGTGATTGCGGTGGAGGCGATGATACTTCACCCCACTGTGACCGGTGAAGGGCTTCGCTGATGGTGGGCGTTGTAGTCCAAAGACTCGCTAGTTGGGCCTCGCATGTTGACGAACCGGTGGGAAAACCCTGCTAGCTTGTACTCATGCCTCTCCGGGTGCGCTTTCGCTGTGTGCCTAATGGTTTCGTCAGCAGATTCCCCGTCGAAGGGGATGGAGGGAGTGACGTCCTGGAGAGGCCAAGAGAAGATCGCCCATCTATTGACCTTTCCAGCTTGTGTCGTCACTGTTCTTCTGCGGTATGTTGACCTAGGGAGTGGTGAAGGACTTAGTCATGCCCCTACCTGGCATGCCAATTTGTTGCCGCCAAGATCGTCGCGGCTTGTAGCTACTGTCGACACCGGAGTACGCTCCTCCTCTACCGCCCGCCGTTCTTGGTTCCCGGACCTCCGTGCTGGTTGCAACCGCCTCGCCACCCGGCGGTCCTTCGCTCTTGAGCCTGCGAGATAGCGATTAAAGACCCGGGCCAGGATTTCTAATGAGGGCACTCCAACGATCAAGTCAGTGACAATCCAGGGGAACAGATCCTCCTGGTAGGGCCCCTCTTGATGGACTCCATACTAGGAGGAGTAAAAGATGTGCGTGAAGGTGAAAACATTGCAGGGGGAGAGTGATAGCGGGGACAGAGGGGTGCTCTGTTCCTCGGCCTCTCCTTGTGCCCCTCGTTTCCCTTCAACAGTGGTGGTAGTGGCACTTCGCCCTCTTGGCCAGGCTTGCACTTGTGCTTGTGGTGGTGGTGGTGCCATCCCCCCTTGCTGGTGGGGGTCGCCCTTTCTCTTCTTCTTTTTTTGGCTTGTATTTTTGCCTATGTCTTGGAGTTGTTGTGTTACCTCCGGGTTTGTTATGAACTTGGTTACCGTTTGGCGCTTGTCTCGGGATCCCCGCCGAGCTATCAGGCGCATGCAGTGGTGTCCCGAGGAGCCTTTCCTGATTCATGATAGGGTGTGTTGTTAGGCACTCCGACACTCTTCTTGGTTGCCTCGTTCCAAGAAATTTGGGGATGCCTCGAATGGCGGGCCATCGCCTGCGAGATTCGAATCTCCCGGTTGGCTTTCTCTCTTGGGTGATCTGAGTGGTTGGTGAGGAATGTAGCATCTCGATCAACGTGCTACTTGCCTTTCTGGTGCAACTGGCGTTTCAGGTGGTTCAGGTGGTCCGCACGGTCTTGGAGGCGCTCCGGTATGATCCTCGGGCAGCTCGCCAGTGCACTTCGCTGGTGAGGACCTCGTATAGGCTGGGGCCAAGCTAGGATGGCAAGGCTCGCTCCATCCTAAGTGCTTCAAGCTTGCGGGGGGCGCCTAGGTAGAGGAGGGTGAGGTGCAGGCTCGGTCTGGAGGGTGCATGCTCGGAGAGGCTCCACATCGATGGGTGAGCTCTTAGCTTGACCTCGACCATAGGGCACTAACCTCCGAGGGTCTCACTCCGGAGGGTGGACCCGGTCCAAAGGGCGCGCGCTCGGAGAGGCTCCACATCGGCGGGTGAGCTCTTAGCTCGACCTCGACCGCAGGGCACTAACCTCCGAGGGTCTCGCTCTGGAGGGCATAAGGCAGACCCGGTCTAGAGGGCACGTGCTCGGAGAGGCTCCACATCGACGGTTGAGCACTTAGCTTGACCCCGACCGTAGGGCACTAACCTTCGAGGGTCTCGCTCTGGAGGGCAGAAGGCAGACCCGTCCAGAGGGCGCACACTCGGAGAAGGCTCCACATCAGTGGTGAGCTCTTAGCTCGACCTCGACCGCAGGGCACTAACCTCCGAGGGTCTCGCTCTGGAGGGTAGAGGTGACCCAGTCCAGAGGAATCATGCCGAGAGGGCTTCCTCACATCGACGGGTGAGCCCTTAGCGTCGACCATCGACCCGCAGGGCACTAACCTCCGAGGGTCTCACTCTGGAGGGTAAAAGGGCTCTGACCTAGGCATCCCAGCTCGTGACTCGACCCTGGCGAAGGACCGAGCTTAGTTTTGCTGTTCTGAGGGAGCTCAGCTCAGCTCAATAGTGGATCCGGGCTGGAGAGTAGACGCGACGTCTCTTCTTGATGTGGCGCCTGCCGTGTCCTCCACGTCAGCGAACCATCCACATCAAAAATCATTTAAGAAAGCACTCTTAACATCCATTTGAAATAGTTGAAATTCATAAAACAAGCAAATGCTAATAATAGTCTAATTGCTTCAAGTCTAGCAATAGGAGCAAAAGTTTCATCAAAATCAATCCCTTCCTCCTGGTTATAGCCTTTAGCAACTAGCCTAGCTTTATTCCTAACAACAATTCCATTTTCATCTAATTTATTCCTAAATATCCATTTTGTGCCAATAAGAGAAATATTAGATGATCTTTCTATTAATGTCCAAACATTATTTCTATCAAACTGAATTAGTTCTTCTTGCATGGCATTAATCCAGTTAGAGTCTTTTTCAGCTTCTTCAAAATATTGAGGCTCTACTTGTGATACAAAAGCTATATAATCACATTCATTTTTAATTGAGGCTTGAGTTCTTACCCCTTTAGATGGATCACCTAGGATTAATTCCTTAGGATGTCCATAAGCATACCTCCACTCCTTAGGTAGATCTTGATGTTTTGGAGTGTCATCACCTTTCTCATTCTTATCTTGATCTTCTTCACTTGGCTGGGGTTGATCATTCAGTTCAATTTTTGAAGCTTGTCAGCACCTGCACATTCATCAGATCTATCCTCTTTTCTGGAGGATTTGTTAGTAGATTCTTCAAAATAACATGTATTGACTCTTCTACAACCAAAATTCTTTTATTGAAAACTCTATATCCCTGCTTGATGTGGAGTATCTTAAAAAGATACCTTCATCAGACTTGGCATCAAATTTTCCAAAATTATCTTTTCCATTATTTAAAATAAAATATTTACAACCAAAAATTCGAAAATACTTTAAAGTTGGTTTTTTTTTATTTCAAAGTTCGTAAGAAGTTTTCTTCAAAATAAGGCGGATTAAAACTTGATTCAAAATGTAACATGCAGTATTAATAGCTTCAGCCCAAAAATATCTTGGTAAATCATTTTTATAAAGCATAGTGCATGGTATTTCTTTCAAAGTACGATTTTTTCTTTCTACTATCCCATTCTGCTGAGGTGTCCTAAGTGCAGAAAAGTTGTGTACTATTTCTTTTTCATTACAAAAGTTTTCGAAATCTTGATTTTCAAATTCAGTTCCATGTTCACTGCGAATGCAAACAACTGAAACACCTTTTTCATTTGAGACTTTTCGATAAAACTTTATAAAAGTAGAAAATGATTCATCTTTTTGTGCTAAAAAGAAAACCATGTGAATCTCGAAAAATCATCCACTATGACTAGTCCATACCTCTTGCCTCTTAGACTTGATGTTCTAGTTGATCCAAAGAGATCCATATGAAGTAGTTCTAGTGGTCTACTAGTAATTACAAAACCTTTTGATTTAAAAGAAGTTTTAACTTATTTACCAAAATGGCATGCTTGGCAAATTCCATCTTTTTTAAAACAAAGTTCAGGTAAATCTCTAACTAAATTCTTTTTATAAAGTTTTGAAAGCAGATACATACTAGCATGTCCTAATCTTCTATGCCAAAGCTAACTAGTCTCATCCTTAGTAGAATTCATTACAATAAGGCATTCTCCATTAGACAAAGATAGATCATCCAAATCTACCAAATAAAATTTTCATGCCTTTTTTCAATGAATTGTACTCCATTTATATTCGGACTAGCAATCATGCAATATGATGATTTAAAAATGACTTGAAAACCTTTATCACAAAATTGACTAATGCTTAAATATTATGTTTTAAACCATCAACTAGAAGTACATTACTAATACTACTAGAAGGAGTTATGTGAACCTCACCAATACTAATGATTTTTTCTTTACCATTATCACCGAAGGTCACACTCCCTCTATTCAAAGCTTCAAGAGAAGTGAATTGCTTCACATCTCCAGTCATGTATCTTGAGCAACCACTATCAAGGTACCAAAGTCTTTTGTTCTCCTTAGTTGCAAGACACACCTGCAATAAAATCAAGCTTTGCTTTTAGATACCCAAGCCAAGTTGGGTCCTTTAGGATTAGCATTCAAAATGGTTCTTTTGGAACCCACACTTTACCAAAAGAATTAATTTTTCTTAAATGGCATTTAAAAGATTTATGACCTAGCTTTTTTCATGAAAAACAAGTAATGCTAGATGATGCAGGTACAAAAAAATTTTTGAAATACTGTTGTTGCTTTTATGGTCTATAACCTAGTCCTGCTTTATTGAAAACGGCTCTTTGACTATTTAAAAGTAGGTTTAATTTTTCTGAACTATAAATAAATTTTTCAACAAAAGGCTTTATCTTTTCAAGTTCATTTTTGTACTTAGTATTTTTCAATTCTAAGTCTTTATTTTTCTTTAAAAGATCATCATTTAAATAACATTCTTGGGTCTTTTCAAAACTTCATTTTCCGTTGACAAGGCATTGTTTTTCTTTTCTAAAACATCCTATTTAGAATTCAAATCATTAACTTCATTTAGTAATGAGTTGTTTTCAAGAGAAAAACTATTTGCATGCCTTTTCAACTTTTTATTTTCAGTTAAAATCAATTTATAATCATGCATAAGTTCATCAAAAGCATTTCTAAGCTCATCAAATATAAAGTCAATTTCGGTATCAGAATTTACCTCATCATGCTCTTGATGTGCCATCAAACAGAAATCTGCCACTTCTGTCTGCTCTTTTTCAGAACTGGAGTCTTCACTGTCACTCCAAGTGGCCATCATTGCTTTCTTTCTTAATTTCTTCTTGACTTCTTAAGGAGAGGACAATCAAACTTGTTGTATCCCAGCTTCTTGCATTCGAAGCATGTAGGTATTTCCTTCTCATTTTCCTTATCTTTTTCTTTCTCTTTCTCTTTTCCTTTTTCCTTTGATTGATATTTCTTTTTGTAAGGAAACTTCCTCCTCTTCATGAATCTTCTGAATTTCCTTGCAAGGAGGGCTTCTTCACCTTCATCTTCTTCTTCTTCTTTGGACTCATCTATTGAGGATTCTTCTTATATGTTTGATTTGAAAGCATTCCCCTTCTTCTTTTTGTTCATGTCCATTGATTTTTGTTTCAAATTCAACTCATAAGTCATGAGCGATCCAGCCAACTGCTCTAGAGGTAATTTGTCAACATCATTGGCTTCTTGGATTGCGGTCACCTTCGGATCCCACGATGTTGGAAGTGACTTAAGGATTTTATTCACAAGATCAGCATTAGACATAACCTTTCCAAGACTTCTCATTCTATTTAAATATTAGTAAATCTTGTGTACATATCAGTGATATATTTATTAGGTTCCATTTGGAACATCTCATATGTGTGCACTAACATATTTATTTTAGTATTTTTCAGTTGATCGGTACCCTCATGGATAACTTCAAGTGTATCCCATATTTCTTTAACAGAAGTGCATGTAGATATCCTATTGAACTCACTAGGATCTAATGCACAATAGAGGAGATTCATTGCCTTGGCATTAATCTCGGATTGCTTAATGTCATTTTCATCCCAATCCTCTTCGAGCTTTGGGATGGAACACCATTAACCACTGCTGAAGGAATATGAGGACCCTTATCTACCACTCTCCATAAATTATAATTAACATAATGCATATAAATTCTCATTGGTGGGGGCATCAAGATCAGACATAGATTACTGGGCCCTATTTGGTTTATCTAGCCATTGTCAAATTTTGTAATCAACTAGAATTGAGTCCTGTAATAAGTTGAGGTTAGTTGATTTGTCTCAACCCTCAACCTAGTTAGTATTTTGAGTCCTGTATACCAGTATGAGTCCAGTGTGAGTTCACTTCTTGTACAAGAGATGAGGCTATGCTATTTTAGTCCCACTAAACTTCATTCTGAAGCCAGAAGCAGTTACACCAGCTTAGGGGAGTTCAATCGACACCCAGGTGCCTTGTTTGTGCCTTGATTTTTTCAGGGTACCATTTTAGATGCCAGATTCCCTCCAGATACTTTTAAAATATCCATATGCCAGGAGCCCATATTTACCATGCTATCCCAACACTCTAGGCCTCCAAATTCAAGTCCAGGAAGCAAGCCAAGACAAGAGAACCAAGATTCCTTTTTGATGCCATGAATATACCAGCCCAGGGAACCAGGCAACCGAGCTTCTAGGGGGCCCAAGCCCATGGCTGACCTCCCCTTGCTGCCCTAAATCCCACACACCAAAGGAGGGTCGTCCAAAGAGGTTTAACTAAGTCCAAGTTGAAGAAAAAAAGGAGAAGACCAAGTTATTCTAACCTAGTTAGGATTCCTAATCCCTTTAAACTTTGTAATTCTAACCTAGCTAGGAAATGACTTGTATTCCAATTTGGAAGAGGATTTGTAACCCAAATGTAACCATGGTTAGTGAGGGCATGGGAACTCTATAAATACCCCACCTCTCCCCTCTTGTAATCATCTCTTTCTTATGAATACAACTTGCTGAAATTTTGAGTTATTACCTTGTGTTGGTGTTTTATTTTGGTTCTTTGGTTGGTGTTTTTGTATTTGGACGAATTCTTTGCTTCCCTAGCATCCTTCCACACCCTAACTTACTGCCATCCAAGTCTTCACACATCCAAGAAAGAGTGCTCTAGGCCACCAAACAAGGAGATCTTCAACAAGCTTCAAACAGCCATCTTCTAACCCTAATCCTGATTCCTTTCAACCCATAGTTCCTTTTCTTATTTTTAATTGCTGTTTTGATTAACCCTGACGCTTGTAGGATCCCCGAGGTGCTTCTCCTCCCTGGAGGAGACCTTTTTTGCTGACCGGACCACCCAGATTCGCCATTAGATTCAAGGGAAACAAGGCTTCTTCTTCCAAGCTCCGATTAGAGTGCGTGTGAACCCTGCTGCTACCAAATTCAAATCTCTGATTAGTAAGAAACCTTCCCAACTCTTATTTTTTGATTTAATAAAGATAAGCTATCCTAAATCGGGAGTTTCTCAACTCTCAGGTCCTAGATATTTCATTGGTTTACATGAGTATGCCTGCGACCCGATGATTCTTTGCACTGCTAGTCCTTCTACTAGTTTTTACTTTATTTTGGAATCTAGCTTGCAATTAAGATTATAAAATTATAAAAAATTATTTTACTATTTTTCATGCATGTTTAGTAGTCTTAGAGTCGTCCTGCATCACTCATCCTAGTTTTCGAATATGTATAATTTAATCCATTGAAAAATGGAGTTCTATTTGAGGCTTGACCCTCAACTACATTAGTACCAATTGGGGCTGCCATAGATCTTTACTCAAAGAGGTAAAGCCTATATACTGAAAACAGGGCTCTAATACCACTTGTTGCCCAGTAAGCAACCTAAGAGGGAGGTGAATTGTATCTCTAAAAATTAATTTACTTTACTTGATGCAATGCAATGCAATCCAATTCAATAATTAAATAAGAAAGGTACTATAACTTCAATTATAATGCTCTTAAATAAAAATGCAGTGAAAATAAAGAGCAATAAATGAAAAGTAAGAGAGAGATCAATCAACCACAAAGATCAAGAAATATAGTGGTTCGGTACTATCCAATGCACCTACATCCACTCCCCAAGATCCTCTTGAAAATTCACTATAATCACACCGATTATAGTTGATTCATTTTGCAGGCTTACTAATCAAAATCCCAACTTGTTTTCATAATGCCAACAAGTCAAAACCTCACTTGATTTTATGGGCTAACCAAAAACCTAAATGGTTTTAAGGCTCACCACTAACCTCCTTGGTTTTTGGGCTAACCAAGAACCTAAGTGGTTTTGCGGGCTAACCACCAACCTAATTGGTTTTAAAAGGCTCACCAATAACCTCCCTTGGTTTTATAATAGGCTAACCAAGAACCCTTACAACATATAATAATTTGAAGTAAAGAAATAATATAAGCTTTCTAAACAAAAGCGGGTATCTCTTTGAAGCTCGATGTAGAGATGCTTTGAACTTGTTGAAGCCTCCTGGATGCTTAAGAATGGATGATCTTCAATGCTCTTGAAGGTTCTTGAATGCTTGGAGGCTTGCTTTTGCTTGAAAGTAGTTGAATCTTCAATGAATAGGAGTTAAAGCTCTCACTTGAATGCTCTTATCTTATTCTCATCAATAATATTCAATCCTCTTTCTTTTGATTTGATTTGGAGCATATATATACTTCTCCAAGGTCTCAAATCTCGTTTCTAACCGTTAGACTTGAAAAACTAGCCGTTAGAGGACAAAAGGGTCGAGTTCTATGTTTGAAAAACTAGCCGTTACTGTTCCCAGAATTTCATGTGTCGACATATCAGGCTGTGAGTCTACACTTTTAGTCGACACATGAACTTCTTGAGTTGACACCCAAATCAAAAATCTTCAATCTGATCTTTTGGAAGTCTCATATGTGTCGACACTTTCCCAGGTGAGTCGACACTTTGAGTCGATACTTCTCTTCCATGTGTCGACACTTCGGCAGTTCTTCAATTTCAGCAAGTTCTATGGCTTGAAAATCTCAAACGATGTGTTGATCCATGTGTCGACACTTTGAGTTGACATTTCAGGTACATGTGTTGACACTTCAGCCATGCCATCTGAAATATACTTTGCGTACCAGCTAGAGTTGACACTTCACTTCCATGTGTCGACACTTGGTACCATGTGTCGACACTTGTTATCATGTGTCGACACTTTGAGTCAACACCTCACTAAAATCTTCACTGAAAAAATCTGAACTTGAGCTGAAACACATTTCTACTTAATTTAACATTCAAGCAAATATTGACTTTCCAAGTCCTCTTTGAGCAATTCTTTTCATGTAAACTCGGCTTCTTCAATCAAACACACTTCTTCAAATTTATGAGTACCTTTTTCAACAAAACACACTTCAAAGAAATCATTAGTACTCAACTTATACTTGACCGTTTTGCTTATCATCAAAATCAATAATAGAGTCAACAAGCTCCTACGAGACTATGTGGCCCGTTTCAAGGTTGCCGCGCTGGAGATCTACAACCTTGATGAGCCAATTGCTATACTGGCACTGAAGAAAGGGCTCAGGACTTCTCGCTTGACCTACTCTCTGGATAAGAAACCTCCAAGATGTACTCTAAGCTCCTCCTTCGAGTCCAGAAGTACAACACGCCGAGGAGATGAATCGCACGAGAAGGGAGCTAGATGGGAAGCCTCTGAAGAAGCCAGCTCCCGGGGAGACCTCCGGGATGCGAAAGCCCGGACCAGCCACATCGAACTTCTGCTAGAGGCTAAAGCCGAGAAGAGACCCCATCCCGGAAGAGAGATTCACACCTCTTCTCGCCCCGAGAGCGAAGATCCTCATGGAGATCGAGGGTGAGTGCTACCTGAAGCGCCCACCTCCACTGAAGCCGTCTACCGATCGTGACAGGACCAAATACTACCAATTTTACCGTGACCATGGCCATGACACCAGGAATGCCAGCACCTCAAGAAGGAGATTGAAGACCTCATAAAGAGGGGCTACCTCGGAAGGTTCGTGGGGGCAAGCCCCTAATAGAACCTCAGGCGCTCGCCGCTCTCCCTCCAGTCCTATAGTCGATACGCCCTACACCGGTAGTCATCTGCTCGAGTCTCCTCGGCTTCTTCTTCCTTCCTATGTTAAAATCAATGAAATGTAAATATAATCTCAATGATGAGACAAAGATCTATGATCATGTGGATGCATGGTCTCGATGTGATCACAAAGCATCTGAAAATGGATCGATAGTGGAAGCTCGACTGATATCCTTTTCTATGATGCTTTCTTCAGATGAATCTATCTTCTGCTTTGCTTAGACCTATGCACACGCCCCTCGTCATTTCATAGGGACTCCGTAGGAGTCGAGGGGGAAATCACTCTCCCCTTCACCGTCGGGACACCACCTCGACAGAGCACCATCATGATGACCTTCACGGTTGTTAGGCTCCCCTCAACCTATAACGTGATTCTTGGCCGACCCGGGCTAAACCTGCTCGACACGGTCATTTCTACAAAGCGACTGTTGGTGCAGTTTCCAACCCCCTATGGTGTCGGGGAGATGAGGGGGGCACCTCAAACAACCCAGCATTGTCTCCAAACCGTTCCTGGGTCCAAGGTCTCCGAGGATGACCCCAACACAAATGACCTTGACCAAAGGGTGCAGGACCCCAGGGGTGGCCCAATCGAGCACCTGTTGTCGTATCCTCTCGAAACAAACTTGACAAAGACAGTGCAGATTAGGGTGTAGCTGCAAGATGATGAGCGAGCCCACCTGCTGGAATCTCTACGAGCGAATGCGGATGTGTTCGCTTGGACGGCGACCAATATGCCCAGGATCCCACTTGAAATCATCACTTACAAGCTGAGCATCGACTAGAAGTACCGTCCTGTCAGGTAGAAGAAAAGAAGTTTCGTCCCAGAGAGGCAACGGGCGATCAATGAGGAGGTGGACAAACTCCTCGCAGCTGGATCTGTACGGAAAGTGTAATATCTGAGCTGGCTGGCGAATGTGGTTATGATGAAGAAGAATAATGGGAAGTGGAGGATCTGTGTAGACTACATCGACCTCAACCGAGCTATCCAAATGATAGCTTCCCTCTACTAAAGATCGACCAGTTGTGGATGCCACCTCGGGGCACTGTTTGCTCTCCTTCATGGATGCATTCTTCGGATACAACCAGATCCGAATGCACCCGGAGGACAAGGAGCACACTGCCTTTATCATCGACCGAGGGATGTACTGCTACAAGATGATGCCGTTCAGCTTGAAGAATGTGGCACGACGTACTAGTGGCTAGTCAATCGGGTCTTCAAGGACCAGATTGGCAGAAACATGCAAGTCTATATGGATTACATGCTTGTCATGAGCAAGCCAAGGTCAAACAACATCGCTGACCTCACTGAAGCCTTCCACAACCTCCAAGAGCACAAGATAAAGCTGAATCCCTGTGAAGTACGCTTTCAAAGTGGCAGCAGAAAAGTTCCTTGGCTTCATGGAGACCCAGAGAGGGATCCAGATGAACTCGGAGAAGGTCCAGGCGATTGTCGACATGAAGCATCCGACCTCGAAGAAGCAAGTACAGGCGATTGTCGACATGAAGCATCCGACCTCGAAGAAGAAAAGTACAGTGATGGGGACATCGACCTGCACGAATCCTGGAGCAGCATGAATTCCAGAGTAGCAAATAAATTTAAAATTGAAGAATATTTATTTAGGATTTATCTTTTGTTTGAAATTTGAATTAGGATTTGGTTGGTTAGGATTGAGATATGGATAGGCTTATCTTATCCTATCTTGTATTTGAATTTGAGTCATCTCTATCTTTTTATCCTGTATTCAAATTCAAACGAGGGTTAGACAGGTCTATAAATACCACCCTCAGTCCTTTTAAAAAAAAAGTTTTTGGAGAAAAAAAATTGAGTTCTTAGAAGAGTGATTCTTCTTGCCTTTGCCTTCGGGCATGGGCATGATGCCCTAGTTATCCCCCTTCCCATTCCATCTTCTCTATCCCCTCATGGTCTTTTAGATCCATCCTAGTGCCTCCAAGTATCGAAGAGGGTGTAATGCCCTAGAGGTGAGAGGTCTCTTCGTTAGAGTGAGTCCCAAAGTCCATGAGATCCAGATCCCTATCCTACATCCCCACTATTCCTTCACCACCCCTAGAGAAAAAAATACCAAAAAAAAATAGTACCCTAATTTAGGTGACTTCTAGGCTCACCAACGATCCTATCCCCTTGTCCCCCATCAATTTTGGTATCAGAGCCCAGAAAAAATTAGGGTACCCCAGATTCTCCTTCTTTCCGACCAGCCCCGATGACTCCCTCCACTTCCCCGTCGCTGATCCCCTCATCTCTACACCCATTTCCACCCAGCCCTGCCGACAACTCCTGAGCAATGGCGCCACTGCCCCCTTCTTCCGGTCGGTGCTTCTTCTCTGTCACCCAACCGGCAATCCAGGTGATGCTGAAGTTTGACAGTGACAGCTCGATGTTCTTCCACAAGGTCTCCTACCGCCTATTCGACCGCCTCGCCAAGATCAAGTTCTCCTTCTAGAACGACCCCTGTGGCGAGATCGTCTTTCCCATCTAGGCTTCCTCACAAAGCACTTCACCATCCTCTACGACCTCGAGTCCTCAACCCGCTGTGCCGGAGATCGACGTCGTCACCGCTACTGCTACCACCAGCCAACCCTATTAGGAGCCTGCAACCATCCCCTCTGCCCAGATTCAAGCTCCATCACTGCACGCGTCGCACTGCAGCGCATACCCTCTGATCTATGGCCTCAGCGGCATTGATGGCCTCTCCTCCCAACTCAACACCAGAACCCCCATCGCCGCCACCACGAATGCCAGAATATTGAGGAAGATGACGGGCCTCGAGTAAGCCCAATCCCTTTGCCGCTTCTCTAGTTGATCCACCGCCGCTTCCCACACCAGCATCGACGGCTCCCGCATCATCCACCTGCTGCTCGCCCGCCGAAGGAATTGCACTGCCCGTATCTGAGAAGTCCGTGACCTCCGACCCTCCTCTCCCTGCATCTGTGCCGCCCTTGGCCCATTTTATTCTATATAGTTTAGATCCAAAGCTGAGCAGAGAAAATCGGGCAAAAAAAATGGTGCTTGGCGCTTGCCTTGAGACCCATCGAGCCCAGCCACCTTGGAGTCTCCTCCTCGTCTCCGTCGGCCTCCTCTCCATCCTCAAGCTCTCGTTCACTGCCCTCCGCTGACTCTACATCTCCTTCCTCACACCCCGAACCCTTTTCCTCCTCCTCCGCCACCACCCCCTTTCCCCTCTTTCTCGATGAGCTTGGTGAAGAAGCGCTCGACCTGGAGGGCGGAGACGTCACCGCGGTAGTCCCGCTACATGAGGACCCAGCCCTTGATGACGAGGAGGAACAGTGCCGAGACAGCGCTTGCCATGAATTAGGGTTTCTGGGGATCATATCCAAATCGATCTCGCTTGTTGGACCTCAGTCGCCATCCCCATGGATCTCTCCACTATAGACCTCAAACAAATTCTTCTTCTTCGCCTCCCTCCACTCCGCGATCTCCTCCTCCGCTCGATCTTCACCAATGCTGCTCCTCCCAACCGGAGAGCCACCATGGCCGTCCTCTTCGCCCCATGCTCGTCGTCATCTTTCCCTACGGCTGAAGCTCCTCCGATCGATGCCTTATCGCCAGATCCACGGTGCTGATCCCATCCCGAAGATGAGCACTCCACACTGCTGCCACCGGCGCACCCTCTCCTTCCCTTGCCATTGTCCGTGATCCTTCCATCCTGTCCGCCCTCTCCCCGTGTCGCCGTCGGCATCCCGATGCTGTAACCGGTGAACCCCCCTTCCGAAGTCCCTCCTCTGTTCTGCAGCATCGTCCGTAGGGAAGGAGTGGCATTGGCATGAACGTGAATGCAAAACCTGCGTTCGTAGCTGGTTTCAAGTGCAGAGTATTCTGCACGTCTCTTAAAGCATAGCCGGTTTATCCTTTGTGGACTTTGGAATAAATGCAGGAAATAAACAAAAAGGGGAAAGAAAGGAAAATCAGAGAAAAAAAAGAGAAAAAGTATGGAAAAATATATATATATAATTTGGGATAGTTTTCAAAGTTGCACAATTTTCAGTGCTGCACGGTTCTCGGAGTCGAACAGATCTCAGTAATTGATTAGATTTGGTTTCACCAACGTCTCCCTAATACTGACTCGATAGAGTCGAGTTTTCCCCACCTCTAGGAAATGATGGGGACATTCGACCTACACGAATCCCGGAGCAGCACGAATTCCAGAGCAGTAAATAAATTTAAATTTAAAGAATATTTATGTAGGTTTTATCTTTTGTTTGAAATTTGAATTAGGATTTGGTTGGTTAGGATTGAGATATGGATAGGCTTATCTTATCCTATCTTGTATTTGAATTTGAGTCATCTCTACCTTTTTATCCTGTATTCAAATTCAAACGAGGATTAGACAGGTCTATAAATACTACCCTCAGTCCTTTGTAAAAAGAAAGTTTTTGAAGAAAAAAAGTTGAGTTCTTAGAAGAGTGATTCTTCTTGCCTTTGCCTTCGGGCATGGGCGTGATGCCCTAGTTATCCCCTTCCCATTCTATCTTCTCTATCCCCTCGTGGTCTTTTAGATCCATCCTAGCACCTCCAAGTATCGAGGAGGGTGTAATACCCTAGAGGTGAGAGGTCTCTTCGTTAAGGTGAGTCCCAAAGTTCATGAGATCCAGATCCCTATCCTATATCCCCACTATTCCTTCACCAACCCTAGAGAAAAAAATACCAAAAAAAAATAGTACCCTAATTTAGGTGACTTCTAGGCTCACCAACGATCCTATCCCCTTGTCCCCCATCATCCAGTGCTTGATGGGCCGGCTTATAGCACTGAGCCAGTTCATCTCGAGGTTGGCAGACCGCTGTCTACCTTTCTTCAAGGCACTATGCAAGAAGCACGACTTCACCTGGACAGAAGAATGCAAGGCAGCATTCAATGAGCTTAAAGATTTCTTTGCGGTCACCAACACTGCTCTCCAGATCGAAGGAGGGAGAGGAGATCCTGCTATACTTGGCAATCTCCCCGGGGGCCGTCAGCTCGGTCCTTATCCGCATGAACCAGGATAGATCCTAGAAGCCTGTGTACTATGCCAGCAAAATCTTCTGGGATGCGGAGATCAGGTATACCCATTTTAAAAAGCTAATTTTTGCTCTTATCATGTCTGCCCAGCATCTCAGGCCATACTTCCAAGCACATCGGATTGTGGTCATGATATACCAGCCCCTGAGAGCTGTGCTCAGTCGCCCTGACACATCTAGATGTTTGGCTAAGTGGGCGCTGAAGCTCAACGAGTTCGACATCGTGTACCGGTCGAGGTCATCGTGTACCGACCGACTTCCTGGTTGAGTGCACGGGACTCGTCGAGGAGCCAGAGCATACTGCCCTAGAGTACCAAGTGGAGCCTAGAGTTGAGGAGGAGTCCTGGATCCTCCACGTCGATGGCGTATCCAATTCGGACGGAAGTGAAGCAGGTCTCATCTCGCTAACAGCGATGGAGTTGTAGCTGAATGTGCACTCCACTTCAAATTCGCTGCCACAAACAACCAGTCGGAGTACGAAGCCCTACTCGTGGGCCTAAGGATCTCCCGTGAGCTGGGTGTGCAAAGCCTGAAGGTCTTCACCGACTCCCAGCTGGTGGCTCGACAGGTCTCGAAGAGTATGAAGCCCGAGATCCCTAGATGATGAAGTACTTGGAGCGGGTCCGCTCAAGCACGACAGGTTTCCGATGCTTCAGCATCACCCATATCCCCCGCGGAGAGAATGCTCACACTGATATGCTGTCAAGGCTTATGACCTTACCTGACTCGTCACTGGGACGCGCCCATATCGAGTACCTCAAAAATCCAAGCAACGAAACTACCGCAAAGGTACAACAAGTCATCCCGGAGCTGAACTGGATGGACAGGTACCTTAGGTACATCATCGACGACACCCTGCTGGAAGATAGCGTAGAGACCGGCCTTATTAAGAAAAAGGTATCGCGGTTCGTCCTAATGGAAGGGCAGCTCTACCGCCGATCCTACTCCTATCCACTCCTGAAATGCTTGAGACCCACAAAGGTAGCCTTCGTGCTCCAAGAGATACACGAGGGCCTTTACGGAAATCACGTCAGAGGGAGGACGCTTGCATACAAGGCCCTCCAACAGGGATACTACTGGGAGACCATGAGGGAGGATGCCGCTGACTTTGTGAGGAGGTGTGATTGATGCCGGTACCATGCCCACATACAACGTCAACCAGCGGCACCACTCTCCCAGCTCTCCGCCCCATGGTCATTCGCCCAATGGGGAATGGACATCTTGGGTCCATTTCCCCTGCATCAGGGCAACGGAAGTTTCTGATAGTGGCCATTGACTACTTCACCACAGAGCCATCACAAAAGCCAAGGTCCGCCAGTTCTTCTGGAAGTTGATTATCTATCACTTTGGGCATCCCCATAGCATCATCACCGACAACGGGCGGTAATTTGATAATTGAGAGTTCGAATAATTTTGTGCCAAGCTCGGCATCCAATCGCTTCACCTCGGTGGCTCACCCCCAAACCAATGGGGAGGCTGAGGTGACCAACCAGACCCTCCTCCAAGGACTCGGGACCAGACTAGACCGGGCTAAAGGTAGGTGGGCAGAAGAAGTCCCCAGCATTCTTTGGGCCTACCACACAACACCTCGGACAACCACAGATGAGATGCCTTTTAGCCTTGTCTTCAGTGCAGAAGCCGTTGTTCCAGTCAAACTCGCCGCGCCCACATTGTGGATACAGCAGTATGATGAAGCAGAGAATCTGGCGCACCTTCTTCTCAACTTGGACCTCCTCGAGGAGACCAGGGACAAGGCCCGACTCTGGATGGTGGGTTACCGGTAGCGTGTAGCCCGATACTACAATGCGAGATTGTAGGGTGAAGCCAAAGGTCTTTCGCCCAAGCAACCTAGTGCTGCACCGAGCTGAAGCCTCTCAACCTCGGGAATGTAAAAAACTCTTACCAAACTAGGAGGGTCCTTATAAGGTGGTCGAAGCTCTTCTACATTGAGCCTACTCCCTAGCAAACCTGGACATCGCTAAATTCCCACGGACATGGAATGCCTACAACCTGAGAATATACTATCAGTAATGTAAGGCTTTCCCCCAATAATAATAAAGATTCCTTTTTGTGCAAATCACTTTTGCCTTGCAGGGACATCGCTGCCCGGCCCTAGGTTTGGCATATTCAAGCCTGGAGTCTAGTCCTCCGGCACTGAAGCTCGGAGCCCAACTCTCCAGCATCAAAGCCTAGAGTCCAGTCCTCCAGCATCGAAGCCCGGAGTCCAGTCCTCCGGCATCGAAGCCCGAAGTCCAGCTCTCCGGCACCGAAGCCCGAAGTCCAGCTCTCCGGCATCGAATCCCGGAGTCCAGCTCTCCCGCACCGAAGCCCGGAGCCCAGCTCTCCAGCACCAAGGCCCGGAGTCCAGTCCTCCGGCACCAAAGACCGGTGACCTAAGATGCTCGGCACTTAAGATTGAACTCCGATCCGGCACTAAAGATCGGTGACCTAAGATGCCCAGCACTCATTACCGGACTCCGGACCGGCACCAAAGATCGGTGACCTAAAATGCTCGGCACTCAAACCCGGACTCTGGTCCAGCACCAAAGACCGGTGACCTAAGGTGCTCGGCACTCAAGCCCGGACTCCGGTCCGGCACCAAAGATCGATGACCTAAGATGCCCGGCACTCAAGCCCGGACTCTGCTCCGACACCAAGTCCTAGAAACTCCTGAGGCCCGGCACTGTGCTCATAGTCCGAAGATGTCAGCAGAACTCCCAAGAAGTCCACCATCTATCGCTCGACTCACATTACGGCTCTAGAGTCCGAAAACTCTTGAAGCCCGGCACCTCAAAGTCACCTGGCATTTCCAATGAGTGCAGCCTCTGAACTCGGCATGCCGTGCACACCTAGAGTTGGTCCCGACCGAGATCGGACATATCCCATCAAGCGAAGCACTCGAAACCATTCGGCCACTTCGCCCGCGAGGTGGGAATGACTTAGCAAGTCGAGAGCCTCTTCCTAACTCCCTCACATTTTTGGGACTTAACAGAGAAGAATGAAGGGAAAGTTGACGAAGTGCAAAAAAAAAAAAAAAAAAAAGCCAAAGTGACCAAACAAGTGTTTTTATTAATACCAAGCATTTTAGTACAAGTGTCTCTGGACCCTGACATGCCGGGCAGCCCAAATCAGAAGAGGAAAAGGAAAAAAATTACAAGGGCCCCTATCCTATTCAGCAACTCCTTCCCCGGACGGCATACGGGTGGGGCACTATCTTCCAAAGCCTCTGGCGGCATGGCTTCAGCCTCGGCGACCACCGCCAGCGAAGATGGATCAGAGGCAACAGCCGGCTCCTCAGTCTGGTCCAAGTCTGGGGTCGGTCCCATGCCCAAAATTCCTAGATATCTCAGCAAGTCCCTGTCCTTGTCCGGGATGACATCCTTCATCTTGGACTGGAGGTACATGAAGCCCTTGAAGAATGAGTCCGCCGCCATTTCATGGAACTCAGCGGCGAACTCCTCAAAGGCCTTGTACCTCGCCACGGCCTCGGCGGCACCCTTCCTGGCGACCTCAGCTTGGCCGGCCACCTCGGCGGCCTCCTTCTTTGCCGCCTTCATCGATTCGGCTGCCATAACGGCCTTCCTTTCTGTGGCGGAAGCCCTCCTCTCGGTGGCAGTTGCTTCCTCCCTCGCTGCCTCCAACTTGACTTGGAGAGATTGGGTTAGCCCCTTCCCCTGGGCGACTTCGGCATTGAGCTCCTTCAGCCTCAACTCCATGGCTTTGAGCTCCTCTACCCTGCCCTTGGACTGGCTCTGTTCCCAGTCTAAGCTCTCCTGAAGCTCCTTTATGTGCCTTTCGGCACTCGCAACCTCACCTCGAAGCTCTTTATTCCTCTGACTTGCCTCCCAGGCATCGTCACTCTTCTGCTTCAGCTCGGTGGTCAAAGACTCAAGCTGCATTGCACGCTACTTGTCCTTCTTGGACCAGTTTTTGTAGCAGTTCCTGATCAGCAGAAGTTCAGCATCGAGCTGCGACGATAAGGATGTCAGCTATAGAAACAAACAGAAAAGGATGGAGCGAGATGAAGGAAGGTGCTTACCGAGAAGAGCTGGAGAAAGGTACTGCTGATCGCGTCCCCCAGGAGTTTCCCGGCCTTCTCCTACCAATCTAATGACTGGATTGCAAAGTCCATCATATGCTCAGCTAGATCCTGGTCCCAGACCAGAGAGACATTCAGCACCTGTCTGAAGGGCACTCAGCGGTAGTCCCTCTCCTTCCTGGTCGCCCTTGACACGGAGTTGCCTGCTCCTCCGATCGAAGAAGCGTCGAAAGCGCGATAGGAGCTCAGCATCACCCTGGCCGGTGTCGTCGGTGCCGGCTTCACTCTTTCCTGGACTCCCTCCTCCTCGACATCGATGATCTTCGGGGGAGGAGAAACTATGGCAACGGCTATAGTGGCCCTCGCCCAGATGACCACCTCGGGCTCTGGGGCCGGGACCAGTTCGCGTCGCCTTGGTTGCTCGGAGATGGGCTCAGCAGCCCTCTGGCTTGGCTCGGGCATGGGCTCGACCACCCTCTTTCCCTGCTCAAGGACAGTCTCGACCCTTCCCCCGCTTGGCTCAGTCGGCGCGGTAGGTGCAGCCCCCGCACCACTCTTGCGCGCCCTCTTCGAGGGGGACTCGCTGGCCCCCACCGGTGGACCCCTCTTCTTGGTGATCGCAAGGAGGTCATCTAGTGAGATCTTCATGCTTGCAAAAAAAAGAAGAATGCCAGCTCCGAGCTCATAAAAACAAAGTAAAAAGGCACAAAGAGAAGAATCTCGAGCCGAACTCACCCAACTCTCTCATTGGGCTGACCCTGGCCTCGAAGAGGTTTTCTCTGATAGCAGAACCTCAAGGGAAGGAACTTGGATGGTGCGGAGCTGCTCGAAGACCTCTTGGTCAACTGCTTCGACCGTAGAATTTTGGTTAGGGATCATCTGGGTCACTCCAAACCCAGTCAACCCCCTCGACTGAGGCAAAGAAATACTTACTCTTCTATCCTTTGATGAAAGAGAAAAGTTCGAATTTAATGCCGCCCTTCGGATGAGAAGAGATGGACCCCCCCCCTCTTAGAAAGGTGGCATTTTGGGATAAAGAAGACCTGAACAAAGAAAAACAAGCTACGATCCCTGGAAAGTGACAGGGGACTATGAAGTAGAAGATAGTCTTCACAGCATTTGGGACGAGCTGAGCAGGAACGAGACAGTAATTGCTCAGCACAGGAAAAAAGAAAGGATGGAAGGGGAAATCGGAGTCCCCTTGCGAGAGTTTCCTCGTAGAGGGCGATATGGCCCAGGCTACTGGAGGTGACCTGTTGCCCGGGTCAAGGGACCGAGAGTCGGACAAATTTTGAGACACCATAAGTCTCCCGGATGGTCACCAGTTCTTCGGCAGAGATTGTCGAAACAACCCCGCAGGACCTATCGACTGAGAAGGTTGGGGGGGGATGGGATCAGGTGGAGGAGGGAGAGGGGGACTGGCTCTGGGCTCCCTAATGACGATCCAGTGGGGGGAGGCCTCCTGCTGAACTTGAAGCATGTCTCTTCCTCCTCCTCTTAGATGAAGAAGGTAGCCTCAGTCAAGAAGGCCCGCCTCACTCTGATCAATCAAGGGTCGGAAGTTGGGGCCGAAGCGAGACATCTAGAAGATGAAGGAGATAAAGGCTGGAAGAGAAGAGGAAGAAGACGGACGATGTCCGAGAAGACCCTAGCCTTGGGGGGAGGTTCTGCCCTACTAGAAGGTGGAGAAAGAGACGAACCTGGCTAACTACGAGAGAGTCTAGGATAGCCGAGGGAGAGGAAGAAGCTTTGGTACGATGGCGGGCATGCGAGATTTGAAAGGAGTGTTTTGGGAAAAAACATATCCTTCCTTTCGAAGTGACCAGACGCTTAACCATACCGTTATAGCATCTCCACCGACGGATCTGCACCATGTGTCGGCCATCGACAAATAGTATGCCTCGCTTAGACCGTAACTGTTTTGAATTCCATGCCAGTAATAAGTGCTCCTCAGATGTGCCCACATAGCTCCTCCGCACTGGCTTGGAGAACTGTCACAAAGTGCCAGCTATCGTGGTCATTATTATGCTGGATTTCTGCCTTTCCATGTCAGATCGCATTTACTCCCTTTGCCCGAAGCGCCGGTGCCAACGGGCCTCAGGAGTAGGGAAAAAATGATGTGGCGCGATCGCTGACGTGGGGCCCCTGTCAGATGCCATGTCGGATGAAGCTGCCACGTGGGATGCCTCTGCCCGTACTCCTTCGCCCGGCCACTCTCCCTCCAGGTCGAGATGTCATGGCCGAATTCGAGCTCCGCCCTCCTTCGCATGGCCACAATCCCTCCGGATCGAGATGCCGTTGCCGAAGTCGAGCTCCGCCTCTCCTTCGCTCGACTACGCTCTCTTCAGGTCGAGATGCCATGGCTGAAGTTGAGATCTGCCTCCCTCGCTTGACGCGCTTCCTCCAGGTCGAGACCACGTGGTCGAAGTCAAGCTCCGCCTCTCCTTTGCCCGGCCATGCTCCCTCCGGGTCGAGGCCATGGCCGAAGTCGAGCTCCACGCTCCTTCACCCGGCCGCGCTCTTCGGGGTCGAGACACCATGGTCGAAGTCGAGCTCCACCCCTCCTTTGCCTGGTCACGCTCTCTCTGGGTTGAAATGCCATGGCCAAAGTTGAGCTCCACACCTCCTTTGCTCGGCCATGCTCCCTCCGGGTCGAGACACCGTGGTCGAAGTCGAGCTCCACCTCTCCATATCGGTTCCATCTCGGACAAAGAGATCTGCAGTTGAAGGAAGTCGCCGCTCTCCCTGGATGGTGGCCCAATGCCCGAGGACCGCGAAAAGATGCCTGCCAGGCTGCGATGATGGTTCCAGCTGCCACTTACACTAAAATGAAAAGAATCCCCTGATCGAGGCTCTGTGCTCTCCACCAACCATTTGCACCTTCCAAAAGAGAAAATCAACCAGCATATCCAGACTCAGGAGACGGTGGCCCTTCGATCGAGGCCCTACTAAGTTATCCAAAAGAGAGCGACCAGAAGGAATGTCAGAGCAAACAGTAGCTTCCATACCATAAATAAGGAAAGGCAACCCGTCCATGACACGAAACATCGCTGCATGCGCCCATATGCAGAGGAAAGATCTCAAGGTAAGCGGCACGCACAGCCCTAGCTAAAAGGGGCTCCCAGATTCAAACGAGGTGAGGAGAGATCCAATTGAGTGAAGGAAAAACGAGCAAGAAGAGGGCAGCACATAGGAAGACCACTGCTCTAGGCTACCGCAAAACCCCCAGGAGGGGTCTTGACGGACACAGCCACTCAGCTCGAGTTCTCTCTACTGCCACTCCCACATCCCGCTCTCGACCCACTCGCTCTCTTTCATTTCATAAGTTCCCCTCCTAGCATGGAGTCCACTTTTGGGGCTCGACCAGGAGGATCTGTTCTCCTAGATCACTACTGACTTGACCGTCGAAGTGCCCCCGCCGGGATCACCGATCCGAGTCTTTAACTTTGCTTTGCAGGTCTAGACGTCCGAGCAAGATCCTGAAAACAGGAGCGCAGTCCGATTCGATTCCAACTATACAAGCGTGGTGACTGGGCATCAACACTATGCTTCTCACTTTATTTTTATCTTCTTTTTATTACATTTTAAGTAGGTCAAGATTTGAACATGAGTTCGAACTTAAATTCAAAAATGACTTGCTTAATATTTGAATTGAGTAAATCTCAGATATTACCCATATCGTAAATCAAGTTTAATTTTAAAATACTAAAATTAATTAATTTTAAATTAAATTTTAAATTTAAATATTTTAAATTAAATCGAGTTCGAGCTAGATCTTGGCTTAGCTCAGCTGGCTCAACTCGTGCACCTCTACCATGGATGGCAACGGATCGGGTTATCCAAAATCCATACCTGTCCAGCTAAAAAAGTATCCGTCCCATACCCATCCCATACCCGATACGGGTCGGGTCGGGTATAAAAAATCATGTTGAATCGGATCAGGTTGGGTATACCCGAACTCATAAAACCTAATTTATTTAAAACCTAAACGGGTCGGATCGGCTCGGGTATATCCGACCCATATCTAATTTATGTGGCAGGATCGCGTGGGAAAACTGACAGGCACCACGTCAAAGGAAGATTCCACGTCGGATGCCGCGTCAATTCTCCAGCCCGAACTCCACTACCGAGCTGAGCTGAGCTCCCTCAAGACAGCGAGCCGAGCTCTGTCCTCCGCCAGTTCGGGCCCGCGAGCTCGGGATGCCTAGGCCGAAGCCGCATTATGCCCTCCAGAGTGAGACCCACGGAGGTTTGAGCCCTGTGGTCGGAATCGAGCTCAGTGCTCACTCGCCAACGTGGAGCCTCTCGAGCGCGCGCCCTCTAGAACAGGTCCACCCTCTGCCCTCCAGAGCGAGACCCTCGGAGGTTTAAGCCCTGTGGCCAGAGTCGAGCTTAGCACTCACCCGCCAACGTGGAGACTCTCGGAGTGCGAGCCCTCTGGACCTGGTCCACCCTCTGCCTCCAGAACGAGACCCTCGGAGTTTGAGCCCTATGGCCGGAGTCAAGCTCAGTGCTCACCCGCCAACGTGGAGCCTCTCCGAGCGCGTGCCTTTGGACCGGGTCCACCCTCTGCCCTCCAGAGCGAGACCCTCGGAGGTTGAGCCCTATGGCGGGAGTCGAGCTCAGCGCTCACCCGTCAACGTGGAGCTCTCCGAGCGCGCGCCCTCTGGACCGGGTCCGCCCTCTGCCCTCCAGAGCGAGACCCTCGGAGGTTTGAGCCTTGTGGCCAGAGTCGAGCTCAGCGCTCACCCGCTAACGTGGAGCCTCTCCGAGCGTGCGCCCTATGGACCGAGTCCGCCCTATGCCCTCTAGAGCGAGACCCTCGGAGGTTTGAGCCTGTGGTCGGAGTCAAGCTCAGTGCTCACTCGCCACACAACATGGGCCTCTCCGAGTGCGTGCCCTTTGGACCGGGTCCTGTCTGCCCTCCAGAGCGAGACCCTCGGAGGTTTGAGCCCTGTGGCCGGAGTCAAGCTCAGCGCTCACCCGCCAACATGGAGCCTCTCCGAGCACGCGCCCTCTGGACCGGGTTCGCCCTCTGCCCTCCAGAGCGAGACCCTCGGAGGTTTGAGCCCTGTGGTCGGAGTCGAGCTCAGCGCTCACCCGCCAACGTGGAGCCTCTCCGAGCACGTGCCCTCTGGACGGGTCCATCCTCTGCCCTCCAGAGCGAGACCCTCGGAGGTTTGAGCCTTGTGGTCGGAGTCGAGCTCAGTGCTCAGTCGCCAACGTGGAGCCTCTCCAAGTGCACGCCCTCTGGACCGGGTCCGCCCTCTGCCCTCCAGAGCAAGACCCTCGAAGGTTTGAGCCCTGTGGTCGGAGTAGAGCTTAGCGCGCTCACCGCCAACGTGGAGCCTCTCCAAGCGCGCGCCCTTTGGACGGGCCTGCCCTTTGCCCTCTAAAGCAAGACCCTCGGAGGTTTGAGCCCTGTGGTCAGAGTCGAGCTCAGCGCTCACCCACCAATATGGAGCCTCTCGAGCACGCGCCCTCTGGACCAGGCTCGCACTTTGCCCTCCTCCACCAAAATGCCCCTACAAGTTCGGGGCGTCTAGGTCGGAGCGAGCCCTGCTGTTCTAGCTCAGCCCCAGCTTCGACGAGGTCCTCGCCAGCCCAGAACACCGGCGAGCCACCCGAGGACTACACTATAGTGCCTCCCAGGCCGTACTGACCACCTGCAGCCGCCAATTACACTAGAAAGGGAGGAAACATGCTGATCGAGACACCACGCTCCTCACCAACCACCCGGATCACCCAAGAGAGGAAGCCAACCTGGAGATTCGAATCCCGCAAGCAGCGGCTCATCGTTCGAGGCACTGCCAGGTTTCCCGGAATGAGGCGACCAAGAAGAGTGTCGGAGCGCATGACAGCTCCCCTTATCACGAATCAGGAAAGACTCCTAGGACACCGCCGCATGCGCCTGACAGCCCGGCAAAGATCTCGAGGCGGACACCCAACAGTAACCTAGCTTGCAACAAACTCGAAGATAACACAACAACACCAAAAAAAAACACAGGCAAAACACAAGCCAAAAGACAAGAGAGAAAAAAAAGAAAGAAGGAGAGTGCAATCCCCACCAGGAAGAGGGGCATGGCACCACCAGTATTTAGAGCAAGGCCGGGAGGAAAGGCCACACAGGGACTCTCCCTAGCCAGGCCACACTTCCTCCGATACATCTTCTACTCACATTCACACAACACACTCTTCCTTGTATGGAGTCCATCAAGAGGGGCTCGACCAGGAGGATATATTTCCTGGATCGTCACTAACTTGATCATCGGAGTGCCCCCGCCGGAAATCCCGGCCCGGGTCTCTAACCTCTATTTTGCAGGCCCAGGACCAGAGGAAGGGGGGCGGATCAAGCCCTCCACCTCTTTACAGATTGACACTCCACGGAAGAATGGTGATGACACCAGCTCAAGAGGCCTCCACTAGCCATGCAGGGGGCTCCCCTTCCCAAGGGCACCCACGTCACCTTCTCTGTCTCTTCCGGTGAAGGGGTCCGCTGACGAAGCCATCAGGCGCGTAGCGGAAAGGTGCCTGGAGAAACATGAGCATGGGCTAGCGAAGTTCTTCCGCCGGCTTGCAAGTATGCAAGGCTTAACCAGCAAGCCAGTGGACTACAACACCAGCTACCATTGAAGCCTTTCACCGATCATAGCGAGGCGAAGTATTGTCGCCTTCACTGCGATCACAGCCATGGCATCGAAGAATGTCGTAGCCTCGAGTAAGAAATCAAGAAACACTTCAAGAGAGGCTACCACCAGAGGTTTGCGGAGGGGGGCAGACCTCAAGCGGGGGCCCAGGCGCTCGCCGCTCCCCTGCCAGCTCCAACCATCGAAAGCCGTCCCACCGTGAAGCCGGTGGGTGTGATCACCTGGGGAGCTGCGCATGCATCCAAAAGGACCCGGGGGGGCAGGGGACCCTAGGAATGTACTCCCCACTGTGCGGGAAGGAGAAAGCGAGGAAAAAAGGTAAATAAAGATGCCACGGTCATCAGGATGACGATCGTGAACCACCTTGAAAAAGTGCACCACAATCGATAACGGAACGCCGGCCCCAATAAAACTCGCCGGCAACGAGCAGCCCCGGCATTACAATGCCCGGGTTTGGCCAAGAACCTTTGGGCCCAAAAATCTGGTGCTACACCGGGCAGAGGCAAAGCAGCCCCGAGAATGCGGCAAGCCCTTACCAAACTGGGAAGGTCCCTACAAGGCGGCCAAAGCCCCATCACGAGGGGCTTGTCACCTCGAAGATCTCGACGGCATCAAGCTCCCCTGGACATGGAGTCTTCACAATTCGCGAAATGCCACCTCTGATGTAAGGTTTCCTATCGACAATAATGATAACAACTTTTTCCTTGCACGAGTATCTATATGTCTTGCAGGGAACAATATCAAACGTCCCCAAGCCTAGCTCCAGGACGTCAAGGGATCTTTGAGCCATGCAGCTCCTAGTCTCAAAGCATCCCCGAGCCTAGCTCCAGGATGTCAAGGGATCTTCGAGCCAAGCCACTCTCAATCTCAAAGCATCCCCGAGCCCAGCTCCAGGACTTTAAGGGATCTTCGAGCCATGCCACTCAGCCTCAAGCATCCCGAGCCCAGCTCTAAGATATCAAAGGATCTTCGAGCCACGCCGCTCCAGTCTCAAAGTATCCCGAGCCTAGCTCCAGGATGTCAAGGGATCTTCGAGCCATGCAGCTCCCAGTCTCAAAGCGTCCCGAGCCTAGCTCCAGGATGTCAAGGAATCTTCGAGCCAAGCCGCTCTCAATCTCAAAGCATCTCCGAGCCCAGCTCCAGGACATCAAGGGATCTTCGAGCCATGCCTCTCTCAGCCTCAAGCATCCCCGAGCCCAGCTCCAAGACGTCAAAGGATCTTCGAGCCATGCTGCTCCCAGTCTCAAAGCATCCCCGAGCCTAGCTCAAGGATGTCAAGGGATCTTCGAGGCATGTAGCTCCCAGTCTCAAAGCATCCCCGAGCCTAGATCAAGGACGTCAAGGGATCTTCGAGCCATGTAGCTCCCAGTCTCAAAGCATCCCGAGCCTAGCTCCAGGACGTCAAGGGATCTTCGAGCCATGTAGCTCCCAATCTCAAAGCATCCCCGAGCCTAGCTCCAGGACGTCGAGGGATCTTCGAGCCATGTAGCTCCCAGTCTCAAAGCATCCCCAAGCCTAGCTCCAAGATGTCAAGGGATCTTCAAGCCAAGCCACTCTCAATCTCAAAGCATCCCCGAGCCCAGCTCCAGTATGTCAAGGGATCTTCGAGCGATGCAGCTCTCAATCAACAACATCCCCAAGCCCAGCTCCAGGATGCCAACCCAAGATCGAAGCTCAGATCTCCGGCCAAGGGATCATCGAGCCACATCGCTCTCGATCTCAAGCATCCTCGAGCCCAGCTCCAGGACGTCAAGGGATCTTCAAGCCATGCAGCTCTCAATCTCAAGCATCCCCGAGCCCAGCTCCAGGATGTCAAGGGATCTTTGAGCCATGCAGCTCTCAATCTCAAACATCTCTGAGCCCAGCTTCGAGATGCCAAGGGATCATGGGGCCAAGTAGCTCCCATTAATGCCTCGAGCCTAGCTCCAAGGCACCAAAGACCTGAGCCAAGCCCTCAGGCAACCCCAGGACCCGAGCCCAGCTCTCCGTCCAGGAAGGTCTCGAGCCTAGCTCCAAGGCAATCAAGTCCTGTAACCCTCTTCTCTGATCTCCCCACTCAAAAAGAAGAAGAGAGAGGAAGGAAAGAAAGAGAACGAGAGGGGAACATGGCAAGAAACCTCTTCTCTGATCTCCCCACTCAAAAAGAAAAAGAGAGGGGAAGAAAAGAAAGAGAATGAGAGGGAAACATGGCAAGAACCCTCTTCTATGATCTCCCTACTCAAAAAAAAAAGGAAAGAGAGGGGAAGGAAAGAAAGAGAACGAGAGGAGAAACACGGCAACAAAGCTCCCACTTCTCAGCCCAAGATCGGAGCTCGGATCTCCGGCCAAGGAACCTTCGAGCCATGCAGCTCTCAGTCATCTACATCCCCGAGCCCAACTCCAGGATGTCAGCCCAAGACCGGAGCTCAGATATCCAGCCAAGGGACTTTCGAGCCATGCAGCTCTCATTCATCAACATCCCTAAGCCCAGCTCCCAATGCCAGCCCAAGATCGGAGCTCAGATCTCCGACCAAGGACCTTCGAGCCACACGCTCTTAGTCATCCACGTCCCCGAGCCCAGCTCCAGGATGCCAGCCCAAGACCGGAGCTCATATCTCCGTCAAGGGACCTTCGAGCCATGTAACTCTCAGTCATCCACGTCCCCGAGCCCAGCTCCAGGATGCCAGCTCATGACCGGAGCTCAGATCTCTGGCCAAGGGACCTTCGAGCCACATAGCTCTCGGTCATCCATGTCCTCAAGTCCAGCTCCAAGACGTCAGCCTAAGACTGGAGCTCAGATCTCCGGCCAAGGGACCTTCGAGCCATGCAGCTCTCAGTCATCCATATCCCTGAGCCCAGCTCCAGGACACCAGCCCAAGACCAGAGCTCAGATCTCTGGCCAAGGGACCTTCAAGCCATGCAACTCTCAGTCACCAATGTCCCCGAGCCCAGCTCCAGGATGCCAGCCCAAGACCAGAGCTTAGACCTCCGCCAAGAAAACTTCGAGCCACACAGCTCTCAGTCACCAGCATCCCCGAGCCCAGCTCCAGGATACCAGCCCAAGATTGGAGCTCAGATCTCTGACCAAGGGACCTTCGAGCCACATAGCTCTAAGTCCACAACATCTTTGAGCCCAGTAGTGGTGGGGACACCGGAGGCACCAGAATAAGACAGAGGCTTTTCAACCCTTTGTGAATTGATCAATAATTTATGATCCATCTGTAATAAGGGCTTAGCCCATCTGAGTCTATTTTAGTTGTTATTTGAGTCTTTTGAGTTTCAGTTCTGTACTAGTCAGCTCATGTTGAGCTAGTTCAGTCCAGTGTTAGTCAGCTCATGTCGAGCTAATTTTATTTTTTTAAGTCCTATTCAACCATATTGAAGACTCAAGACCACATCATACAAGTGAAGACCAAGTCCAACCAAATTGAAGACATGGAAGTATAGCCCAAGTCCAACCCAGCTTGAAGATTTGAAAACCCCAGGAGGAAAAATTCAGAAAACCCTGATTCCTTGCAGATACCCTCCAGACGCCCAGATTCCCTTCCAGATGCCAAGATATATTCATATACCAAGGCATCCATTATTTCAGAGGTCCATCTGCATCCTAGCCCAAAGAAATCAAGCCCAGTGCCAAGCCCAAGTCCCTAAGAAGCAAGATACCAGGGAATATTCCTGCTACCTGGCTATCAGGCCACCCCAGCTTCCAATAGAGGCCCAAACCCATGTGCCCAAGCCCCTTTGGGCCGGGCCCCGCTACTCTTAGAGCCCAACATGCCCCCCTAGGGCCCTTGGAGGGTTGGCCAAGTCAAGAGAATTTTTAGGAATTTTTCTACCTAATGTTCCCTTATTTTCTAGCTAGGGTTTGAGAGGGAAAATGATTTTTATGTAAGACTTATGTGCCCTTACTTGGAGCCCAAGGTTAAGGGTCTATTTAAAGGACCCTAGCCTCTTGTATGAGGAGAGATTTTGATATATGAAATAAACCTTGAGTTCTTCAATGCTTTGTGTGATTACCCTGTTGTGTGCATAAAGGGGTTTGAGAGTTCTTCTTCCCAGTGTTTGCAACCATCTTCCTGCCGCCAACCATCCTCCAGCCCCCTCCAAAACTTTCTTTTATTTGCTGTTTTTCTTGTTTTTTGATTTTCTCTCAGTTTTCTAACCCCTGATAGGTCGTTTGCAGGTCCCCGAGTTCCTACGAATCCAACGACTCCAGCCACGCCTCAATCGGACCACCAAGCAGAAAGCTGGGTATTCGCGGGTCTTTGGCTCGGTTTTCCAGGCTGCATCTGTCGAGGAACGAGATATCCTTCGCTGCGATCTTCACCAGGCACTTCAGACGTTGTCAGGTACACCCCCTCTACCTCCAGTCTTATTATTGTAGGAGAACTTGCCCTAACCGAGGCTTCTCAGTCCCGGTGATCCTTCTTTAGTACTTTTTCTAGGTTCTAATCTGCATGCTTGGTTTCAAAAATTCATACAAAATTCCTACAACTAATTTTGATCAGAAATTCGGGAATTATCACCTAACCCCACATATAAAATATACAAAAAGAATTGCATGCATATTAGTCCCGCATCAAGCAGCTCTCAGTGTCATAACTCAACCCAAGCAAGGTGAGGCCTTTCTCTCTGATCTCCCCACTCATATACAAAAAAAAAGGAGAGGAAGAAGGGGAGTGAAAGGAAGAGAGAAAGAAGGAAGAGCCATGCAAAAAAATAAATAAATAAATAAATGGCAAGGAAGCTCAAGTTTCATTGATCAAATGCGAGTTATAAGTATTTTGTGGGCCCCCGACATGCCGGGCGACCCTGACTAAGTACAAGAAATAAAAATACAAAACAAAGCAAGAAAGAGGGGCTACTCCACGCCGGTCGGCTCCCCTGCTGAACCCAGAGGCTGAGTTCCCGCCTTCAGGAGCTTCCTGCTCGACATCTCTAATCTCGGACGGATCAGCCTCGGCTAACATCGGAGGCTCTGAGGCCACAACTTCCACGGCAACCTCCTCGTCGGGCTCCATGTCCGAGGCCGAAGGATACCTAAGGTGGCTACGACTCTCCTCGGGGACAAGTGCCTCAACCCGGCCATGCAAGAACATAAAGTCCTTATAGAAGAAGTATGACGCCATCTGATGAATTTCGACGACGAACTCGTCCGAAGCCTTGAACTTCGCGACGGCATCCTCAGTGCCCTTCTTGGCCTCAGCAGCCACCCTCCTCGACTCGGCGGCCTCCAGCCTAGCGACCTCCGCCAACTTGGCCGCTACCTCCATCGCCTTCTCAGCTGTGGCCAGTTTCTCCCTCCCTGCCGCCAGCTCCGCCTGGGCAGCCCAGGAGGCCTCCTTGTGCCGATCAGCCTCGGCACTATACCAATTCAACTTCTTCTCCACGGAGGAGAGATCTTCAATGGCCTTCTTCGAACGGCTCCGCTCCAGGTCGCAGGCCTCTAAAAGTCTCTTCGCTCGCCCCTTGGTGTCGACGAGCTGTTTCTCAAGGTCCTTGACCTTCAGTTCAAGTACCCCATTTGCCCCGACCTTCTCCTTTAGGTCGGCTTTCAGGGATTTGATCTCGACCGCTCATTGCCGCTCGAGACGCTCCCAGTTCTGATAGCAGCCCTTGATGAAGAGGGCCTCAGCACCGATCTGCACCATGAGAAGAGATCAGCTCAAAAAAAAAAGAGAAGAAAAGAAAGGAAGGGATAGCTCACCGAGTACAGCTGGAAGAAGATGGTGCTAATAACATCGCCCAGCTGCATTCCGGTCATCCCTTGCCGGTCGCATGTCTGGACCGAGAAGTCCATCATGCGCTCGGCCAGTTCGGGGCTCCGGAGGAACGAGCTCTCCGGCCCCATCCTGAAGGAGAGACGACATCGTGCCTCCTCCCTCCTGCCCTCTCCAGGAGTGGACAGCCTTGCCCCGCTGGTTGAAGAGTCCCGGGGGGCACACTGAGAAGCTGGCATAGACGGCACCTCGATCGTGGTCCTGGTCATGGCCCGGACCTCCTCATCCCTGATATCGACGACAGGCGGACTCGAAGGACGGCAGGGTGCAGCGGCAGCAGCTGTGGCCCTTGCCTGGGCCACTACATCGGGCTCCATAGCGGGGGCCTGCTGGGCTAGCTTCGGCGCCACAGAAGCCGCCCTCTCCACCGGCACAGGAGCAGCACGAGTCACCTCCGAACTCAGACCAGCTGGAGCACGAGCTCAGACCAACCACCACAGTGGGGGCAGCCACAGGAGCGCTCTCGCCCCGGACTCGCCTCGATGAAGGCTCCCCGGCTAGCCCGATGGACAGCCTCTTTCGAGTGATCGCCAGTAGGTCATTCTCGGATAAAATCATCCCTGTATACAAGTCACACAGCAGTCAGAATCCACGGGAAGCAATGCAAGGAGTGCAAGATAAAGAAAGAGGAAAGTTTAGGTCGAACTCACCCAACCCATTCGTTGGGTCGACTCCGGAGTCGGTGAGGTTATGCTAAGATAACAGGACTCGAGAGGAGGAATCTGGGTGGTGCGGAGCTGCTCGTAGTCATCCCGGTCAGCCGCATGGACCACAGAATTTTGGTTGGGGGACTTGTCCGATCGCTCCAGACCCAGTCGACCACCTCAACCTCAACAAAGAAAAACTTACTCTTCCATCCCCTGATGGAAGAGGGGAAATCAAATCTGATACCCTTCGGGCAGGAGGACAAGGACCACCACCCATCCTCAGTTGGGTGGCGCTTCAGGGCGAAGAAGGCCCTGAACAAGGAGAACCGGGCAACGAATTCGTGGAGGTGGCAGAGTACAATGAAAGAAAAGATAACCCTAATGGCGTTTGGCACTAACTGTGCAGGGACCAAACGGTAGTTGTCCAGGACAGACAGAAAGAAAGGGTGAAAAGGAAACCGGAGACCCCCAGAGAAGGTCTCCTCATAAAAAGCAAGATGGCCCAGGCCACTGGAAGTAACCCGTTCCCCCGGACAAGGGATCATGAGCCGAACAAAAGGAGGGATGCCATAGACATCCCGAACGGTCCTTAGTTCCTTGGCGGTGATTGTCGAGGCAACCCCGCCAGGACCTGTGGACCGGGCGGACTCAGAAATAGGAACAGAAGGAGGGAGAGAAGGACCGGATCTTGGTTTCCTGATGAGTACCGGACCGGGAGGACGCCTCCTACTGAGCTCGAAGCGAGTTACATCTTCCTCCCCACCAGAAGAAGAAGAAGATGCCGGCCTCCGCTCGGAGGGACCGGCCTCACTCTGATCAGTGGAGGCGCGAAAGCCCCGGCCAAAACGAGACATCCTCAAGAACAAGGAAAAGGAAGGACTCGAAGTGGAGGACGGAAGAGCAGACTCAACTCAAAGAAGACCCTAGGCCCGGAGAAAGAACCCTACTCTAGTAGGGGGAGAAGGAAGAAGAAACTGACTTGGTTCCTTAAAAAACCTGAGGCAACTGTGAAAAAGAAGAAAGCTTGGGCGCAGCAGCAGCAGGCACGAAGAATTCAAAAGAATAGATGTTTTGGGTAAGGCCCTCCTTTCATTTCGAAATGACCCGATGGATTCGTACCGATCCAAACCCTCCGCCAACGAATTCACACCACGTGTTGCCCATCGACGAAAACGGTGTTCGCGGTCCGGCGCTCTGGATTCTGCGCCAACATTAACTACTCTCGGACGTGGCCACGTGGCACCCCCGCATTGGTCCGCGGAGCCGTCTCTCGAAGTGCCAGCAATTATGGCCATCATCGTCCAGATTTCCGCCTTTCCATGTCAGCACCGCAATTACTTCCTTCGGCACGAGCACCGCGCACTAACGAGCCTCGGGAGTGGGGGGCAAATGATGTGGCAAGATCGCTGACGTGGGGGAACTGACAGGCGCCACGTCAAAGAAAGACACCATGTCGGACGCCGCGTCAATTCTCCATCCCAGACTCCGCTATCGAGCTGAGCTGAGCTCCCTCAAGACATCGAGCCAAGCTCTGTCCTCCGCCAGGTCAGGCCCGCGAGCTCGGGACGCCTAGGCCGGAGCCGCATTCTGCCCTCCAGAGCGAGACCCTCATATGTTTGAGCCCTATGGTCGGAGTCGAGCTTAGCGCTCAACCGCCAACGTGGAGCCTCTCCGAGCGCGCGCCCTCTAGACCGGGTCTGCCCTCTGCCCTCCAGAGCGAGACCCTCGGAGGTTTGAGCCCTTTGGCCAGAGTCGAGCTCAGCGCTCACCCGCCAACGTGGAGCCCTCGATCCGCGCGCGCCCTCTGGACCGGGTCCGCCCTCTGCCCTCCAGAGCGAGACCCTCGGAGGTTTGAGCCCTGTGGTCGGAGTCGAGCTCAGCGCTCACCCGCCAACGTGGAGCCCTCTAAGCGCGCGCCCTCTGGACCGGGTCCGCCCTTTGCCCTCCAGAGTGAAACCCTCGGGGTTGAGCCCTGTGGTCGGAGTCGAGCTCAGCGCTCACCTGCCAACGTGGAGCCTTGCGCCGAGCTCCGCGCTCACCTCTAACCGAGCCCGCACTCTGCCCTCCCTCCTACCAAGATGCCCTCCTCCCCAAGATGGCCAGTTCGGGGCGTCTAGGTCAGAGCGAGCCCTGCCGTTCCAGCTCAGCCCCAGCTCGAACGAGGTCCTCGCCAACCTAGAACACCGGTGAACCGCCCGAGGACTACACTGGAGCGCCTCCCAAGCCGTACTGACCACCTGCAGCCACCAGTTACACTAGAAAGGGAAGAAGCGCGCTGATCGAGATGCCATGCTCTTCACCAACCACTCATATCATCCAAGAAAGGAAGCCAACCGGGAGATTCGAATCCCGCGAGTGGCGGCCCACCGTTCGAGGAACTGTCAGGTTTTCCTAAATCGTCACTGACTTGATCGTCAGAGTGCCCCCGCCGAAAACCCCGGCCCGGGTCTCTAACCTCTGTTTTGCAGGTCCAGGACCAAAGAATCGCCATGCAGCGAAGGGAGCGCACTCCGGCGCCGGCAGCAGCTACGGGCCACGACGATCCTGACGGTAACACTAATTTATTTAAATATTTTATAAACATAATTTTTTTATATATAAATAGATCGGATTCGGATCGAGACGTATTATTATCCATATCCGATCCGAATTCGAATTAAATTTTTTTATATAATCTATATTCATTTATAAATTAAATAGATTAAATTTTACTATTCTATTAAAATCAAGTTATATCGAATATTTACCGTGTACATAAAAATTGTCATTCTGGTCTTTACCCGGCCCAAGCGAGGGTGCCAGACCGTCCTCTCCGCCCATCCAACGTTGAAATAGATCCGACGGCCATTAATAAACCCATTACTCCACGTGCGGCTGGCCTGCGTATGGGAAACCGCACTCCGACGCTGTAACCAGGACTAATCCGGGCCGTCCGAAATTAGGGTTTTGCGCCGCTTCTCTGCCCCTTTTATCGTCGCGTCGGGGTTTTTTTCGAGCCCCGAGGGCGTCTCCATTCCTGGGATCCACCGCGGCGGAGCTCAACGTGGATTCCGGTGGGCGAGAGCTACACTCTGTTCTCTCTCTCTATCTCTTTCATTTTTCTTCCGATCTCTATGGCTTCGGCTCTATAGGTCTCTCTCTCCAGGTTCTTAATGTTTTTTTTTTTTTTTTAACTTCGAATCGTGATGAAATCCTCTTTTTCAAATTGATAATAGTCTGGGAATTTTCAGATCCCAATAACCCCACGCGATGCCTTAGACTTGGACTGTTTCTTGGATTATTTGAAGAGATCGGAGTCCCTGATTTCAATCCCATTTTTGTTTAAAATTAATGGGAGTGCAATCCTTTTAAATGTTGGAAGTTTTGAATGCTCTATTAAGTGCCCTTTCCTTGCGCTATTTCAGGGAATATTTGGAAATTGAAGTATTAATTTACTTTTTGAGTCATATTGAGAGCGTGCGTCTTACCTTTAACCCTTTTCCAACTATCCTTTGCCGGCATTAAAATTTGTAAAGGTAGTTCGTTTTATACCTGCGTTTTGTGTTAAGAAGTTGGAGTTATTGATTTTTTTTCCCCGAGATTTATCTTCTATCTGTGTTGTTTTGCGTCGGTGATGCCTATTGCTTCGAGGCATTCGATGTTTTCTGCTTCCAGCTGATAGAACTTTTTGAATCTCGAGACCTGGTTGTCGTGGTAAGTGATTTGTTTCGTTCTCCCTATAGTTTGAATGCATTAGCAGAATCAAACCATCCAACAATCGTAGATATAGAATTAGAGAAAAAGGATCTGCATGATTAAGGACCTTAATGAAAACTATGCTTTTCGATTTGCTTGTATTTTATTTATCAGAAAGTTCCTACCTTTTTAGGAAAAAGAATGATGGAGGCTGTCTATTTCTTTTGTTGTCCTTTTAGCAGCGCATAATTTGACAGGCATCCTTTGATAAAGGAATTTTAGTGGAGTGCAGAGTGCTTAGCATTCTACTTAATAACATGCAATATTTATTGTTCTGGGAAATATGTTGTTTGGTTTTTGGAGAAAGATGTCCTGCGGAAGATTGAGTTGATACAACTCTAATATGGATGGATCTTTTTGGGCTTGTGTTAGTGAGGTGCTTTGGAATGAACAATATATTGCATTGTGAATATTTAGATGTAGAGTAGTGTGAGTTTGTCTGATATCTGATACATATGCAATGATATTTACAGAAACTTATGAAAACTGTAGGTGTCGTTGGTACTTGGGATCAGTCTTGTCAGGCATAGTGTCAAAACATTTTTGGGTACTTTGTTTATTTTGCTAAGGACAGTGTTTTGTGGTGCAAAAATATTCCAGGGTGCTTCTCTGATTGCTTTGATGAAACTTTCTTACTGTTGTTTGTTACATATGCTTTCACAGTCATGTTCAACTTAAACAAAGGACTCTACATCCTTTCTATACAATCCAATTGAATATTCCTATTGTTTAAATAATTAGTTTACATGCTTAGGTACATTTCGGCCAATGCTTCTGAATATTTGATCTCCTTTGTTATGTTTGTTGAATTTGGGCTGAACTTAGTTCTGAAAAACATGCTAGAAGAAGTTGTGTTCTGATTGCTGTATTTCTTTTTTTTTTTTTTTTTTTTTTTTTGATTTTTCAGTTGTTGAGCCATGGTTAAGCATAACAATGTTGTGCCAAATGGGCACTTCAAGAAGCACTGGCAGAACTATGTCAAGACCTGGTTTAACCAACCAGCTCGCAAACCAGAAGACGCATTGGTAGGCAGATCTCCCCCCCCCCTCTCGCTCTCTGTGTGTGTGTGTGTGGGTGTGTGCGGACTTATTCCCACAAAGTATGCATCCTTTTGAGGGAAAATGTTATATCCTTTAACTGTTTCTTAACAAGGTGAAATGTCCTGTCATTTTTTTCCTCTCGCTAATCAAGGTACACAATCATGTTTTTCACAGCTCGACAGAAGAAGGCTGTAAAAATTTCCCACGGCCAACTGCTGGACCTCTGCGGCCTATTGTTCAATGTCAAACACTCAAATACAATATGAAATCTAGAGCTGGCCGGGGTTTTACTCTTGAAGAACTCAAGGTAATGCTTTGGTTTCTTGCTTATTGATCTGCAACATACTTTTGCAGATCTTATAATCATTATTGGCTATTCATATTGGTAATTGGAACATAGTGGGGTTCCAATTTCTGAAAATGATTGCTAAAACTTTGGGTTCTGGTGCTTGTTTATTAGCTATACCTAGGTCAACAATCGTTGAACCTTTTTTAATTATATGCATGTGTTTAGTACAATTTATGTGTTTGACATGGAAATGGGATGGAGGGAGGGAGGTTCTAAAACATGATTGCACAGAAGTTCTCTATCATGAAGGTATCATTTAGAAGTGATCGAAAATATTCCACCAATACATGAGAGCCAAAAACTGGAAAATACTATGTAGAGTGAACTTCATTAACTGATTGAAGGCATAGTTGTACTCTTCAGTCATAAATTTTGTATGATATATATATATTTTTACCTTCTTTGATTGTTTACATGTTCCTCATGTTGTAGCCTTCAAAGGCACTTACGAGGTATCTATGTCAAAAGTATTTTGAAGGTGGTGTCACAGTTAAGCTGAGAGCTTTAGGAATTGATTGTTACTTGGCTTCTCATATTAAGGATGTTTGGACTCTGTCAAAAGTGACAAGAGTTGCAAGATGAAGGTGTTTGAGGAGTTTTTTTGGGGTATATGGTGCATGTAAAGGAAATCTATATAATCAAAGCAGTAATATATGATGATATTGGTCTTGTTCAAGTGATTGTGCAGATGCTTGCACAAGAGATATGATAAAATCTGCTGCATCTTTTGTAAAATGTAAGATGGTATGGTACAATGGTTTTTCTAACTTTTTTAATAGATCAATATAAGATCCAGTGGTATGCCTACATGAATTCATGCATTAGGGTCTTTTCTTTTTCTATATCAAATTTACACATTTTTCAGTAGCATGTTTACAAATTCAGGAGGTTTATGACTAGGGTTTCCATGTTCCTGTATCTTTTGTTTTTATGGACAGTGTGTGTGATAGGTTGGTGAATATAAGGGTGGTCCTGTTATGGGATTGTTGACCATCTTTTATTTCAATTGGAATATTTGTCAATTTTTTGATGCATTACTACATTTTGATTACAAATGACACAAGTTTTAAGGCAAATGAATGCAAAAGATATGAATGGTGGCATCATGATCTCTAACCTAGAAAAATGTGTAAACTAAGAACAAAGTTGTATTCACATTTTGATCTGTTACTTTGATGTTAATGGCAAGTCTGGTATTGATCGGCTTTCTGAGACAAGGGATGAAATGGATAAATTATGACCTGCATGATCAGAGAAAGTTTAGAGGCAGAATTTGACGCTTGATCTAATTGAAGAAGAATGCTTCATATTCTGGGCTGGAAGATTTATGAAAAGCTCACAAAAAGCAATTGCTTTGGACTTAAAAGTGGTATTTTGCATCTGGAAAGCCTATAGCATATTATGAAGCCTGTCATTTAGTATTGGTGACGGCATATTTCACCCCATTTTTTGGAGTTTTGAAAGCTATTTTTCTTTATTTCTTGTTTGTCAGTTTCACGTAAACAAACTAAGAGGCATGTTTTATTGTGGATCAGACTTGCTGATAGTTACCTCCAAACATTTTACACCATTATTGAAGAAAATTCCGTTCTTTCCCTAAGATATATTATCATAGAAGGATTAATGCTATGAATTTTGTAGTTTGCTTCCTGTATTCAGTGGTTGTATGCTCTTTAATTTCAGGCAGCAGGCATTCCAAAGAAGCTTGCCCCAACTATTGGCATAGCCGTTGATCACCGTCGGAAGAACCGTTCCCTTGAGGGTCTCCAAGCTAATGTCCAGAGGCTGAAGACATACAAAGCCAAGCTAGTCATCTTCCCAAGGCGTTCTCGCACATCTAAGGCAAGCGGAATCTATTCTATCTTATCTATGAGCTACGGTAAGCTGTCGTTTTTAAGCAAGCTCCCTAATGCGAATGGTCAATGCTTTCTCAGGCTGGTGATTCTGCTCCGGTGGAACTTGCGACCGCCACTCAGGTCCAAGGCCCATACATGCCCATCGTCCGGAGAAGCCCACGGTCGAGCTTGTGAAGGTCACGGACGAGATGAAATCATTCAGGGCATATGCAAAGCTTCGTGTCGAGCGGATGAACGAGCGCCAGGTTGGTGTCAGGTTGAAGAAGGCCGCTGAAGCAGAGAAGGAAGAGAAGAAATGATCGGGCTCGCGCCTTGGCTGGTTTCCTGCTCATTCATTTCAATATTTTGTAGCGGTAGTTTGGAATCTGATTTTGGCTCACCCTTTTCCCGTGAATTCTGAAACGGCGAAACTCCGAGGCATTTAGACCTTCTTGCTCGGTCTCCCCTCTATTTTATTGCCATGTTATGTTTGGTTGGCATTAATCTCTGCATCTATGTAGCTATTGAAATCGACACCAACCCGCGCGACACGGTTTGTTGTGGCATTAATCAAAGAACAGACTTGATTACTGATATGTTACTTACCGTGCAGCTTGGGTGAGTGAGGATAAGTTTTTGTTTTCAGTGAGAGTATTAGGTAGGTCCAATCATTCAATGTGAGGAGTTATTGTTATATGCGCGTGCATTGCACGTGGTAACAACAGTTGGAGGGTGGTAGTTAAAT